>JAWPHD010001345.1:0-331289 GCA_037043455.1 Cyrtodaria siliqua
TATACATTACACACCCAATATGACTTGACTACACGTCAATATGGGCGAATATTGACCTACACGTCAATATGGGCGAATATTGACGTTTCCTGTTACATTGAAAGTAAACGGAGCTTGTAAATGCGTATGCAATAATACCTCATATTGACGTGTAGTAAAGTCATATTGGGTGTGTAATGTATACTCGTTCGTGTCTGTTCATGTCAAAGAAAGTATGTCACCTGATGGAAACAATGTTGATTTCATTGTGGAAAAACGACAATATGTTTGTTTCAAATGAATGTTTTTGGTGAAAATTGAATGTTAAAACCTATTTTTGTTGTTCTAATTTAAAAACGTGTATGCAATAAAAAAAGTTATTATATTATATATAAATTGACCCAATACAACCAAGTCTGCTGCTTTCCTCTCATGTTTGTGTTCATTGCTTCCAAAGTGTCCCATTTTGTGTATTTATGGTGACGCTATGAAGCATTTTATGTTTCTACGATGTGAAATGCCATACTTTATGTTGTTTATTTGAAGGTCATACTTCTAGTAAACATTCAATGCCTCGACATTAACTATCAAGTAACTTTAATATCAGGAAGATGGCGCTGTTTTCCATCTGGTCTCTTTCATAAATGTCTGAACTTTGGCTGTGACATTTCCCATTTATTAGCGTAACACATTTTGTTATTTTTTTCAAAGCGGAATAATCTCAACAGCAGTACTGGTTTTAAATTGGGGTTCCGGGTGTCTGACCATAGTAGCGGTTTCAAACTGTCTCGTAGTAGTGACATGCCCAGTCAGTACACTAGCCACATTTTTTTCTCATCCCCAGCGTTTTTTTCCGTTTGCTACTGTTTTGTTGCATATTATATATTTTGGTCGTAAACTGTGTATTGACCAGTCTACCCAATTGCTATATACAATTAATCAGTTGCTATATAGTATACAGTAGTGTATTTATACATACGTTAATTCGTAAAACGTATCTTGTGTAATATTTGATAATATTATGAGGTAATGCACACGCCTTCTGTAGTAGTTACTTTTAAAATAAAAAAGACAAGCAAAATACCTAGAGGTATTTAAGAGACGTGTGTATTATGCGTCGTGTATGATTTCACTTGGGAAGACAATATCCCGATTTGTAATAGCGCTTTCGACCTAATAAGGTCTTCTTCAGTTGCAATGAAATCCTAAATTATTTGTATTATCAGTGACAATATGTTTATTGTCTTAGTATGTTGTGAAGGAGAATACCTTATTTTGAATGTGTCAAAATATATAGGGACCGTCTAGTTCACAAATGGCACTCGCTGTGGTACTGGTATATAGGGATATCACCTATTTTCGGCAGTTATTGGGGTATATTCCGTAATCTGCCAAGATTATATAGTACATTTAGCAGTGAGATATACTCTTTAGCACGTATTTCGTAATATCGTGTATTACTATGAGTATATGTCTTATATACGTAGCGTGCACGACCGTGTGTTACACCGTAAGGTCGTGTGTGCACTGACATGCAGATTGATATCCGGTTCTGAGGGGATACGATGTCTATAGTACGGATCTCCAAATCCTCAGCTAGCGATTTACGTTAGTAAAGTAAGACAATCTATATGTGTCAATTATTTTGTTATTATTAATATTGTCTATTTCTTTTGGTGTCTCCCTATATACACAAGAAGTAGTGTAATATATACAGAAGAAAGGCCAGATCGGGATGAATCATATGGCGCCTTTCATTCAGCTAAAGTCAAACTCTTGTAATTTGTGTGATGTATATATAGACGAGTATACTTTAAGTATTTAGGGGTAAGACCAGCTCGGGTTGATACCGTCTAAATTGTCTTACAGTTAATGTTTATGAGTGTATGTATTGGAGAATACACACAAAGGCACTCTACGACGTGATGCCGTTAAGAGTCTGGTTGAGTCCAGAAATAAGATCAGATCGGGTGATACCGTCTAGATTGTCTTATTCAGCCTTCAATTTTGACCAAAGAGAACATAGAGTATTCAGGGGTAAGACCAGGTCTAATATTCATCAAACTTTTGAGCACAAGAATCAGACTCAAAATCTCTTCTTTTTTTTTAAATTCCAAATAAAAACAATTTTACGAGCGAATTCTTATATTTACTTACAGAAACGAGTAGTTTTAAAGGTAATTTAACAGAAATGTTTGAAAATCACAATTCTTACCCATACTTTTGTGTTGATAGTGTTTGTAAAATAATGAGATTTTGAGTCTGAGCCTAATGCTTGTGCTCAAAAATTTGATGAATTTAGGCCCAGACCGGGTTGATACCGTCTGTATTGTATTACAGTTAATGTTTATGAGTGTATGTATTGAAGAATACACTCAAAGGCACTCTCCGGCTTAATGCCGTTAAGAGTGGTTAAATCCAGAATTAAGATCAAATCGGGTTGATACCGTCTAGTTCCGTCTTAAAAAGCCTTCAATTCAACCAAAGAAAACAGATAATGATCGAGTTATACAATATTTTCAGAGCTGAAAATGTACGTGTAACTCAGTCGATGTATAGACAGCGATTGCTAGCTTGGTAAAGTCTCTATATAAATTAGATCTCCAGTTTTAAACTATGGATGTGAAGTGTGGGGATTTATGCAAGATATATCAATTGAAGGAGTGCATTTACAGTTTTGTAAACACATTTTGGGTGTTAAGAAGACAACTCAAAATGATTTCATATATCAGAACGTCTTATACTACAAGAAGATATTTTATAATAATTAAATATTGGTTAAAAATCATGAGAGTACATGAACGTTAATATGTGAAAATTGTTTATAACATGCTGCTTAATGACTCTGAAACATATCCTCAGAAAATAAACTGGGTTTCCCAGTTGAAACACTTGTTGTCCTCGCTTGGGTTTTATGATGCATGGTTACAACAAAGTATTGGTAACGATAATATTTTTCTTGCAATATTAAAGCAAAGGTTAAATGACAATTTGTTCAGAATTGGCATAGTCGATTAGAAAATTCCACTAGAGCAGTTTTTTTATACAAACATTGCAAAGTTCCAGTTTCAACCATATCTAGAAAATATAAATGTTTTCAAAATGTGTTAAGCACTAACTAAATTACGAGTGTCATCTCATAGACTGCAAATTGAAGCCAGTAGGTGGGTTAAACCAAACAGAATTCCTGTAAACGATAGAATATGTGTATTTTGTAATAAACTTGAAGATGAATTCCATTTTGTGTTGGAATGCCAAACATACATAATGTTTATAGGGAAGCAATATATTCCTAAATATTTTTTATAAGAGACCAAATATGATCAAGTTTCTGGAATTATTAAACTCACAAAATAAGATATATATTCGCAAACTGTGTACCTTTGTTTTATATATTTGCAAACTCTGTATCTTTGTTTTAAAAGCATGTAAGTTACGAAACGAAACACTATACAGAATGTAGCTATTTCTAAATATAATGTATGTAATATGTCATGGTTGTAAACATATATGTCATGGTTGTAAACTTATTAATCAATATGATAACAAGCATATTGACCATTTTAATTAGAAACTTTTTTGATGAAGAATGCAAGCACATTGGTAATACGGACCGTCAGTAAAGTGTTTTCATTTACTGGGACTGCGTGTCTTGTAGTTTGACTGTCAGTGAAGTGTTTTCATTTACTGGGACTGCGTGTCTTGTAGTTTGACTGTCAGTGAAGTGTTTTCATTTACTGGGACTGCGTGTCTTGTAGTTTGACTGTCAGTGAAGTGTTTCCATTTACTGGGACTGCGTGTCTTGTAGTTTGACTGTCAGTGAAGTGTTTCCATTTACTGGGACTGCGTGTCTTGTAGTTTGACTGTCAGTGAAGTGTTTCCATTTACTGGGACTGCGTGTCTTGTAGTTTGACTGTCAGTGAAGTGTTTCCATTTACTGGGACTGCGTGTCTTGTAGTTTGACTGTCAGTGAAGTGTTTCCATTTACTGGGACTGCGTGTCTTGTAGTTTGACTGTCAGTGAAGTGTTTCCATTTACTGGGACTGCGTGTCTTGTAGTTTGACTGTCAGTGAAGTGTTTCCATTTACTGGGACTGCGTGTCTTGTAGTTTGACTGTCAGTGAAGTGTTTTCATTTACTGGGACTGCGTGTCTTGTAGTTTGACTGTCAGTGAAGTGTTTCCATTTACTGGGACTGCGTGTCTTGTAGTTTGACTGTCAGTGAAGTGTTTTCATTTACTGGGACTGCGTGTCTTGTAGTTTGACTGTCAGTGAAGTGTTTTCATTTACTGGGACTGCGTGTCTTGTAGTTTGACTGTCAGTGAAGTGTTTTCATTTACTGGGACTGCGTGTCTTGTAGTTTGACTGTCAGTGAAGTGTTTCCATTTACTGGGACTGCGTGTCTTGTAGTTTGACTGTCAGTGAAGTGTTTCCATTTACTGGGACTGCGTGTCTTGTAGTTTGACTGTCAGTGAAGTGTTTCCATTTACTGGGACTGCGTGTCTTGTAGTTTGACTGTCAGTGAAGTGTTTCCATTTACTGGGACTGCGTGTCTTGTAGTTTGACTGTCAGTGAAGTGTTTTCATTTACTGGGACTGCGTGTCTTGTAGTTTGACTGTCAGTGAAGTGTTTTCATTTACTGGGACTGCGTGTCTTGTAGTTTGACTGTCAGTGAAGTGTTTCCATTTACTGGGACTGCGTGTCTTGTAGTTTGACTGTCAGTGAAGTGTTTCCATTTACTGGGACTGCGTGTCTTGTAGTTTGACTGTCAGTGAAGTGTTTCCATTTACTGGGACTGCGTGTCTTGTAGTTTGACTGTCAGTGAAGTGTTTTCATTTACTGGGACTGCGTGTCTTGTAGTTTGACTGTCAGTGAAGTGTTTCCATTTACTGGGACTGCGTGTCTTGTAGTTTGACTGTCAGTGAAGTGTTTCCATTTACTGGGACTGCGTGTCTTGTAGTTTGACTGTCAGTGAAGTGTTTCCATTTACTGGGACTGCGTGTCTTGTAGTTTGACTGTCAGTGAAGTGTTTTCATTTACTGGGACTGCGTGTCTTGTAGTTTGACTGTCAGTGAAGTGTTTTCATTTACTGGGACTGCGTGTCTTGTAGTTTGACTGTCAGTGAAGTGTTTTCATTTACTGGGACTGCGTGTCTTGTAGTTTGACTGTCAGTGAAGTGTTTTCATTTACTGGGATTGCGTGTCTTGTAGTTTGACTGTCAGTGAAGTGTTTTCATTTACTGGGTTAATACTTGTCTTCACTCAACAACGGGTATCTATGTCATTGTTTATTTAAAGTCTGTGGTAAACAAACTAAGTTAAAGTAATCGCCAATTAAATTGCAACTATTAATAACTATAAAAAATCCGTGGTGGATTAATAGACATTTATATCTATACTAATATTTACATTATATGATATATGTTTATCATACGGATAACAAGCTGTTTTATTTGACTCATGTGATATAATACATGTGTTAAGGAAATTGTGATGAATTGTAATTTATATATGCAAGGAAGTGTTATATAAACGCCTTCTCATTGTATCAGCTCAGTTTAGATAAACTGCATATTTGGACATGTATTGTTTGTAATACCTACACTGTTGCCATGCTTTGTAATTGTATTTTGTATCCTCATGGGCTTATTGGAAACTATTGGAAATTGGAAATAAAGATCTATCTATAGACTATTGTGCCGCATTCTGTATTAAGTAGCTAGACGTGGGTCCAATTGAGTCTCTTCTTACCTTCGGCGTTTAATTAATGTCTCGAGTGAGCAGAGTAATTCGGTTACGCTCGCTCCTATACATCAAGTGTCTGAGCGAGCGCAACCGAATTAGACATCAAGTGTCTATGAGCGAGCGTAACCGAATTACTCTGATCACTCGAAACATTAATTAAATGCCGAAGGTGAGAAATTCTCATGACCATTCAAATGTCATTAGGACATGTTGATCCAATTATTGGCGGTCAGAGGATTAAAATTAGAAAAACATTGTCCAGTTGTATGTACTTATTTGTTCAACACAAAGTAGAGAATCAACACCTGAATAATTTACATACTAGTAGCATATACGATTTGCATTGTGTTATATTATACGATAGTCTCTTCTATGTTATATTTTATTATGACTATTTCTTATCTTGTCCATTGTCCTTGTTTTTCTCATGAGCCGGAATAATGCGTCTATGACCTTACTATTCCAGATATTATTATTTTCTGAGCTTCGCCTTTTAACCAACATAATTTATTTTTATGTGTTTGATATCGAGTATGTTAACTACTGCAACTTTTAACCGTACCTTTACTCTTGAATGTCTGTTTATGAGATAAGTGTATTACGTCTATAATGACGATTTTCAATTGATTATCGCTAAATCAGTGATCGCTCGTTTTGCATTTAAATATCCGCTTTTACAACATGCATACTTATTGAACATGTCTTAACTGTTATTTCATTCTATGTAATCAAAATATACTTAATGAGGATAGCATATGACTTCGTAATTATTTAACATGTCTTATGTTTAGCTCATTCTATGTCTATTTGGTATGATAATGTAAATATTTAAAAAGAACAAACACAGTGTATGCCAAAAACGTCGCACTTATTTGTTTTAGCAAAACAGAGAGAAGTATTTGCTAAGACTCATTTTAAAATCAACGTGTTCATATAGACATACAATTATCACTGTGTTATCTATTTTAGGTAAATACGTCGGCAATAGACCCATCAACTCAGAAAAAGCAATTGGAGAGACAGAAATATCGAAGTGGTTAAGAAGAAGACAAGAGAAGAAACGCCTATGACTCAAGTGACATGGTCATAAGACGTCCAGTGCGAGGAAATAATATCAATGACGAGTGTAGTGTTTGCCCAGATTTTGACAGTCTCAGTGAAATGGCAATGAAAACGCTGTCGATGCTAGCTTAATGTGCATAACACTGGGTTTAACAATATCGCTACGCTAGGCCGTTAGCACGAAGTATTATCATCGGTTTATGCTTAAGATATGCTGCGGTGGTTGTTCGCCTGCCCCAAAGCACGACTTTTCATATATTGGAATAATTAATAATTTAGTATATTGTTTCGAAACTTTGCAGAACGATACCTGGGATTCGTTTTGGTTGTTTTTTGATATTATTAAATTTAGTATCACACTATTTGAAATGGGAAAATAAGGACTATCCGATTTCGGATTTACGTCAACTTTACGCTGAATATGTCTTAAAATAGCTTAAAGTCTAAGTGATGTTAATTGCATGAAGTAGTCAGCGTTTTCGAAAAAGACTGTTAGAAGTGGTTATTAGTTTATTTAAATGTTATAAAATTGCTGTCTTTATTCATAATTAATCGTTTTTGAAGCAAATTCAAAACCGGAAGTAACCTAAATTAACCTAAATTACAACCTGCAACCACGAGGTTCTGATAATTTTATTGTGATTATCGAATCATTTTGCGTAAGTGAAATTATTTTCTCATCATTTTCTATTTAAAATCTCGATAAAATTGATGGAGGCACGTTTAATTCAACTTTACAATAAAAAATATAAATAAATTGTTTTCACATTGATGACGTAATATTTTGACAGGTCTGGTACGCATGGTTGAATTCTTGAATTAGACCCTTATCGCGCTAGGTAATTAACACCTCTGCTCCTCTAATCCTTATGAAAACACTCCAGTCAGAGCTAAGAAGGTATGTTTATCAGGAGTTTATGCCTCGAGGCGTTTTTTGGTCAGATATGTCATTAATTAACACTTGGAAAATGATTGTTTTGACTCACTTTTAAGGGATCGCTGCACGGTTTTAAAGGGTCGCGATTAGACCAAGGGATCGCGGCAAGTTAAGAGATCGCGGTGCGCTATGCCATAAATGGGCTGGGAATAATATTAAAAAGATACCAACTGGTCTCATCTTGACATTTTCGATGCAAACAGATGATTTATAATTCGATGGAATAAAACGTATACATTAAATATGTTATGCTTGAGTGCCATACATTATATTTGTCCCAACTGTGCCACAGGTTATTGGAACATTCATATCGGACCAGTAACAGCGGAGTTATGGCCCTTGATTTAGTTCAAAATGATATATTTTGCCTCTTTAAGATTTTTCATCCGATCTTTACCAAACTTTATCAGATGTTAATGTCGTTGCAAGCTCAAACAAGTTTGAAAACCAGCCATATCGGACCAGTAACAGCGAGTTATGGCCCTTGATTTAGTTAAAAATGCTAATTTTGCCTCATTAAGACGATAGGGGCTTCATTGTTCATCCGATCTTTACAAAACTTTATCAGATTGTTAATATCAATGAAAGCTCGGACAAGTTGGAAAAACCAGCCATATCGGACCAGTAACAGCGGAGTTATGGCCCTTGATTTAGATAAAAATGCTATATTTTGCATCGTTAAGATGATAGGGGCTTCATTGTTCATCCGATCCTTATGAAAACACTCCAGTCAGGAGCTAAGAAGGTATGTTTGTCAGAGTTTATGCCTCGAGGAGTTTTTTGGTCAGATATGTCATTAATTAATACTTGGAAAATGAATGTTTTGATTCACTTTTAAGGGATCGCGGCACGGTTTTAAAGGGTTGTGATTAGACCAAGGGATCGCGGCAAGATAAGAGATCGCGGTGCCGCTGTGCCATAAATGGCTGGGGAATAATATTAAAAAGATACCAACTGGTCTCATCTTGACATTTTCGATGTAAACAGATGATTTATAAATCGATGGAATAAAACGTATACATTAAATATGTCATGCTGAGTGTCGACATTATATTTGTCCCAACTATGCCACAGGTTATTGGAACATGGTTTGAACCTAATTAGATTAGAGAATTCTTTTGATGGGATGTAGTTTTGTTTACACTGTCTTGTCTATTTGGGCGCTGAAGACAGGATAATAGCGAGGATTGTGCGCATTAAAATCGATTCATTCTAACCAGTAGGCCTTATTGCCTTATTTACCAAACTTTACCAAATTGTTAAATGTCAATGATAGTTGAAAACCAGCCAGATCGGACCAGTATCAGCGGTGTTGTGCCCTTGATTTTGCCTCGTTAAGACGATAGGGCCTTCATTTTTCACCCCGATCTTTACCAAACTTTACCAGATTTTTTCTTTTTTCTTTTATTATTTTTAAAGTTTTTAACTCTACTGATCTGAGATTAGCAGGCTTATGCCGTGGTGCGGTGTCCGTCGTCCGTCTGTCTGTCCGTCCGTAAACTTTTTTTTTTGTAGCGACTACTCCTCTGAAACTACTGAATGGATTTTCATGAAACTTACAGAAAAGTCGCCCATGAAGTCTAGTTGATCCTAGCAAAATTCATGTTGATGTGAAATCCAAGATGGCCGCCAAATCTAAAAATAGATTTTTAAAAAACAGGTTTGTAATGACTACTCCTTGAAACAACACTAAGTGGTGTTGATATGGGACTTTTTCTAAAATGATCAGCATGACAAGATGTTGGTCCTTGTCGAAATTGTTTTGATTCGACGTTAAACATGGCTGCCAGTGGCCATCTTTGTCTACATAGAGTTATTTAGTAAAAACTTGTAGCGATACTGCTCTGAAACTACTCGACGGATTTCCATGAAACTTCACAGGAATGTTGCTCTTGATGTCTAAATAGATTCCTAGCAACATTCAGGTTGGTCGGAAATTCAAGATGGCCACCACAGCTAAAAATAGATTTTCAAAAAACAGGTTTGTAGCAAGTACTTCTTGAAAGCTATAAGTGATATTGATATGGGAATTTTTCCTAAAATGATCAGTATGGAATGATGTTGATCCTCGTCGAAAATATTTTGATGCGACGTTAAACATGGCCGATAGCAGCCATCTTTGTTTACATAGAGTTATATAATGAAAACTTGCAGCGACTACTCCTCTGAAACTACTTGACAGATTGTCATGAACTTCACAGGAATGGTGCTCTTGATCAATGGCTCTTGATGTCTAATTGATCCTAGCAAAATTCCGGTCGGCCAGAAATTCAAGATGGGCCGCCACGGCTAAAATAAAATTTTTCAAAAAACAAGTTTCACTGCGGGGAATCGACTGAAGTCACGTGCTTTTAGCTCTACTGGCGAAGGCAGCAGAGCTTATGGGATGCAGAGTTGTCCGTCATCCGTCCGTCCGTCCGTCTTCCGTCGTCGGCGTTAACTTTTGTCTGTTAAGACGATAGGGCCTTCATGTTTCATCCGATCTGTACCACACTTTTACAGGTTGTTAATATCAATGAAAGCTCGGATGAGTTCGAAAACCAGCCAGATCGACAAGTAACAGCGGAGTTATGGCCTTGATTTAGTTAAAAATGCTATATTGCTGTATTAGCCTCGTTAAGACGATAGGGCCATCATTTTTCATCCTATATTTTACCAAACTTTACCACATTGTAAAATCAATGAAAGCTCGGACAAGTTCGAAAACCAGCTAGATCGGACCAGTAACAGCGGGGTATGGTCCTTGATTAGTTAAAAATGCTATATTGCTATATTTTGCCTCGTTAAGACGATATGGCCTTCGTTTTTCATCCTATCTTTACTAAACTTTACCACATGTTAATATCAATGAAGCTCAGATATTTTCGAAAACCAGCCATATCGACCAGTAACAGCGGAGTTCTGGCCTTTGATTTAGTTAAAAATGCTATATTTTGCATCGTTAAGATGATAGGGGCTTCATTGTTCATCCGATCTTTACCAATCTTTATCAGATTGTTAATGTCGTTGCAAGCTCAAACAAGTTTGAAAACCAGCCATATCGGACCCCGTAACAGCGGAGTTATGGCCCTTGATATAGTTAAAAATGCTATATTTTGCCTCGTTAAGACGATAGGGGCTTTATTGTTCATCCGATCTTTACCAAACTTTATCAGATTGTTAATATCAATGAAAGCTCGGATAAGTTCGAAAACCATTCATATCGGTCCAGTAACAGCGGGGTTATGGCCCTTGATTTAGTTCAAAATCAATATCAATATAAGGATATATTTTGCCTCGTTAAGATTTTTCATCCGATCTTTACCAAACTTTATCAGATTGTTAATATCAATGAAAGCTCAGACAAGTTCGAAAACCAACCATATCGGACCAGTAACAGCGGAGTTATGGCCCTTGATTTAGTTAAAAATGCTATATTTTGCCTCGTTAAGACGATAGGGGCGTCATTGTTCATCCGATCTTTACCAAACTTTATCAGATTGTTAATATCAATGAAAGCTCGGACAAGTTCGAAAACCAACCATATCGGACCAGTAACAGCGGAGTTGTGGCCATTGATTTAGTTTAAAATGCTATATTTTGCATCGTTAAGATGATAGGGGCTTCATTGTTCATCCGATCTTTTCCAATCTTTATCAGATTGTTAATGTCGTTGCAAGCTCAAACAAGTTTGAAAACCAGCCATATCGATCCAGTAACAGCAGAGTTATGGCCTTTGATTTAGTTAAAAATGCTATATTTTGCCTCGTTAAGACGATAGGGGCGTCATTGTTCATCCGATCTTTACCAAACTTTATCAGATTGTTAATATCAATGAAAGCTCGGACAAATTCGAAAACCAGCCATATCGGACCATTTTTTTAGCTCTGTGTTGGACCAGTCGGACCAGTAACAGAGGAGTTATGAGTTAAAAATGCTATATTTTGCCTCGTTAATACGGTAGGGCCTTCATTTTTCATCTGATCTTTACCAAACTTTACCAGATTCTTTAGTTATGGCCCTTGATTTAGTTAAAAAGCTGTTTTTTGCCCGAAACTTTGTAGATGGCTGTCACTAGCTTCATTGATGTTATAAGAGCCGTGTTAGCAAGTAGAGCGTCCACAGGCCCTCTTGGGCCTCTTGTTTATGATAGGTACCACGGTTTTTTACGGTGTTTTGGCCTAGCTTCAGGTAAGAAAAATCTTAATTATTCATTCCATAGTGCGTCAATTTTGATTTGGAAAACGGCACGGAACCCAGAAAAATATGCTGAATCCACGACTATAATGTTCATAAACGGGACTGATGCCGTTTTGAAGATTACTTCCGAAACATTTTCAAAGCAACACAAAAATTCAGTGATAACAACCACGCTCTACTGCCGAAGTATCTCCGTTTTCCATTGTTTCAAGTTTTCTTGTGTTCATCATAGCTTTTATTTAGATATAGTAATTCAATATTAAAACGATTTATACATTGATTTTAAACAAAAGCAGATAATTTGAGATGAAAAGAAAGCCAATGGAAATATTTCGCCCACGCGGAGTAATTTATACGGTATCGCCCACGCACAATAATTTTTACATGATAATTTGCATGATATCGCCTACGCATTAAGCGCCAATGCGTCCGCATTTTATAGGTCATATTATAATTAACACAGCCAATGTCAAAAAGGAAGCGTTCTCTCTGGCTACATCGCCACAAAAGAAAAAAGAGCCCAGCACGATGCATACAAGAACGCGTACGTTGGTTTTAAATGAAAGGGTTATTGCAGCCACCAACCTCAGGTTCATCTCCAGCGACAGTAACACCTTCAAAGTACAAACCAAAGAAAAGAAAAATGACACCATTCAAATCCCCGACTACTAGGAAATTTCATTCTCCCGCATTCATAAGTTCTCCAATACGAAAAAGAATAAAGGTAAAATCGTCTCGTACTTTATTTGATCAGGAAAACGAAAACGAAAATGAATTTGATGAATTTATTTCAATTGAACAGGAAATAGAGACAAATGGATGTGGACAATTAGAAATGCCATCCGTTAGGCAAGAAGCCAAAGCCGACGAGGCATGCTTGAAGACTTCTGAAAATAGCGACAATGAAATGAAAAAGAAAATGATAGAAGAAATGCAACGTCTGTTGCCGGAAGTAATGAAAACATTGGCGGGTGTGGATAGGGTCGAAGATGTACGTATTCTTCAAACGGGTTGTATCTGGACAATTTCCGTTAAACAATATCTCGTTTCTCCTTTGGACTGATGTTGTACGCTGGTTTAATTTGAAGAATACTACACAAATAAGATACTCGGAAGAGACAAAATTCTGGAAGTTAGGATGGCGCTTATTCGTAGTTATATTAGGACTTGGCTCTGGCGGAACACTACCTACCAATAAATCAAACCGAAAGAAAACTGCTAAATCTTTATCTGACCTTGCTGCTGAAACACTATCCAAAAAGGTGTCGAAACAAGATTTAAATGTTGCCTATGCAGAATACATATAGCCCAGTCAATACAACAACTGGAAGCAAGAATCGCCATTAGCAAGTAGTCCAAAACTATTGATGAGACAAATGAACCTGATGAATGGTTTTATCTTCCCGAGTATAGTAATGCGCGACAGCAATTGGAAGTCCGATGTATCGACTCAACCCATTTGTTCACCCGTACTAGAAGGAAAAGCTGCAAGGGCGGCCTAGATGGGACATCAAAGGAACCATGGATAAAAGTTGCAAAGGCCAGAAAACGTTTCTAACCCAAATAATGGTCGAATATATAACAGATTCCTTGTCAGCATCAATGGCCAAGACGCATTTCAGTGGTGCCGTTGAAAACGAAATGAAGGCTAACGGCGATGTTTCTGCTGCTGAATTATGTAAAGACATTCGTACCTGGTGGGAATCAGAGGACAAACCCGGTATTCCTGCACATGACAGAATTCAGATGAGTCTGACCCTTAGAAAGCAATTATTAAAAAGAGTAAACTTTAGCACATTTCCTCCTGTTACAATGTCCGTCTGCGGATGGCCGATACAACTTTGGGAAGCGTTGGTGGCGAACATAGATGCAAAAGCACTGTTATACGCTTTGTGCCATGGGGCAATATATAATGTCAGGGCTTTCATCAGTATGATTGGGGAAACCTTCTTCTCGGATGACAAGCGCGGTCAAGGAACTGTGACATCTCAGGAGTTTGGCCAATTCATTGGACCAACAATCGAACAAGTACAAATGCGTACTTGACCCAAAAAGTTAAATTGTTTTAATATTTATATCCAATAATATTTATATCCAATAATATAAAATTGGGCCAAGGACATACCCTTGGGGTACCCAGCTGTTACTGGTATAGTGTTTGAGCTTACATACCCTTGGGGTACTCAGCTGTTACTGGTATAGTGTTTGAGCTTTCTCCCTCCATCACTACTATCTGTTTCTGGGACAAACTGAAAATTACTTGCAGGATGGGCGTCATATGCTCGTAGTTCCTAGAGAACTAGAGGTTTAGTCCTGTGTGGCCCGGCTTCCTTGTTTGGGTTAAGGTCCGTAAGGAATTAAGTATACCTGTACATATGTCTATGTCATGATTGTTTTATTTGGTAGTGAGCATGGTAATGTTGGCAATTTGAAATGTTTTTATCACTGTTCTTTAAAATATTTTAAAGGTATTTAAGGCAACATTTTGCAGATCCCTTTGGAGGGGTAGGCAGAGGGGTAGAATACCCACAAATTCATGTTCATTTTATCATTTTTTGTTTATGTTCATTAAAGGTCTTCATCATGATTCCTGCATTTTTTCAGGTGCTATCTCGCTCGCATCAAAAGAGCAGTGGCAGAAAAACAATAACGTGGCTCCAGCATAAATGGAATTTCTACGATAGGATTTGCAGCAACTCTGCAGTTCAGGGTGAGAAGGTTCTAGGCCTATTTTCCATATTTTATCTCGATGTGCATGGAAGATGAGCCTGGAATGTTCATGACTGTTAGGCGCCATATAACCTTTTCATGTGTTGGTGCGCCTTAAAACCCCAATTCAGTTGAATGAGTTTCCGATTTTCTGTTAAGAAACGAAGCTGATTTTATTGCTCAAACATTAAACACATTTATTTTCGGAGACTTTATCTATCGAACTTGCGGTCTACATCATATAAACTAGTCGAAGATGCAGACGAGATTCAACAAGGGCATAGCCAGGACACATGTAATGCGTGCCAGCATAGTGGGTCTACATTTATATCGACTATACAAACAAAGTAAGTTTGTTGTATATACCATTACTTGAATTTGCTACTTTCATTTCCAAAATGGTATTATAATACTGTGAACAATTATACAAATAAATTAAAAAATGTATTGAAATCAAATATCATTTTCAAAGGACTTTACTGAAAGTCATGTTTAATCAAACCATCACTACACCCAGTCCCCCACCCACCACTACACCCCATCCCCTCTTCCCCACCCTCCACCCACAAACGGTTATATTTTCTGTTTGCTATTAAATGGTGTTTGTTTAATGTGCTTTGGTTTACTGCGTCCTATGAATGCTGCATTTACTATTCCTGTTCGACTTTTATTTCTTTTCTGAACATGCCATAAAACATTTCAGGAATCACTAGTCCATTTTGTTTCGGAGGAAAGAAACAGGTTGGAAGGCCAGAAAAAACAAGGAACTGTTTCGACGATGCGGAATTCGTTGCAAAAGGGACTCTTGGGGTTCGCTATGAGGGCAAGACCTAACGAGTCTAAAATGTTTCTCACTAAGAAGATGGGAATAGACAGTGTTTAATCTATCACGGATAGTGTATTTAGTGACATGCTCTATAAACGGAACGTACACTGTAGCTGTTAACTATATATTACTTACGAAACAAGTAGTTTTTAATGGGGGTCCCAAAGGGGGGGTGGGGGGGGGGGGGGGGTGTGATCACGTAAAATAAAAACAAGGATCACGTCTTCACGTGAAAATAGCAGAACTTTCACAATTCACGTTAAATGTGGATGAGCAGACGTGAAGCGCTATAGGCTCGAGATTCTCTAGTACAATGTGTGGGTTGCAACAAAAACAACAAAACAACAAAACAAAACCACACACAATCACACACAAACTTGAGCCGTCAGATGTTTTCTGAGGCTTTCAAATTGACAACAGCATTCTGGCATCTCATGTGGTATAAAAGTTATGACAAAAAGAGAACATTTCACATACCTGGGGGGAGGAGGGACACTAAAAAGACTGAAAAGGACTAAAAATTCACGTTTCACGTCACCATATCACGCGATCACGTTTTACCAAGACCAAAATCACGGATCACGCCCAAATTCATGTTCATTTTATCATTTTTTGTTCATGTTCATTAAAGGTCTTCATCATGATTCCTGCATTTTTTCAGGTGCTATCTCGCTCGCATCAAAAGAGCAGTGGCAGAAAAACAATAACGTGGCTCCAGCATAAATGGAATTTCTACGATAGGATTTGCAGCAACTCTGCAGTTCAGGGTGAGAAGGTTCTAGGCCCATTTTCCATATTTTATCTCGATGTACATGGAAGATGAGCCTGGAACGTTCATGCCTGTTAGGCGCCATATAACCTTTTCATGTGTTGGTGTGCCTTAAAACCCCAATTCAGTTGAATGAGTTTCCGATTTTCTGTTAAGAAACGAAGCTGATTTTATTGCTCAAACATTAAACACATTTATTTTCGGAGACTTTATCTATCGAACTTGCCGGTCTACATCATATAAACTAGTCGAAGATGCAGACGAGATTCAACAAGGGCATAGCCAGGACACATGTAATGCGTGCCAGCATAGGGGGTCTACATTTATATCGACTATACAAACAAAGTAAGTTTGTTGTATATACCATTACTTGAATTTGCTCCTTTCATTTCCAAAATGGTATTATAATACTGTGAACAATTATACAAATAAATTAAAAAATATATTGAAATCAAATATCATTTTCAAAGGACTTTACTGAAAGTCATGTTTAATCAAACCATCACTACATCCAGTCCCCCATCCATCACTACAACCCATCCCCTCTTCCCCACCCTCCACCCACAAACGGTTATATTTTCTGTTTGCTATTAAATGGTGTTTGTTTAATGTGCTTTGGTTTACTGCGTCCTATGAATGCTGCATTTACTATTCCTGTTCGACTTTTATTTCTTTTCTGAACATGCCATAAAACATTTCAGGAATCACTAGTCTATTTTGATTCGGAGGAAAGAAACAGGTTGGAAGGCCAGAAAAAACAAGGAACTGTTTCGACGATGCGGAATTCGTTGCAAAAGGGACTCTTGGGGTTCGCTATGAGGGCAAGACCTAACGAGTCTAAAATGTTTCTCACTAAGAAGATGGGAATAGACAGTGTGTAATCTATCACGGATACTGTATTTAGTGACATGCTCTATAAACGGAACGTACAGTGTAGCTGTTAACTATATATTACTTACGAAACAAGTAGTTTTTAATGGGGGTCCCAAAGGGGGGGGGGGGGGGGGGGTGTGTGTGTGTTCACGTGATCACGTAAAATAAAAACAAGGATCACGTCTTCACGTGAAAATAGCAGAACTTTCACAATTCACGTTAAATGTGGATGAGCAGACGTGAAGCGCTATAGGCTCGAGCTTCTCTAGTACAATGTGTGGGTTGCAACAACAACAACAAAACAACAAAACAAAACCACACACAATCACACACAAACTTGAGCCGTCAGATGTTTTCTGAGGCTTTCAAATTGACAACAGCATTCTGGCATCTCATGTGGTATAAAAGTTATGACAAAAAGAGAACATTTCACATACCTGGGGGGAGGAGGGACACTAAAAAGACTGAAAAGGACTAAAAATTCACGTTTCATGTCACCATATCACGCGATCACGTCTTACCAAGACCAAAATCACGGATCACGCTGATATAATTTTCACGCAATCACGCAAAAATATTGTTTGTTTCACGTGTCACGTTTTTAAAAACACCCCGATCACGTTTTCACGCAAAACCCCTTTGGGACCCTCTTTAATGGGACAAAATGCAGTCTGGTTTGTTGTTTTGCAGTTATTCAATAAAACATACACCTAAAATAATTTTTGAAACCGATTTCAATTAAATCGTATGAAGTATAACACGTCCGCCTAGTCGTCTAATTTTCCACACAACGTAGTTCATAACGATTTAACCGAAGGTCGTAGTTCAGCGGGTTGTCGTAATGAAAATGCATATTTAATTTGAAACTGAAGCAAGTATTTGATTTTACTTAGATTCAGTTCCATTATTTCCAGATTGCATCCAGTCCATTAAATGTGCAATTGATAGAAAAGCATTTCATTTTCTGCTAAAGTTCGCCATTGCAGTGATACACCTTGTTATACATTTTACTTGAGTGCTTATTTAAAGAGAAACACGTGCTTTCAGAATTCAGGACCATGTGAACTCACCAAAATTATAAAATTGAAGAAGTCGGAAATATTTACATTTTAATATCGTCTGTTCTTCTTATTATATATGCAAATGGAAATATTTACATTTCAATATCGTCTGTTCTTCTTATTATATATGCAAATGGAGGGTCTCGATATAAGGGAAATAACCTCTATTTCCTAAGTGTATGATAAACTACATTAAAAATAAACAATTACATTACGGTAAGAACCATTGCACATAACAAATACATTTAAGAAAACTTGCTTTAAACAAATACATTTAAGAAACCTTGCTTAAAACATAACAATAAACTTGATGTGGCGATATCATATACATTATTATGCGTGGGCGATATCTTTCATTTTCCTTCTTTTCATCTCAGATTATCTGCTTTTGTTTTAAATCAATGTATAACTCGTTTAATATTGAAATGCTATATCTAAATAAAAGCTATGAACACAAGAAAACTGAAACAATGGAAAACGGAGATACTTTGGCAGTAGAGCGTGGTTGTTATCACTGAATTATTGTGTTGTTTCGAAAATGTTTCTGAAGTAATCTTCAAAACGGCATCAGTCTCGTTTATGAACTTTATAGTCGTGGATTCAGCATATTTTTCTGGGTTCCGTGCCGTTTTCCAAATCAAATTTGACGCACTATGGAATGTTTCTTAACTGAAGCGAGGTGAAAACGCCGTAAAAAACCGTGGTACCTATCATAAAAAATTAATTTGCATGATATCGCCTACGCATTAAGCGCCAATGCGTCCGCATTTTATAGGTCATATTATAATTAACACAGCCAATGTCAAAAAGGAAGCGTTCTCTCTGGCTACATCGCCACAAAAGAAAAAAGAGCCCAGCACGATGCATACAAGAACGCGTACGTTGGTTTCAAATGAAAGGGTTATTGCAGCCACCAACCTCAGGTTCATCTCCAGCGACAGTAACACCTTCAAAGTACAAACCAAAGAAAGGAAAAATGACACCATTCAAATCCCCGACTACTAGGAAATTTCATTCTCCCGCATTCATAAGTCCTCCAATACGAAAAAGAATAAAGGTAAAATCGTCTCGTACTTTATTTGATCAGGAAAACGAAAACGAAAATGAATTTGATGAATTTATTTCAATTGAACAGGAAATAGAGACAAATGGATGTGGACAATTAGAAATGCCATCCGTTAGGCAAGAAGCCAAAGCCGACGAGGCATGCTTGAAGACTTCTGAAAATAGCGACAATGAAATGAAAAAGAAAATGATAGAAGAAATGCAACGTCTGTTGCCGGAAGTAATGAAAACATTGGCGGAAGTGGATAGGGTCGAAGATGTACGTATTCTTCAAACGGGTTGTATCTGGACAATTTCCGTTAAACAATATCTCGTTTCTCCTTTGGACTGATGTTGTACGCTGGTTTAATTTGAAGAATACTACACAAATAAGATACTCGGAAGAGACAAAATTCTGGAAGTTAGGATGGCGCTTATTCGTAGTTATATTAGGACTTGGCTCTGGCGGAACACTACCTACCAATCAATCAAACCGAAAGAAAACTGCTAAATCTTTATCTGACCTTGCTGCTGAAACACTATCCAAAAAGGTGTCGAAACAAGATTTAAATGTTGCCTATGCAGAATACATATAGCCCAGTCGATACAACAACTGGAAGCAAGAATTGCCATTAGCAAGTAGTCCAAAACTATTGATGAGACAAATGAACCTGATGAATGGTTTTATCTTCCCGAGTATAGTAATGCGCGACAGCAATTGGAAGTCCGATGTATCGACTCAACCCATTTGTTCACCCGTACTCGAAGGAAAAGCTGCAAGGGCGGCCTAGATGGGACATCAAAGGAACCATGGATAAAAGTTGCAAAGGCCAGAAAACGTTTCTAACCCAAATAATGGTCGAATATATAACAGATTCCTTGTCAGCATCAATGGCCAAGACGCATTTCAGTGGTGCCGTTGAAAACGAAATGAAGGCTAACGGCGATGTTTCTGCTGCTGAATTATGTAAAGACATTCGTACCTGGTGGGAATCAGAGGACAAACCCGGTATTCCTGCACATGACAGAATTCAGATGAGTCTGACCCTTAGAAAGCAATTATTAAAAAGAGTAAACTTTAGCACATTTCCTCCTGTTACAATGTCCGTCTGCGGATGGCCGATACAACTTTGGGAAGCGTTGGTGGCGAACATAGATGCAAAAGCATTGTTATACGCTTTGTGCCATGGGGCAATATATAATGTCAGGGCTTTCATCAGTATGATTGGGGAAACCTTCTTCTCGGATGACAAGCGCGGTCAAGGAACTGTGACATCTCAGGAGTTTGGCCAATTCATTGGACCAACAATCGAACAAGTACAAATGCGTACTTGACCCAAAAAGTTAAATTGTTTTAATATTTATATCCAATAATATTTATATCCAATAATATAAAATTGGGCCAAGGACATACCCTTGGGGTACCCAGCTGTTACTGGTATAGTGTTTGAGCTTACATACCCTTGGGGTACTCAGCTGTTACTGGTATAGTGTTTGAGCTTTCTCCCTCCATCACTACTATCTGTTTCTGGGACAAACTGAAAATTACTTGCAGGATGGGCGTCATATGCTCGTAGTTCCTGGAGAACTAGAGGTTTAGTCCTGTGTGGCCCGGCTTCCTTGTTTGGGTTAAGGTCCGTAAGGAATTAAGTATACCTGTACATATGTCTATGTCTGTCATGATTGTTTTATTTGGTAGTGAGCATGGTAATGTTGGCAATTTGAAATGTTTTTATCACTGTTCTTTAAAATATTTTAAAGGTATTTAAGGCAACATTTTGCAGATCCCTTTGGAGGGGTAGGCAGAGGGGTAGAATACCCCCAAATTCATGTTCATTTTATCATTTTTTGTTTATGTTCATTAAAGGTCTTCATCATGATTCCTGCATTTTTTCAGGTGCTATCTCGCTCGCATCAAAAGAGCAGTGGCAGAAAAACAATAACGTGGCTCCAGCATAAATGGAATTTCTACGATAGGATTTGCAGCAACTCTGCAGTTCAGGGTGAGAAGGTTCTAGGCCTATTTTCCATATTTTATCTCGATGTACATGGAAGATGAGCCTGGAATGTTCATGCCTGTTAGGCGCCATATAACCTTTTCATGTGTTGGTGCGCCTTAAAACCCCAATTCAGTTGAATGAGTTTCCGATTTTCTGTTAAGAAACGAAGCTGATTTTATTGCTCAAACATTAAACACATTTATTTTCGGAGACTTTATCTATCGAACTTGCCGGTCTACATCATATAAACTAGTCGAAGATGCAGACGAGATTCAACAAGGGCATAGCCAGGACACATGTAATGCGTGCCAGCATAGGGGGTCTACATTTATATCGACTATACAAACAAAGTAAGTTTGTTGTATATACCATTACTTGAATTTGCTACTTTCATTTCCAAAATGGTATTATAATACTGTGAACAATTATACAAATAAATTAAAAAATGTATTGAAATCAAATATCATTTTCAAAGGACTTTACTGAAAGTCATGTTTAATCAAACCATCACTACACCCAGTCCCCCACCCACCACTACACCCCATCCCCTCTTCCCCACCCTCCACCCACAAACGGTTATATTTTCTGTTTGCTATTAAATGGTGTTTGTTTAATGTGCTTTGGTTTACTGCGTCCTATGAATGCTGCATTTACTATTCCTGTTCGACTTTTATTTCTTTTCTGAACATGCCATAAAACATTTCAGGAATCACTAGTCTATTTTGTTTCGGAGGAAAGAAACAGGTTGGAGGGCCAGAAAAAACAAGGAACTGTTTCGACGATGCGGAATTCGTTGCAAAAGGGACTCTTGGGGTTCGCTATGAGGGCAAGACCTAACGAGTCTAAAATGTTTCTCACTAAGAAGATGGGAATAGACAGTGTTTAATCTATCACGGATACTGTATTTAGTGACATGCTCTATAAACGGAACGTACAGTGTAGCTGTTAACTATATATTACTTACGAAACAAGTAGTTTTTAATGGGGGTCCCAAAGGGGGGGTGGGGGTGTGTTCACGTGATCACGTAAAATAAAAACAAGGATCACGTCTTCACGTGAAAATAGCAGAACTTTCACAATTCACGTTACATGTGGATGAGCAGACGTGAAGCGCTATAGGCTCGAGCTTCTCTAGTACAATGTGTGGGTTGCAACAAAAACAACAAAACAACAAAACAAAACCACACACAATCACACACAAACTTGAGCCGTCAGATGTTTTCTGAGGCTTTCAAATTGACAACAGCATTCTGGCATCTCATGTGGTATAAAAGTTATGACAAAAAGAGAACATTTCACATACCTGGGGGGAGGAGGGACACTAAAAAGACTGAAAAGGACTAAAAATTCACGTTTCACATCACCATATCACGCGATCACGTTTTACCAAGACCAAAATCACGGATCACGCCCAAATTCATGTTCATTTTATCATTTTTTGTTCATGTTCATTAAAGGTCTTCATCATGATTCCTGCATTTTTTCAGGTGCTATCTCGCTCGCATCAAAAGAGCAGTGGCAGAAAAACAATAACGTGGCTCCAGCATAAATGGAATTTCTACGATAGGATTTGCAGCAACTCTGCCGTTCAGGGTGAGAAGGTTCTAGGCCCATTTTCCATATTTTATCTCGATGTACATGGAAGATGAGCCTGGAACGTTCATGCCTGTTAGGCGCCATATAACCTTTTCATGTGTTGGTGCGCCTTAAAACCCCAATTCAGTTGAATGAGTTTCCGATTTTCTGTTAAGAAACGAAGCTGATTTTATTGCTCAAACATTAAACACATTTATTTTCGGAGACTTTATCTATCGAACTTGCCGGTCTACATCATATTAACTAGTCGAAGATGCAGACGAGATTCAACAAGGGCATAGCCAGGACACATGTAATGCGTGCCAGCATAGGGGGTCTACATTTATATCGACTATACAAACAAAGTAAGTTTGTTGTATATACCATTACTTGAATTTGCTACTTTCATTTCCAAAATGGTATTATAATACTGTGAACAATTATACAAATAAATTAAAAAATATATTGAAATCAAATATCATTTTCAAAGGACTTTACTGAAAGTCATGTTTAATCAAACCATCACTACATCCAGTCCCCCATCCATCACTACAACCCATCCCCTCTTCCCCACCCTCCACCCACAAACGGTTATATTTTCTGTTTGCTATTAAATGGTGTTTGTTTAATGTGCTTTGGTTTACTGCGTCCTATGAATGCTGCATTTACTATTCCTGTTCGACTTTTATTTCTTTTCTGAACATGCCATAAAACATTTCAGGAATCACTAGTCTATTTTGATTCGGAGGAAAGAAACAGGTTGGAAGGCCAGAAAAAACAAGGAACTGTTTCGACGATGCGGAATTCGTTGCAAAAGGGACTCTTGGGGTTCGCTATGAGGGCAAGACCTAACGAGTCTAAAATGTTTCTCACTAAGAAGATGGGAATAGACAGTGTGTAATCTATCACGGATACTGTATTTAGTGACATGCTCTATAAACGGAACGTACAGTGTAGCTGTTAACTATATATTACTTACGAAACAAGTAGTTTTTAATGGGGGTCCCAAAGGGGTGGGGGTGGGGTGTGTTCACGTGATCACGTAAAATAAAAACAAGGATCACGTCTTCACGTGAAAATAGCAGAACTTTCACAATTCACGTTAAATGTGGATGAGCAGACGTGAAGCGCTATAGGCTCGAGCTTCTCTAGTACAATGTGTGGGTTGCAACAACAACAACAAAACAACAAAACAAAACCACACACAATCACACACAAACTTGAGCCGTCAGATGTTTTCTGAGGCTTTCAAATTGACAACAGCATTCTGGCATCTCATGTGGTATAAAAGTTATGACAAAAAGAGAACATTTCACATACCTGGGGGGAGGAGGGACACTAAAAACACTGAAAAGGACTAAAAATTCACGTTTCATGTCACCATATCACGCGATCACGTCTTACCAAGACCAAAATCACGGATCACGCTGATATAATTTTCACGCAATCACGCAAAAATATTGTTTGTTTCACGTGTCACGTTTTTAAAAACACCCCGATCACGTTTTCACGCAAAACCCCTTTAGGACCCTCTTTAATGGGACAAAATGCAGTCTGGTTTGTTGTTTTGCAGTTATTCAATAAAACATACACCTAAAATAATTTTTGAAACCGATTTCAATTAAATCGTATGAAGTATAACACGTCCGCCTAGTCGTCTAATTTTCCACACAACGTAGTTCATAACGATTTAACCGAAGGTCGTAGTTCAGCGGGTTGTCGTAATGAAAATGCTTATTTAATTTGAAACTGAAGCAAGTATTTGATTTTACTTAGATTCAGTTCCATTATTTCCAGATTGCATCCAGTCCATTAAATGTGCAATTGATAGAAAAGCATTTCATTTTCTGCTAAAGTTCGCCATTGCAGTGATACACCTTGTTATACATTTTACTTGAGTGCTTATTTAAAGAGAAACACGTGCTTTCAGGACCATGTGAACTCACCAAAATTATAAAATTGAAGAAGTCGGAAATATTTACATTTTAATATCGTCTGTTCTTCTTATTATATATGCAAATGGAAATATTTACATTTCAATATCGTCTGTTCTTCTTATTATATATGCAAATGGAGGGTCTCGATATAAGGGAAATAACCTCTATTTCCTAAGTTTATGATAAACTACATTAAAAATAAACAATTACATTACGGTAAGAACCATTGCACATAACAAATACATTTAAGAAAACTTGCTTTAAACAAATACATTTAAGAAACCTTGCTTAAAACATAACAATAAACTTGATGTGGCGATATCATATACATTATTATGCGTGGGCGATATCATCTTTCATTTTCCTTCTTTTCATCTCAGATTATCTGCTTTTGTTTTAAATCAATGTATAACTCGTTTAATATTGAAATGCTATATCTAAATAAAAGCTATGAACACAAGAAAACTGAAACAATGGAAAACGGAGATACTTTGGCAGTAGAGCGTGGTTGTTATCACTGAATTATTGTGTTGTTTCGAAAATGTTTCTGAAGTAATCTTCAAAACGGCATTAGTCTCGTTTATGAACTTTATAGTCGTGGATTCAGCATATTTTTCTGGGTTCCGTGCCGTTTTCCAAATCAAATTTGACGCACTATGGAATGTTTCTTAACTGAAGCGAGGTGAAAACGCCGTAAAAAACCGTGGTACCTATCATAAAAAAACACGTGACTTCAGTCGATTCCCGCAGTGAGTTTGTAGCGACTACTTCTTGAAAATTATAAGTGACATTGATATGCGTCTTTTCCTAAAATGATCAGTATGACATGATGTTGATCTCTGTCGAAAATTATTTTGATTCGACGTCAAAAATGGCTGCCAGCGGCCATCTTTGTTTACATAGAGTTATATAATGAAAACTTGTAGCGACTACTCCTCTGAAACTACTTGACGGATTTTCATGAAACTTCACACGAATGTTGCTCTTGATGTCCAATTGATCCTAGCAAAACTTCAGGTCGGCCGGAAATTCAAGATGGCCGCCACGGCTGTTAAATAGATTTTCAAAAACAAGTTTGTAGCAACTACTTCTTGAAAACTATAAGTGATATTGATATGGGACTTTTTCTAAAATGATCAGCATGACATGATGTTAGTCCTTGTCGAAAATCGTTTTGATTCGATGTTAAACATGACTGTCAGCGGCCATCTTTATTTACATAGAGTTATCTAGTAAAAACTTGTAGCGACTACTCCTTTGTAACTACTCGACGGATTTTCATGAAAATTCAGAGGAATTGTGCTCTTGATGTCTAATTGATCCTAGCAAAATTTCAGGTCGGCCGGAAATTCAAGATGGCCGCCATGGCTAAAAAAAAATTTCAAAATACAAGTTTGTAGCGACTACTTCTTGAAAACTATAAGTGATATTGATATGGGACTTTTTCTAAAATGAACATGATGTTGATCCTTGTCAATTTTATTTTTGATTTGACGTTAAACATGGCCGCCAGCGGCCATCTTCGTTTACATAGTGTTATATAGTGAGAACTTGTAGCGACTACTCCTCTGAAACTACTTGAGGGATTTTCATGAAACTTCACAGAAATGGTGATCTAGCTATCAAATACCTATCAGTAGAGCTTCAAGGTCATTGACCTCTTGTTAATATATATATATATATTTTTTTGATATTTATTTTTTTGATTTTTATTATCTCTACTGGCCAAGTTCGGAAACCAGCCACATCGGACCAGTAACGGCGGAGTTGCGGCTCTTGATTTAGTTAAAAATGCTATATTTTGCCTCTTTAAAACGATAGTCACTCGCTTCATTGATGTTATAAGAGCCATATTAGCCAGTAGAGCGTCCACAGGCCCTCTTGGGCGTCTTATTATTTTATTTTTTTTTAAAAAAAATTTACGCCTTGTTGGATTTGACGAAACTTAGCAGGAAGCATTGGTATGATTTCTAGTTGTGCCTATTGCGTTTTTTTTTGCGGCTCGTTGATTTTTGATTTTTTGATGGATTTTCGGCCCCATGACAGTTTTTACTCCTTACTCGGGCCCTCTTGTTTTTGCAATGTTTTAAAAGTAGTACTGATGGGAATTTTGTGATGACAACCCTTGATATAAGAGCCGTTTAAGCCAGTAGAGCGTTCACATGCCCTCTTGGGCTTATTTTATAACTTGATTTTTTATGACTTGTTTTGCGTTGTCGTCGACCCGGAAATGCGTTTCCGATGGTTTTTATGTGAATGTCTTTTTTTTTTGTCCCAGACATTCAAAAACTTACTAGCCCAATGACGCTAAACATAGAAAAAAAACTGGTTAGGAACCAACGAGCTGAGACAGACAGAATGAATGAATGAATGCATGAATGTTGTTTAACGGCTCATCAACACAGTATAGGTTATTTAGAGCCGCCCCAGAGAGGGGAGGATACATAGGAATCCGGGAACCGTGCCCTACTCTTATTATCGAATAGATTTCTATGGTTCTTTAACGTGGTCGGAGGATAGACCGATACACGGGACCGCCCGGTTTACGTCCCAATCCGAAGGACGAGGCTAAGGGAAAGTGTCTTGCCCAAGAACACACCGACGGAACACAATGGCACCACGGGGATTGAACCCGGGGCTTCCGGTTACAAATACGCCGCGTTACCGACTACGCCACGCCAGCTGAGACAGACTCTATTTAATTTTTGTAGTATGGTATACTTTATGACCTTGTCCGCGCGTGCTGTCCGTACTCTAACTTCCATAAATGTATCGGATGTTAGAGTGTGGTAAAGTTCCGCCCCTTTATCTGAATAAACAGATTTAGTACTATGCATTCATCAAAGCATACTACTGTAAACGGACGAGGAAAAACGAGTATACTCAGCGGAGTTTGAACTCTGAACGATTGCATGTGAAGCGGGCGCTCTACCGATATCACCATAAAAGCTAGCTCATAAAAGCTCATAAAAGCTCATAAAAGTAACGCGCCTATAAATCTATCTATTTACATACACCCTAACTGAGTCCTACTACACTACAATGATATGGTAATGAGCACTGTCTTTGTTAGTTTGCGTATGTGTCTGCCATGCACATATGTCAATGTTTGTGTGTGTGCGCGCGCGCGTGTGCGTGCAGCGGTGTACCGTGGCATACTCCAGTACTCACGTGAGTAACATCGGAATCTGAACTTGAAAAAAAAAGAGTCAAAGTCAAAATCTGCATTAAAAATGATGATCAAGGTGGGTAGTGGGTAAATTTAACCAATTTTTACACAATTATATTTTTACACAATTATGACATATTTATTCTTAAAATGTACCAGATTGCGCAAATCGTTGTTTTTATTTCAAAATTTTCTCGGGGGAGGCCCCCGGACCCCACCAGCAGAACGGGGAGTAACCCCTCCCACACCTACCCCTGTGAGTAGCGCGCGTGTGTGTGGTTAGAAGTTATAATACCAATAGGTTAGAATATTACATTGTGTTCCCATGCTTTCCTGATAGAGCCCATGAGGGTTACTTGCCGACTAGGAGGATATTGCCGTACATTTGCTTGATAAAGCCTTTAAGGAATAAAATGTTTTTTGTAGTAAGGTATACCTCATAGTATATTTCATCTATATAAAGGGCACATCCCTTTTTATTTCCCAACCCATGTTATACTTAAAAATTACGGGTGTTTATTTTAACTGAACACTGACTGCGTATCAGTTCGAATTGTTTCATCACATTGTTTTTTAAGTTATGCATGCAATGATTAATCAAGTGATGTAACTTGTTTTAATCAGAATGAGTTGTCTTGGGTAGTCGGTATTATCCTCCTAATCACAGAGTGGTTGGGCAATACCCGAACATGACAATAAATAAGTCCATT
Organism: Cyrtodaria siliqua; assembly: GCA_037043455.1. NCBI lineage: Eukaryota > Metazoa > Mollusca > Bivalvia > Adapedonta > Hiatellidae > Cyrtodaria > Cyrtodaria siliqua. The sequence continues at coordinate 28,573 of JAWPHD010001345.1, forward strand.
AACCCTTTTTTATTCTTTTTTAATTAAACTTGTTTAGCATCAAAATTGCTTTTTTAGTGTTAAAAGTGTTATATATAACTTAAATAATATAAACGATACCTTGTAAAATGTTTAATCCCTTATTTAGGTCCCCAGAACCTTCTCAAAATAAATATTCAAAAAGAAAAGGTCTCCAAAAAGCCCTATCTTAGGCAAAGATATGACGGTTAAACACATGCTGATCGAGCAGAATGTATGAGATGACAATTAATAAACAGAAACAAAAGGAAGTGAAGCTATATAAAATAATCATCCGAAAAGTCTATAAAAGAAAGAAAACATCAGTTCTAACAAGAATCTCTTAGGCACCAAAACCAACAGGAATGAGGATGCAAAGATCAAGATGTTTAGCATGGCCGTCCTGGTTGATTCAGATCAGATGCAAACACAGTTGAACGAGGCACTAGCTACAAGTGATAAAGAGAGCATAAGGACTGCATGATACCCTCACTTAGTAGTCGACAAAACCCTCATATGTTCGGCAATAGCCTCTTCACATCATTTAAGAAAAATGGAGGTAAAACAGGATTACCGACAGGAGATAAAACCCTCATATGTTCGGCAATAGCCTCTTCACATCATTTTAAAAAAATGGAGGTAAAACAGTATTACAGATAGGAGATAACCTTCCTTATCACATGGTTGTATTGCTTGATAATGCTATAACCACATATGAAACAAACATATTACTTTTATATATAATTCTGTGAGTTTTCAACAGTATGCCATAGGTAGTCGGTAATACTCTCCTATGGTCTACCCTTATATGGTAAAACAAGCATATTTCACACGTTTTCATTTTGTTTCTATTTTCTTCCATATTCATTCCATATTTTATCCTATACTCCGTACATGTGTCACAGACTAAGATATGGAATGGGCACTTTAGACTAGAATGGAATGGAATGCGATTGCAATCAAAAGCTCATTCCATTCCAATTCTATTCCGTCAAAGTTTTTAGACTATGCCGATACATGGTTAAACCATACGCTTTTTAGCTCGACACCGGCAACACAATTTCTCAAATAATTCGCTGTAAAATAGTTAATTGTTGTTGCAATTGTATATAGAGTGGGGCAGGGTTCCCGGATTCCTATGTAGCCTTCCCCTCTCTCTGGGCCGGCTCTAAATAACCTATACTATGTTGATGAGCCGTTAAACAACATTCAATTCAATTCAATATATGTATCGAGTAACTGACTACACACAAATAACGCGTTTATAAATCGAGTCAAATGTCTATAAATGCCGAAGATACAACAAAGTTAGTTTCAAATTTGCGAAAGTTTATTTTTGTCCGCCAGGTTTGAACCAGAGCAACCATCCCTTTGCTGTGGGTTGAACTATAGTAGACTGACGACATCATTCTGGTTAAACCGTTGCGTATTTGATCTGACCATAGTTACACTACGGTTACTATGGTTCGTGATCGAAGTCACTCAATATAAACGGCTTAAACCAGCTAGGCCAACCCCCAATACTGGAGCATCAAATTAAGTTACCAGCTCATAATTCATTTTACGCATATTCAATCACAGTTATTTTCAGAAGTCATGAATTCTAACACGACCTGCGCAGTCTTTCATATATACAAGAACAAGAAGAGAGACAACTATGTTATTTAAGAAATAATAAATACGTACCTGTGTTTTATCGTTAGGAGTTCGAACGACTAACTGTATTTTATTTACCGATAAAATACAGGTACGTATTTTTTTTCCCGATTCTAACACAACAATAACCCCATTGTTTACGCTATTGTGGGGGCACTATATATTATCTCGGAGGTCAAGGTAATCAGGCTGCTATGGTTTACAGGCTGTTCCATTGCGCGCCCCCGTATGCAAAGTTCTGCGCGGTACAATAATACACTAGTAGTCACCTGACAAACAACTGAGCCATTGCTTACGTCATATAGCTTGCGCTGTATGACGTCAAGCGTTCTCGGCTTGTTCAAGATGCTTATTATACTGGTGCATATGATGGGTTTATATCTGGGTGTGCAAGGTTTGGGAGCATGGCAAGTTTGTTGTAATTAACATTTCATTAAAATTACTGTTGAGTTTTCCTTCGTGACGTATATTTACTGAGTGACGTCATGTAACGTGACGCTTCCAACGGATGAAATATACGCGGGGAATTAATGAAACAGCTGTATTTTATCGTAGAATAACATAGTTGTCTCTCTTCTTTGTGTATATGAAATACTGCCTGAGTCGTGTTATAAAATACGGTTGTTCCATTAATTCCCCGCGTATATTTCATCCGTTGGAAGCGCCACGTTACATGGGACATTCTGACATTGGGACACTTTGATGGACTATATTTAATATTGCATCAGTTATGTTATTATTAAAAGAATTAATGTCTTCGGATACAAGGTCTTCTGGTTTAAGTTTTTGACATAAGATATTAAATAGGTCCCAATCAACTTTATTATAGTTAAATTTATCTTGATTATAGTATTCGTGAGAGATCTTTCCAGATGACAACTGGATAGCAGTAAAGATGGGGAAATGGTCTGAACCCCAGTTGTCATTTAGCACTATTAACATTTAACAATGGGTTGTTAAAGACAGTGAAGTTGAACCTAAGGGAAGGTCGATGTTGGTAAGGCTACCCATACTTTTACATAAACGCGTAGGGGATCCGTCATTTAAAAGAAAAAAGTTGTTATCAATCCATGTTAATACATCTTTCCCTTTTTTATTTGATTTATCAGATCCCCATGCCTGATGGTGGGCATTGAAGTCGCCCGTAATTAATACATTTTTTTGTTTGATGTTTATTTTATTTGTAATTTGTTTTAGTGAGCTTGTATCACAATTCCTGGAGTATATATTGGACAATAAAAAAGTGTAATCTTTAAAAAATATGTTAAATAATTTAACTTCGATAGTAGTATCATTATCTTTATCAGGTGGATTGGCATTATCTATAACCTCATAATTGATGTATTTTTTAAGATATACGGCCAGCCCCGCACAAGTGATACCCATTTTTTTTAAATGTTTCAATTCGTGCCTGAATCCAGGAGTAGCTTTAATATTAATAAGTGGAATATTAAAAAAGATCCATCCGAAGGTAATTAAAAAAAGTTTAAGGAAGCAGAACAAAAATCAAAAACAATTATAGCTCAAGCAAAGAAAAACAATTGGGAGGAATTTATATCTACTTGGAATTAGAGGTAAATCATTTTCTGTCATCCCTTTACTAAAGACAAACTTACAATATGAGACCACTAATAAAGAAACGTTTTTCCAAGTCTCTAGTGAAACAAATCTCAATCAAACTACTAATGAATACCAAAGTAACTTCGAAGATAATTGCAATGCTAAAATTAATGAAGCAGATAGTGACGAATTCAAACATTTACTCAATTTAACTTTTTCTTTATTCGAATTGAAAGAAGCAATAAACAGCAGAAAGAACTCCGCCGTGGGACCTGATAAAATATCATACGTTTTATTCAAACACATGCCTGACTCCACTCTTCATATTTGGCTTTCCCTTTATAACAATATTTGGTCCTCCAAAAATTATCCCATTTCCTGGAGACTGGCCTGCGTTATCCCAATATTTAAACCTAATAAAGATATCAATGACCCCAAATCCTATCGCCCTATATGTCTTACTTCCCACCCTAGTAAACTAATGGAATTCATGGTCAAAACCCGCCTTGAACACTTCCTAGAATCAAATAACTTAATAAATATCAGTCTGGGTTTAGAAAGGATCGAAGCTTCACTCAAGATCAATTGTCTATACTCCAACACGATATTAGTTTTGCCTAAAACATCGGCCATTCTGTATTAGCTATCTTTCTCGATTTACAGGCAGCTTTTGATCTTGTCTGAAACATCGGCATCCTTTCTAAATTATATGACCTCAGAATAAGAGGAAATTGCTTTTATTTTATCAAGGCTTTCCTTCAGGATAGGAAGATTGTAGTCAAAGTTGGCGACTCGTTTTCAGATGAGGAAACGCTTGAGAGAGGAACGCCCCAAGGTTAAATTATCTCCCCCTTTCTTTTTAATGTGTTAATTAATGACCTCCCTGATATTTTGAAAGGCTCTGGTATGGAAATTAGCCAGTTTGCTGACGACAGTAGTACATGGATTACTGGGAAAAACTTAAACTATCTTCAGAAAAAAGCACAAAAATGGTTAAATTTAATTTGGGAATGGGCAAATAAATGGGGATTTAAGGTTATCGTCAAATAAAACTGTTGGCATTATATTTGGTAATTCCTCTTGTGATACCGTAGATTTATATCTAAGGGATACCAAAATTGTATTTTGTAAAACTGTTACCTTTTAGGCCTCATTTGGGATCGTCCTTTAAATTTCTCTGCACATATTTATAAACTTATAGCCAAATGTGAAAAAGACCTAAACATGTCACGTATACTGCAAGGAACAGATTTTGGCTCCGATAGAAAAAACACTAATTGTCTTATATAAAACCCTCATTAGATATAAAGAAATATAAAAAGATCAGACAGGGAAAGTAGCATTCAGTATGACAGTCAACCACAAAACACAGAAACAAACACGCAAACAGACAAACAAGAAGGCAAAAGTAATAATAAATGCAAACGACATCACAAACACAAAAGGGTTGACAATAGGCTAACGCCTTGGGACGGTCAGTGGCAAAGTAGACCACTGGGGGTTTAAACCGGTTCTAGGGTGCACCAAACCTCACACTTACCCTACTGTCATCCCATTAAAACAGGACAGTGTAAATAAAGAAATCCCCGCCAAGATCTAATCTCTTACCAACAAGGCAGCATCAATAGGCAATATAAGTAAAACACAAATATGCTCGTGTAAATATAATACAAAAAAAAAATAGCCTAGAAAGCCACAATGAAGGTACTCAATGACTTGGCAGAAGCCAGAGCAACAAGAGAATAAACCATTAAGGGCACGCCAAGAAAGATCATAGACAAACATCAAACGCCACCGTCCCAATGGGCTTTAGGTAGGCGTCATCATAGGGTCCACAGCCTGTCCGGTCATCGTACAATTAAAGAGGAAAGAATAGTGGCGAACTGTCAAAGGGTCCACCACCAAGCATGTAGTACGTCGCAAAATGATAGGGTCATAACCTCTTTTGATAAACTTTTTAACAAGTTTAACAAAGATAGTATGAAAGTGATCATGACCAAGAATCTTACGAAGTTTATAAATCGCATCACCATAGAAGTCAGGTTGTGATAGTCCTTGTCGCAGACGAGTCCTTAAATTACTTTTATATTTGGAAAGAAGATCAGGGTTACGACAATACAATTTTGCAAAGGTTTTACGAAGTTTATGGTAACGGTAACCATGATTGAATAGCTTTTTAGTTATACAAAGATTACGAATATTAAAGTCCTGAACTCGAGTACAGGCTCTTGAAAAGCGAATTTGAGACACATACACCCCGTAAGAAGTTGCTCGGGGAAAATCCCCATCCAAGTGGGGATAATTAACAATGTCAAAATTAAAATCATCTCTCTTGTCATAGGTGTTACTAATTATTTCACCATTTTCAATCGAGAGATCTAAATCAAGAAAAGAAGCGTTATTATCAGATATATTAAATTGATTATGGAACCCATGTGTATTCATCTGCTGCTCCGTCTCTACTGCATAAACTGGATATTATTCCAAATAAGGCATTGAGGATATCACTAAGGACGCTAAATAGCACGCCTAAACATTTATTAGAACATGAGGCGGGAGTATTACCACTCCTTTTACATCGAGAGGAGCAGTTGCTGCGGTTCTGGGCCAGGACTCAAACAAAAATATCACAAAATCCTGTAAATAACATTGATTTAAATGCATACTATAAAAATAAATTTCGTAATAAGCCTAAACCTTTCGGTATAGAAACACTAAACTTGACAGAGGAATATAAATTAAATAAGATCACCAAAGCAAATTTTAAAACTCAAACAAAAAGATCACAAAATCCTGTAAATAACATTATTTTAAATGCATTCTATAAAAATAAATTTCGTAATAAGCCTAAACCTTTCGGTATAGAAACACTAAACTTGACAGAGGAATATAAATTAAATAAGATCACCAAAGCAAATTTTAATACTAGAGACATGCAACCATGGACTCTAGCTTTACCAAAAGTTGATACTTCTCTTTCAAATATTATTAATAAACAGGACAACCCATCCATTATAAAACAAGCTTTTATGGACCATATTGATAACAACTATAACTATCATGTAAACGTTTTTACGGATGGGTCAAAGGACCCTGGCACAGGACGCGTGGCATCTGCCTTTGTAATACCCCGTCTCAAAACGTTGGCAAAATTATTCGAATCTCTGATGGTCTATCCATTTTTACTGCCGAGCTGATTGCAATAATTAAGTCCCTTAAATGGGTTTTCAAAAATAAACCTACTAAATCAGTAATTTTCTCCCGATTCCCTTTCCAGCCTTACCGCCATTAAAGATAGAAAATGCAAATCTAGACCGGACCTAATTTCGGACATATTAATATGCTTAACGACTGTAACATACTGGGTTTATCCATTAGTTTAGAATGGTGCCCAGCCCATGTAAATATTTCCGGCAATGAAAAGGCCGACCTAGCTTGTAAAGCTGGAATGGACCATCCTTTTATTGATAAACATGTAGCATTTGGACCTTCAGAAGTTTATTCCTGTATCCGTAAAACAATTAATGTTAAACTAAACCATTATCTAACTAATCAGACAAATAAATTCAGCACCTTTACTAGACTTAGCCATAACTTTAGAAATCATGACCTGTTTTCGGGCAATAAAATCCTTACCAAAACTATAACCAGACTTAGAATGGGATATAACTTATTACCTGCGAGTCTAGGAAGCCACATCATTAATGATCTTTCCAAAAACTGTCCTTCCTGCCCGGTCCCATACGCCACTGAACACTTACTTCTTGAATGCAGTCAGCTCGACACAAAACGGGACGAATTAGAGGGATTGAATATCTTTGGAAGGAAATAATCCACCTTTGCTTTCAATATATCTAAAGCCTGCTCTAACCATTTTTATATCTATATTGTAATATATGGGATAAAGAGTGAGTGGATGCCACATATGTTTGCAGTAAAATTAAACAATGAATATCCCATTGCGCACATCGACAAAAACTTAGTCGTATATACACATTTTAATACTTATTACCACTTGTTTTATCAGAAGCATCTTATCTATAGGCAGTCATTCATTATTAGAGCAGGCTGCTGTTCCACTATATCACATAGTATCTATATATATCTTTGATCATTGCCCTCCCCAGTGTGGCCTCCACGTGGCTCTGTGTGGACAGACACCCTTTTCTCAGACGAAGGTCTCTAGACGGTATTAAGACAATTCGGATGCTGAGGACGGATGCCTGACAAACCGCACTGGGTATTTTTATCATTTTTAATAACCTTTTATATGCAATATATTTTAAACATTTCAGTAAATTAAACGGGAGCAATGATAAGATAAAATATGGATAATGTACATATATTACATAATGCATGTATATTTTTACTATTACACAATTACACTACCTGTTGTGCCTTGTGGTTTCAGAGAAGAATGATTTTTGAGTTGGTAATTCAAAATAGAGGTATTGAAGGACAAGACAAAAACACAATTAGATATTTCGCCAGACTCATTGAGACACTTTATGGGATTTATTTGCAACTAAAGTAGTTTACATGCATGCATAACCATCAGATGCTTTAAGGATCCATTGGCATCAATTATCATGCTCTCAGATATAGGCGAATAAAACAATAGAAAATGCTGAGGAAATACTTTTCATTTCGCTGTTAAGTTTAGTTTAAACAATATTTTATTCACAAATGTTTTATAATTTACATTGTTTTCTATAGACATTCGAAGATGCTACAAATATGTGAAAAGGATTCACTTGTCGACACGTCAAGTTTCTCTTCTGTGGTTCGTGGGGAACATTGTACATGTTGTAAAAATATATTCAAAAAATACATAATTCGAAGCATACACAATTTCCGGTAGTCGTTTCCCATGTAAATTTCATGATTGAGGGCGTCCCCTGCTTCTGAAGATAATTGATACGTTTTTAGCTCGACTGATCAAAGATCAGCAGAGCTTATGCCGTGGTGCGGCGTCCGTCTTCCGTCTGTCCGTCCGTCCGTCCGTAAACTTTTGTTTGTGGCGACTACTCCTCTGAAACTACTTGACGGATTTTCATGAAACTTTGCAGGAATATTGCTCTTGATGTCTAGTTGATTTGATGTTTAGTTGATCGTAGCAAAAACTCAGGTCGGCCGGAAATTCAAGATAGCCGCCACGGCTAAAAATAGATTTTAAAAATGTAATTTTTTGGCGACTACTTCTCAAAAAAACGTAAGTGATATTGATTTGGAACCTTTGCATGGAACTTGACAGGAATGTTGCTCTTGATGTCTAGTTGATCCTAGCAAATTTTAGGTCTGTAGGAAATTCAGGATGGCCGCCACTGCTAAACATAGATTTTAAAAATGCGACTGCCGTTTCCAAAAGTCCACTCTCATACTCTTTTATATAGCACAGCGGCGTTGCTTGTGCAGTGTGGCGGCAGTAAAACGTCTCCCCGCGCTTGCAATCAGGACTGTTATTCATTCGATCTTTGGAGATCGCTGAGCCCGATACTTTTATTTAGTTATCGGTGGTACATTTTCAATTTCTTTTGTTTTCTTACTTAATTTTTGATTCGGTGGTTCCACTACTCCGGCAGATAAAAGGCTCTGGGTATTGTTTAACCACTCATAGGATATGTTGTCTGCTTTTTAATTTAAATTAGTCTTTTGGCTGTTACTTGTGATACGCAGACGTCATAATCGCTGCTCCCAACTAAATTCCATTATGTTTATTTCGCTCTTCGGGGCATTTCATTTTATTAGATACTGGGACCATACGCCGTACGACATGGGGGAGAAATATACTCCATGTCCACCGCCATATGCATTCCATCTTCGGGATGGTTAACATTTTGTACTATTGATTTTATGAATATTGAGTTCTGCTCAACCCGAGGCTAGAGGGCGTGAGCGGTAGCTAGCATATTTCACTACCGTTCATGAACAGTCTCAATCAAACCGAGACTGCAATATTTCGTATATGTCGTGTTCGGCCGTTTCCAAAGGTCCACTCTCATACTCTTTTATATAGCACAGTGGCATTGCTTGTGCAGTGTGGCGGCAGTAAAACGTCTCACCGCGCTTGCAATCAGGACTGTTATTCATTCGATCTTTGGAGATCGCTGAGCCCGATATTTTTATTTAGCTATCGGTGATACATTTTCAATTTCTTTTGGTTTCTTACTTAATTTTTGATTCGGTGGTTCCACTACTCCGGCCGATAAAAGGCTCTGGGTTTTGTTTAACCACTCATAGGATATGTTGTCTGCTTTTTAATTTAGTCGTTTGGCTGTTACTTGTGATACGCAGGCTTCATAACCGCTGCTGCTCCCAACTAAATTCCATTATGCTTATTTCGCTCTTCGGGGCATTTAATTTTATTAGATACTGGGACCATACGCCGTACGACATGGGGAAGAAATATACGCCATGTCCACCGCCATATTCATGCCATTTTGGGGATGGTTAAAATGTTGTACTATTGATTTTATGAATATTGAGTTCTGCTCAACCCGGGGCAAGAGAGCTCAATCAAACCGAGACTGCAATATTTCGTATATGTCGTGTTCGGCCGTTTCCAAAGGTCCACTCTCATACTCCTTTGTGGCGATTACTTTTCAAAAACCGTGTGATATTGAATTGGAACCTTTACCAAAATGACTGGTGTGACATGTATTGGGTCCTAACCACGATTCATTTTGATTCGATGTCAAACATGGCCGCTAACGGCCATCTTTGTTTACATAGAGCTATATAGGAAGAATTTGTGGCGACTACTCCTCTGAAACTACTTGACAGATTTTCATGAAACTTGACAGGAATGTTGCTCGTGATGTCTACTTGATCCTAGCAAAATTTCAGGTCGGCTGGAAATTAAAGATGGTCGCCACGGCTAAAAATAGTTTTTAAAAATGCAATTTTGTGGCGACTACTTCTCAAAACCGTAAGTGATATTGATTTGGAACCTTTACCAAAATGACTGGCACGACATGTAGTTGATCCTAATTCAAGTTCATTTTGATTTGGATGTCAAACAGCGGCCATCTCTGTTTACATAGAGTTATATAGGAACAACTTGCGGCGGCTACTCTGAAACTACATTGTGGAATTTTATGGAACTTGACAGGAATGTTGCTCTTGATGTCTTGTTGATCATAGCAAAGAAGAAATATAAAAAGATCGGACAGGGAAAGTAGCATTCAAGGAGGACAGGCAACCACAAAACACAGAAACAAACACGCAAACAGACAAACAAGAAGGCAAAAGCAATAATAAATGCAAACGACATCACAAACAAAAAAGGGTTGACAATAGGGCTACCGCCTTGGAACGGTCAGTGGCAAAGTAGGCCACCTTAGGCCACTTCAGGTTGGTAGGAAATTCAAAACGGCATCCACTGCTAAAAATACTGGTGCGACATGTACTTGGTCCTAACCAAGATTCATATCGATTCCATGTCAAACATGGCTGCCAGTGGCCATCTTTGTTTACATAGGAAAAACTTGTAGCGATTTAAAAATGCGATTTTGTGGTGACTACTTCTCAAAAAACATAAGTGATATTGATTTGGAACCTTTACCAAAATGACCGTCATGACATGTAGTTGTTCCTAACCAAAGTTCATTTTGATTTGAATGTCAAACATGGACACCAGTGGCCATCTTTGTTAACATAGAGTTATAAAGGAAAACTTGTGGCGACTACTCCTCTGAGACTACTTGAAGGATTTTCATGAAACTAATCATTAATGTTGCTCTTGATGTCTAGTTAATCCTAGCAAAATTTCAGATCGTACGGAAATTCACGATGGCCGCCATGGCAAAAAGAAACCTACCAAATCAGTTATTTTTTCCCGATTCCCTTTCCAACCGCCATTAAAGATAGCAAAAGCAAATCTAGACCGGACCTAATTTCGGACATATTAATATACTTAAAGCCACAGAGTCTCTACATCAATCGATTTCTTCATGTAGGCGTGGTTTTATTTGTAACTTCATGTTCACCAGCTCATGTCGAAATCGGGTATTTAAGCGAGCAAATATAGCGCAGGAATCATTTACTGTATATACATCGGCCAGTGCACATCGTACAGTAATTTTTAAGGAAAAAAAGTTAGCCTCGAACACACGACCTTCTGATTTGAAATCCGGTGCTCTATCCATTGAACTACAACGCTGCTTGGGAATATAGAATATTAACTACCGTATATTGCAACTAATTGAATTGAATGTTGTTTAACGGCTCATCAACACAGTATAGGTTATTTAGAGTCGCCCCAGAGAGAGGGGAAGGATACACAGGAATCCGAGAACCATGCCCTACTCTTATTATCGAATAGATTCCTATGGTTCTTTAACGTGCTCGGAGGATAGACCGATACACGGGACCGCCCGGTTTACGTCCCCATCCGACGCGAACGCAACTAAAGATGATCAATTAATATGTTGTCCATATTATCGCACGTGTAAATTAACATTGCCTGCTGTAATACTGTATGTTATCAATATGAAACTAATACTTCGCCTCAACACAACCATATCTCGACTTGTTATTTAGCGCTTGATGAGTTTGTGTGCGCGCGCTTGTTATTACGTAATGCCTATTTAGTGTTAAAAATGCTACAACATACCAATAAATAGCCTTGGTTTAGTGGTTTAGCGTACATCTTTCAAAACTTACAAGTGCAAGGCTGTGGTTCAAATCCCGTTCAGGGCAACTTTATTTTGATCACATATATTCTGGAGCCGTATATTTATCGATGTTACCTGTACGGAGGCTAAATGAAAATGTGAAATGTTACGCATCTATTTCTGCTTATATACCGACTTTTGGGGTGTTCGTCGATTTGAAACTACTTCACAGGTTATTACCAGTGAAAATAGGGATTGTACAGCTTTAACGACTGTAACATACTGGGTTTATCCATTAATTTAGAATGGTCATACGGACCTCATAAATTATCGCCCTATTGCTTTAACGAGTTGTATATGTAAAACCATGGAACGAATGATTAAATAGAGACTTGTTTGGTACATGGAATCCAACAAGCTGATAACAAAGTATCAAAGTGTATTCCGGCGCCAACGAGGCACAACAATCTCATTTGATTTGAATCATTTATTAGGGAAGCTTTTGTAAAAAAAGAACATCTAGTCGCTGTATTTTTTGACTTGGAGAAAGCTTATGATACTGCATGGAAGTACGGTATCATGAATGACCTTTATGACCTTGGTCTTAGAGGTCGATTACCAATGTTTATAGAGAATTACTTAGAGGATAGACAGTTTCGTGTCCGAATGGGTTCCACCTTCTCTGACATCCATGAACAGGATATGGGTGTGTCACAGGGCAGCATACTCTCTGTCACCCTTTTTAATATAAAAATTAACAGTATAGTTAATAAATGCATCCATTTTGGTGTGGAATGCTCTCTATATATGTTGACGACTTTGTTATATGTTATCGTGCAAAAAACATGAACACTATTGAGAGACAACTGCAACAACGTCTGAATAAACTTCAGAAGGTTTTAAATTTTCTAAATCTAAAACTAATTGTATGCACTTTTTTGTCAACTGCGTAAACATCATGAAGACCCTCATTTAACACTGGATGGGTCACCCATACCAGTAGTGGATGAAACAAATTTCCTTGGTCTTATTTTCGACCGTAAATCGACGTTTATACCACACCTTAAATACTTGAAGGCCAAGTGCCTTAAAGCTCTTAATTTACTTAAAGTTGTTGCAAACACTAATTGGGGAGCAGATCGTAAAGTACTTTTACAACTTTATAGATCTCTTATCAGATCCAAACTGGACTACAGCTCAATAGTATATGGATCGACTCGCAAATCATACTTGCAGATGCTCGATCCTATACATAATCAAGGATTACGACTCGCCTTAGGTGCCTTTCGTACATCACCAGCCGGAAGTCTATACGTTGAAGCGAATGAACCATCACTGTCTCATAGACGGAACAAATTAGTCCTTCAGTATGCCATTAAATTAAAATCTAACCCTTCAAACCCAACTTTCGATAATGTTTTTAATCCTAGTTATGAACCTCTTTTTTATCGAAAACCGAAGGCCATTCGACGATTTGGTCTTCGTATTAAACCAAAATTAAGAGACACTGAAATCGACCTAAATTTGATTGCCAAGTACAAAGTACCACAAATTCCACCGTGGACTTTGGAAACACCAACAATTATTATCGATCTTTGTAATAGTAACAAATCCAGTACAGACCCTATTAGACCGTGAGCCATACACTTTTTTGTTACCATCTCAAGGGACAAATTCTTACTACTACCATGTTATTGAGTACCTTGTAGAGAAAATAAAAATCCATGATAGCAGTGTGAACAGGGTAGCTGATTCCTGTTATTAGAGTTATCTCCCCCTTTTAAGCAAAACTCTTCTTTCTTTAAAAAATCGTTTTCGCTGAAACTAGAAGAGCTACAGGTCTAATATTTTGCATGTATTATACATTTAGGGTTCTCTACCAAGTATTTATAAAATGGTGACCCCAGGGTCAAATATGGCCCAGCCCCGGGGGTAACATTTTTTCATATAGTTATATATAAAATCTTTAAAATTAAATAATTTTATCTAAAACTGTAAGAGCTAGAGGTCCCATATTATGCATGAAGCTTAAGCTTATGGTCCACTAGCAAGTTTGTTAAAATGTTGACCCTGGGGTCATATCTGACTCCGCCCCAGGGGTCATATATTTACATAGAGTCATTTAGAAACATCTTTAAAATCTCTTCTTTAAAAAAAAACAAGAGCCAGAGGTGTACTATTTTGCATATTGTACAAGATTATGGTTCTATACCACTTTTGTTCAAATCGTGACTCTGTGTCCAACTATGGCCCGGATCTGGGGTTAAAGTTTTACAAAGAGTTATATAGGAAAGTCCATAAAAATATTCTTTTTCTGATACTACAAGAGCTAGAGGTCTAATACGATGCATGTAGCATAGGAGTATCGATCTCTACCAATTTATTTTGTTCAAATGGTGATCTTATGGTCAAATTTCGCCCGGTCCCAGGGGTCACATATTTACATAGAGTTATGTAGGAACGTCTATAAACATGTTCTCTGAAACTACAAGAGCTAGAGGTGTAATAAGCTACATGTAGCTTAAGATTATTGTTCTGTACCAAATAATTTAAATGGTGTCCCTTGAATCAAGCCTGGAATCAAATTTGGCCCTGTCCCGGAGGTCACACTAAAACATTGAATTATATAGGAAAAACATTCAAACAGCTTCTCTGATACTTCAAAAGCTAAATAATAGTTCGCATGTACCATAAGCTTATGATCCTCTACCTAGTTTGTTCAAATGGCGACAATTGGGTCAAATATGGCCACTACGGGGGTCACAGTTCTAAAGATTTATTTAAAGAAATTGTTGTTCTTTCTTAAAACATGAGAGCACTTTGAGACGAGGCGAGTGGGTCTCTTGTTTATGGCTTGAAGTTGTACACTTTTCATAAAATCACTTCAAAAGTTTTAAGCGAACTGAAATATATAGAGAATGTGACTTTTGTTAAGGTATTCCATTATGATGACTTAACCATGTTTACAAATCGCATATTGAATAAATCCACGAACTAAAATCACAAAGTAGACCACTGCATTTTCGACAAATTGCAAAAAAATAGAAAGAAAAAGAAAAGGCATTTTACGGTTAAACTGTTGATTTTTAGGTGTTTGTTATACAAATTTTAAAATAACTCACCAATAAGTACGACAACATTACACTACAAAACAGGTGTTCATCTCATATAATAATGCATATGTGTCGCTTAAAAGTATATGTTTATTCATGGGTTTTTGTAATATCCGTAATTGAATAAGTGTAAAATGAATTATCCTTTTTTTTTTGTCTGGCTGGTTAAAGCTTTTTATATTGTATCTATAGAGTTTTGATTCTCAAACGTTGTAAGTTATGTATATACCTCGTGGTCAGCAGGTTTAGAAACGATGTACATATGTTGTAAACTGTGGCTGTTGTTGGCGGGATAGCTACTTTAACTGCAGTATTAAAGCTGTATGTCGGAAATAGCTTTTAGAGTAAACATCAGTAAACTAACTGAATGTTGTTTAACGGCTCATCAACACAGTACAGGTTATTTAGAGCCGCACCGGAGAGAGGAGAAGGATACATAGGAATCCGGTAACCTGCCCTACTCTTATTATCGAATAGATTCCTATGGTTCTTTGACGTGCTCGAAGGATAGACCGATACACGGGACTGCCCGGTTTACGTCCCCATCCGACGGACGAGGCTGAGGAAAAGTGTCTTACCCAAGAACACACCGACGGAACTCAGTGGCACCACGGAGGATTGAACCCGGGGCCTCCGGTTACAAATCCGCCGCGCTACCGACTGCGCCACGCCAGCCCTCATCAGTAAACTAACCGTGATCATTAAATGTATGTCTATCTCGATGCACTGGGTACCGATTCTTACCTGGAAGCGTTTAATTTGTTTTTATATCTTATATGTATGTTATATTGTCACATTGTTATATTATTTAAATCAGATAATATGTACTGAGTATTCTTAATTGTCCTGTTTTATCCCAAGGCATTAATTGCCAAGTTTATCAAAACAGCAATGAGCTGGGTATATATAAGGCTTGCAGGCGCATACATGAACTTGATGCTAACTTTCTAGATAAGAGAGACCGTTGTGAACCCAGCTTCTTGGATATAACCTTTATGAGGGATTAACATTTTAGCTGTATGTATTTTAATGCAATCATCCTGCTTGAGCGCATACAGCCTGTTGATGCAGTGGATAGCACGGGGGACTTTAAATTCAGAGGACCCTGGTTCAAGCCTCACCGGAGCCAGTGAATTTTGTCGGTGTGTTCTTGGGCAAGACACGTTTACCCTCGTCCGTCGGATGGGGACGTAAACCAGGCGATCCAGTGTATCGCTTGTTTTTTTTATCCCATCATGTTAAAAAAACATAGGTGTTAATAGGGCAGGTTCCTCACTCACACAACTCCCTCTCTCTCTTCATCTCTTCATTGGCAATACACCTTCTTTTTTAGGTAATAATCATTCCACTTGCACTTGCATGCGCAAAAGTAGGGTTGATGCTTACTATCCTAGGTTAATTCCATACTCTAAATCAAGTACGGAGAACATCACAACCTATGTTTAGATACATATCCTAAGCAGGTGATATTGTAACAACTGCACCAATACTAACAAATAGTTGCCATGGTAAGTAGTTAGTACAGTGATCTGTGTATCACCCTAAAGATATTTCTTCGTCGACGCCGTTTGGTTCCCGGGCAAGAATATGACCACTGCATATCCAGACATAGGGGTAAAATTTCCCCAAATTCATGTTAATTTTGTCATTTTTGTTCATTATTTTCATCATGAAACCTGTATTGTTTCAGGTGCTACTTCAGTGGTGGCAGTGATCGTGGCTCCAGCGAAAATGGAGTGTTTACTAGAGAATTTGCAGCAACTCTGCAGTTCTGCAGGTAAGAAGGTTCTAGGCACATTCTGCAAATTTTATCTAGATGTTAATGAAGAGTGAGCCGGGTCGAATGTTCATTCCTGTTGGCGCCATATAACATGTTTGTGTTGGTGCGCCGTAAAACCCCAATTCAAATCAATTTATCTTCGTCGATTCTTTTTTTAGTAACACAAAAATGGTTCGTACAAATGCATATACTACTATTTTTACATTTCATATGCAGAATTCTTCATTGTGTTGTATATGGGTGGGGTAATTCAGGTGTAAAAATCCTTAAAATATGCATAAATTGTAATTAAAAAGTATTAAAATAGACAACTTTTAAGATTTTGCGTATGCAATGTTTAATTCATGTATTTATGTGTAATACATAATCCAAATGTGTAATCATAATAAGTATTGCCATGATGCATACACCTAAAAAAGACTTTTGTTAAAAAAAAACTACGTTAAACCGCACATTTTCTTTGTCTAGAATCCTTTGGACTATGTGTCGTCTGTGCAATATATGTAGATATCAGAACATATTAATACTATTTATGTTGCAGTTACTTTGAGGAAGGCTTATACTTCCAGTTTGGCATGTGTCTCAACTTATCAGGCTTACTGAACACATATGTGCAATGCCATGAACATTGCTTAGTACTTAATTTTATCAATATATCATAAAATCCCTTATTCATATTATAATATTTAAATCATGTAGAAAGGTTGTAAATTACTGATTCTTACAAGTTTACACATATATTGTAAAAAATATTAACTAAACTAAATGCATAAAAATGTGTCAATAGTGGGTGGGGTAAATTGACTTCTAATTTGAAGCAAAATAGAGATTTTAAACAGAATTCAGTGCTAAAAAAGAGCTTATTTACGCTTTATGTAACTCAATGAATTGTAAACTTAAGTGCATCTTTAAAAAGTACATCAATAATTATTCACACAAGCATGACATTCAAAAATGAACATCAAAAACTTATATGAAAGCGCTACAATGATAACCTATTAATGTTCGATTTTTTTTTATATAAGCTACTGTTCCAGATTGCTATCATGGAAAAATGTAATCTATATACATTGCTCTTTTCAAAAAGTGATGGTAGAATTTGTCCCTTGAGTTGGTAACAATATCGAACATTTTAGGTCCTGGCTCAAGGCCTATATTGTCTTTCAAAACAAATTTAATGAAATTAAATCGAAATACATTAACTTTCAACATATATACACAGATGGTTCTAAAGATGGAGATAAAGTAGCTGTAGCAGCTGTTGTTCACAACCACAGCATAAAGAGCCGCCTGCCTGACAAGGCCTCTATCTTTTCAGCTGAACTTAAGGCAATTGAACTTGCCTTAACTTATATTCAGGAATCTGATGATGACCATTTTGTAATATTTTCTGATTCCCTTTCATCTCTTCAAGCACTGGTTAATATGAAACATGATAACCCAGTTGTACTTCAACTTTTAGAAAAGTACAATTCTCTTATAGTTGATAATGTTATTAATTTCTGCTGGCTTCCAAGCCATGTATGAATACGTGGTAATGATAGAGCTGATAGTGCTGCTAAAGCAGCATAATGTTTATATATATCTAATACCAAATTACCTTATACTGATTTTAAATGTTGTATTAACACATATATTTGTAACTCTTGGCAAGCCGCTTGGGATTTGTCATTTAACAATAAACTTCATTCAATTAAACCGTTACTCGGGGAATGGCGTTCTTCTAGTAGACCAATTCGTCGTTGGAATGTGTAGACTTTGATCCTATGCGTCAAAGGTACAACAATGTTAATACGATGACCGAGTTATTTAATACTATATATTTTAGTCTTGTTTTAGATTTCCTGAAGGAAGTCAGACTATATAAATCATTATAATATGTTCTTGTATATATTTACTTCTTTATATAACCGTTTTCGGGCATTTGTTGATTTACATGTATAGTTTATATTACTAACTTATTTGTAAATAGTTTTATCTTTATATATTTACATTAATTTTTAATTAATCCTTCATTTTTTCATCTTTCATCAGTTTTTGCGCACAATATGACTTATTTATGTGTCGACGTGCCGTAAAACACCATTCATTCATTCATTCAAAAATGAATCCATGGTTCAGGCAAGTTTCATTGCAATATTGTTTTGAAATAGTAACCATGAAAAGTCGGTTTGGGCAGAGTAAATAAATTATGTTGAACATCATATGGTTGGAATATTGTACGTTTATATCAATAAAAAACATGAAATTGATCACATGTTGGGCCGCCGCAGGAACGTACTACCCACTCTGCCGCCGCTGGAACGTACGACCCACTAGGCCGCCGCTGGAACATACTACCCGTTGGGCATCCGCTGGAACGTACTACCCACTGCGCAGCCGCTGGAACGTACTACCCACTGCGCAGCCGCTGGAACGTACTACCCACTGGGCCGCCACTGGAACGTATTACCCACTGGGCCGCCGCTGGAACGTACTACCCACTGGGCATCCGCTGGAACGTACTACTCACTGGGCAGCCGCTGGAACGTACTACCCACTGCAACGTAAGACCCACTGGGCCGCCGCTTGAGCGTACAACCTACTGGGCCACCGCTGGAACGTACTACACACTGGGCAGCCGCTGGAACATACTACCCACTCCGCCGCAGGAAGTACTACCCAGTGGGCCGCCGCTGGAACGTACTACCCACTGGGCCGCCGCTGGAACCTACTACGCACTGGGCCGCCGCTGGAACGTACGACCCACTGAGCCGCCGCTGCAACGTAACACACACTAGGCCGCCGCTGGAACGCACTACCCACTGGGCCGACGCTGGAACGTAATACCCACACCGCCGCAGGAACGTACTACCCACTGGGCCGCCGCTGGACAGTACTACCCACTGGGCCGCCGCTGGAACCTACTACGCACTGGGCCGCCGCTGCAACATACGACACACTGAGCCGCCGCTGCAACGTACCACACACTAGGCCGCCGCGGGAACGTACTACCCACTGGGCTGCCGCTGGAACGTACTACCCACTTCGCCGCAGGAACGTACTACCCACTGGGCCGCCGCTGGTACGTACTACCCACTGGGCCGCCGCTGGAACCTACAACGCACTGGGCCGCCGCTGCAACGTACGACCCACTGAGCCGCCGCTGGAACGTACTACCCCCTGGGCCGCCGCTGAAACGTACTACCCACTGGGCCGCTGCAGGAAAGTACTACCCACTGGGCCGCCGCTGAAACGTACTACTCATTGGGACGCCGCTGGAACGTACTACCCACTGGGCAGCCGCTGGAACGTACTACCCACTGGAGCGCCGCCGGAACGTACTACCCACTGGGCAGCCGCTGGAACGTACTATCCAATGGATCGCCGCTGGAACGTACTCCGCCTGGGCCTCCTTGAACGTACTACCCACTGGGCCGCCGATGGAACGTACTAACCACTGGGCAGCCGCTGGAACGTACTTCCCACTGGCCTCTGCTGGAACTTACTACCCACTGGAGCGCCGCCGGAACGCACTACCCACTGGGCAGCCACTGGAACGTACTACCCACTGGCCGCTGCTGGAACTTACTACCCACTGGGCCGCCGCTGGAACGTACGACCCACTGAGCCGCCGCTGGAACGTTCCACACACTGGGCCGCCGCTTGAACGTACCACCCATTGGGCCGCTGCAGGAACGAACTACCCACTGGGCCGCCGCTGAAACGTACTACTCACATGGACGCCGCTGGAACGTAATACCTACTGGGCAGCCGCTGGAACGTACTTCCCTGGAATGGGCGCTGATACCAGAATTGACCACCAATATTGGGAATACATGTAAATACACATGTATCATAGTATACCGTCCACTTCATGTGTGTCCTTATATTTGGTAACACTTCTGTGATATGATTTCAGAGCATAATTAAAATAAGGCCGTCAACAATTGTCTTGTAGTACCCTTAACGGTTTGTCCACTGGGCCACGGCTGGAACGCACTACGCACTGGACCGCCGCTGCAATGTACGGCCACTTAGCCGCTGCTGGAACGTACCACATACTAGGCCGCCGCTGGAACGTACTACCCACTGGGCCGCCGCTGAAACGTACGACACACTGGGCCGCCGCTGGAACGTACTACCCACTGGGCCGCTGCTGGAACGTACTACCCGCTGTGCCGCCGCTGAAACGTACTACCCATGGGCCGCCGCTGGAACGTACTACCCACTGGGCCGCTGCTGGAACGTACTACCCGCTGTGCCGCCGCTGAAACGTACTACCCATGGGCCGCCGCTGGAACGTACTACCAACTGGGCCGCTGCAGGAACGTACTACCCACTGGGCCGCCGCTGGAACGTACTACCCACTGGGCAGCCGTTGGAACGTATTACCCACTGGGCCGCCGCTGGAACGTACTACCCACTGGGCCGCCGCTGGAACGTACGACCCACTGGGCATCCGCTGGAACGTACTACCCACTGGGCTGCCGCTGGAACGTACTACCCACTGGGCCGCCTCAGGAACGTAGTACCCGCTGGGCCACCGCTGGAACGTACTACCCGCTGGCCTGCTGCTGGAACTTACTACCCGCTGGGCCGCCGCAAGAACGTACTACCAATGGGCCGCCGCTGGAACGTACTACCGAATGGGCCGCCGCTATAACGTACTACCCACTGTGCCGCCGCAGGAATGTACTACCCACTGGGCCGCCGCTGGAACGTACAACCCACTGGGCCGCCGCTGGAACGTACTACCCTGGACTGGGCCGCAGCTGGAACCAGAATTGACCACCAATATTGGCAATACATGTAAATACACATGTATCATAGTATACCGTCCACGTCATGTGTGTCTTTATATTTGGTAACACTTCTGTGATAACATTTTAGAGCATAATTAAAATAAGGCCGTCAACAAATGTCTTGTAGTACCCTTAACGGTTTGTTCTCTTGTTGCTATGGCTTCTGCCAAGTCACTGAATGCGTGCTTTTGTCATTTTAGTCTTTTGTGTTTTATTATATAAACATGATCCTTTGTGTGTAACTGTTATTCTTCTATTGTCTATTAATGCTGCTTTGTTGGAGAATATAACCTGGCGACGATATCTTTATTTACACTGTCACGTTTTATGGGGATGACGATAGGGTATAAGAGTGAGGTTTGGTGACCTTGGAACCCGGTTTAAACCCCAACGGCCTTTTTTTCTAAGGCGATATCCCTATTATCAACTATGTATTTGTGTGATGTCTATCTTGCCTGTTATTAATCTGCAGTTATACCCTTGCTTCGAATAGGAATAACTTTGTCCGTCCCGTCCCTTTCACGTCGCGTCGCATTCCATTATATATTGTTAATGTGGGCGTTCTGGCTCAACCTCGAGGTTGATCCAAAAACTCCTACCACAAGGTGCTGAAATAAGCTGATTGATTAAAACTTTTTAGAATCTTAGGTAGTGAAGATTGCAGGTTCAAATTATATAATTTGAACAAGTTTTCAGTACCTAGATTTTTTTAATAGTTATCAAAATTACATCCAAAATCAACATAAAAATAGTTTGATTCTGCGTTTTTTGTAATCCTTATAATTATAAAATGTTTCTTTAATACAAAACAAATTTGTTGATTTGTTATCAAAATTACACCCAAATCATCGAATAAACACGAATATAATAAAATATGATTTTTTTTAGAAAATCAAATTTCTATATGTCTCAGCCTAATACATTCAACATTATATGGCTTTACTACTTCCCAGTATCTATGTTTTAATCTAACTATATGAGCACCACAACCAACACAAATTTGATATTTTGCACTTGTACTTTTTCCACATTTGAGACACGGTAAAACTTTACTTTGCTTTACTCTATAATTATGTAAACTGCAATAGTTTGAATTTTTTGTTGTTTTATTTTTACAAGGCTCGTGACATCCAACTTTGAGAAATTGGCAAATGTTTTCAATTTTTTTAGTGTTTTCCATTTTTTTTTCTTGTTACAATAAATATATTTTTATATTACGAAGAAAAAACAATATAATATATATTACAAAAATGAGTACTGAAGACGTTCACTACATTTTACAATTACACCGGGATGGAATAATTAATGATTTCCTGCTTAGAAAGATGGTTTATGCTCTCAAAGAGCCTGACATTTCAAAGGAAACTCCAAAAGAGGTTATTCAACCAGTTGAGTCCAAAGTGCTGGAAAGTGTAAGACGTGAAAAAAAGAAAAACAAACCAATCCCAGCACCACGGACCAAACCAATACAAGCACCACGGACCAAACCAATCCCAGCACCACGAGCTGTAAAACCAATCCCAACCCCTCGTACTACAATCAAACCCCGTGAAATTCCAAAGGAAACTCCAAAAGAAGTTATAGTGCAGGAAACTCCAACATTAGAAAATTTACGCAAGAGACGACGTGCTAAAAAACAACGTAACAAAGAAAAGCAGAAATATGCTAAATTACAAGAAAATGTTATAAATGAACAAAAAAAGAGATATGCTCAATTACAAGAGTGGTTATTCGCGTGCATATTGAAGATGACGAGAACGCTTGTTATGTGACAGACGATCCCTGTTTTTGGCCCGAAGGAGTTACCTGCAAACCATGGGTTTCGTATGGTTCATATAAAGCTCGTCACAATGACTTTGTTAATGACAATCCGAACAGTTATAACTCTAATAGGTTCTCACAAACGTCGAAATACACGCGAGCTGAGTGGGGCCGGGTCAATTACACGGACTCGAACCGTTATGCAGCGCTTGAATCTGACTGTGATCTTGATTACTAGTAATCATGTCAGGCTCTAGAAACATATGTCTTAATATTGCTACATGGAATGCGACCGGAATAATATCTAGCGCGAGTTATTTGAGCGATTTTTTACAAAACAATTATATAGATGTTTGCGGCATTGCCGAACACTGGTTATTCAATCACGACTTACATTTTCTTGATTGTATTAACAATAATTTTTCATGTCATTCAATATCTGATCCTGATCTCATGTTGCCAAGCAACCGGAGAGTTGGTAAGGGTGGGATATGCATATTCTGGAATAAGCGTTTAAATGACATTGTTTCACCTTTACACATTGACAGTAAATACGTTTTAGGCATCCAGATAAAGCCTACCTTAGGACATTCTATATTTGTATTTCAATTATACTTACCATGTAAAAACCACTCTATTGCCACGTATAATAGCTGTATAGACGAAATAGAGACTTTATTATGCATATACAAAACAAAGGGTATAACATTTTTAATGGGAGATTATAATACAGAATTAGCTTCTCGAAACCAACGCGATTTTAAACTTGATAGTCGAGGAAAACTGCTGGTAGATTTGATGCTTAATTATAGTTTGCTAGCCGTAAATGCCCTCGAGTTATGCTCCGGAGCAGAATTTAGTAATGTACCATATAACAGTGACCGTGAGACACTCATTGATCACATACTAATCCAATCAGAAAATATTGAAATGATAAATCATGCCGAATTATGGACGATAATTGCTTAAATGTTTCGACCCATCGCCCGATAGTTTGCAAAATCGAATGCGAAGTTTAAAATATATCTCGTTCAAGCAATACGTATCATAATATTAATTGGCATAACGTTAAACAGAAAAACATAGATAATTACACACATTTCTTAAATAACGACAAAACGTTAAATATGTTGCTTTTATCACAGATATCTTCGTTGGATGACGTTGACTCATTTTATTCAGCCATCGTTAATGTAGTAAACAATGCGACAAATAGATGCATTCCTATATCAAAGTTCAAACCATTTATAAAACCGTATTGGAATCGCGAATTAACAAATTTACACAATGAAATGAATCTAAAAAGGGTTAATTGGTTAAATGAAAATCGCCCACGCAATGTTTCATCCGCAAGCTATAAAAATTATAAGGCATCGAAAAATGTTTTCCGCAAAACTCATCGTGCCACCGTCCAAAATTATTTATCTAGCTTAGAGCGAGAAATTGATATAGCGGCGGAAATGGACAATAATGAGTTTTGGAAATTGATTAATAGACGGAAAAGAAATAAAAAAGTAGAAACTACCCTTAAAATGAATTTTAATGGACAATTTTGCGAAAATCCCATCGATATAAATATGGGCTGGAAAAATTATTTTTCCGAACTCTACACGCCTAAAGATAATAGTTTTGAATCCGCTTATGCAAATTCATGCGATGAAGAGTTATCGAACATTAAGTCGCAATTAACTTATCATCGGTGCGACGATATCGTTATAACTATATATATGGTTGAAAAGGCATTAAAATCCTGTAAAAAGAAAAAAGCCTGTGGCAATGATCTCATTTATTACGAAAATATAATTTACGGTGGCCCGATTTTACTTGCCGTTATTACAAAATTATTCAATTATATGTCGTCATTGTCACATATACCCGTTGATATGAAAAAGGGTATTATTTCGACCCTTTACAAAGGAAATAATAAAAACAAAATGGACCCTAATAGTTACAGGGCTATTTCTCTCTGTTCTACCATGTTAAAGGTATATGAAAAAGTGTTACTTAAATTTTTAGAACAGTCTAGTACGCTCAATTTTAACACATTACAAGGAGGATTTCAAAGAAATATTAATTGTAAAATGACGTCCTTTCTCTTACGTGAAAGTATCTACTTTGCAAAAGAAAACAGTTCTAAACTTTTCACTTGCTTCCTGGACGTGAGACAAGCATTTGACCACGTTTCTCATAGCATCTTGATGCTGAAACTGTATAGGACGGGGATTAAAAAATATATTTTTAAAATTATTCTAAGTATGTTTGAAAATGTTTATAGCTGTGTTAAATCACAAGGCCAATCCTCGGATTGGTTCCCCATTTTACAGGGTACCAGACAAGGCCAAGTAATGAGCCCGTATTTATACTTAGTTTTCATTAATGATCTTATGGATAAATTAGACCAATCACCCTACGGTCTGAAAATTAATGATACTGGTTACAGTTGCCCAACATCGGCGGATGATATGGTGCTCAGTTCACTCACTAAGAACGGCTTAGAAAAACTTATGTCAATATGTCATAACAACTCTATCCGTGAAAAATATACATATAATGCTAATAAATGTAATGTTGTTGTTTTTAACGAACGCCTTTCTGATTCACAGAGGAATCCAAGGCTATGGCACTTAGGCCAAAACATTGTTGATGAAACATACACATATGTTCATTTAGGTATTTTATGCAGTAAGGACATGAGTCTAAATGAAAACATTAAAGACGCATGCACAAAACTACGTAAAACATACTTTGGATTGTCCGACTGTGGCGTCCATCAAAATGGTCTTCACCATATAACAGTAAAACATTTATATCAAACGGTTGTACTAGCGAGGGCATTATACGGCTGCGAACTATGGAACACCATTTCTGACACTCAATTGAAGTCTTTAGAGCGTGTACATGTTCAATGTATTAAATATATGCAGACTCTGCCTAAACAAACTCGTAGTGACGTCGCACTAGCTTTAATCGGTCTCACAAGAATCGAATATGAAATTGATAAGCGTAAGTTATTGTTGTTCGGCCAATTATGCAGCATTAATAAAGGATTTAGAACACAGACAATTTTCGCTAATAGACTTATGCAATTTATGTCTCACCCACGTAAAACACAAGGCTTTATGCCAGACATTTACCGTATATTAGGGAAATACCAATTAACTTACGTTTGAACGGAATATATTTCTACTGAATTTTTTCCTACGTTAAGACAATGGAAAAAAAGACTTAAATCAAATATACATAAGTCAGCCGAACTTGATTTCAGATCAAGACTTATCCAAGATTATAGTCTTAATAATTTTCTCAAGATACAAGGGGAAATAACGCCAAACAGTATCTGGTACTTCTCCCAATTATATCGTGATTATTTACCGTACTGTAGAACTGTCATATTTGTCATTGGTAAACTATTTGCACGCAAATATTTAACTGTTTGTCCAAAGTGCAAATTAATTACAGAAACGGTAGCTGAACATTTAATTTTATTTTGTTCATCAAACAATACCTTGCGGCATTCGTTATTATGCAAGATACACAAAATATGCGGCTTAAATAAGTATGACCAACTTTGTAACTTAAGCGCGTTTAATCAAATTATAGAATTAGTGTCCGGCTTTCCGTCTTTAAACATGTCGGACAAACAAACGGTTGCTATTTCTAAAACCACGTTCAGATACTTACATCATATGACGAAATCTTTAAATATTGTGTATATATAGGGCTCCTATTTAAAGTATGTTAAGTTTCTTTGAACTAATGAGACTATGTTTTATTTACAAATACTTTGCATAATAAATGTTTGTATTGAATATTATATCAAGATAGAATTTTAAATTTAATAATTGATTTAAAACTTAAATCAAATTTTTTCTATATGCTTGCCAGTAACTTATCTTTGAAAAGAAATATTTAGAACCTTCAAAAATGCTATCCTTTTTATCTTAGTTCTAAGGATCATGTTTGAAAACAAATACATATGAAACTTATGTCAATCCAAGAATCCATGAAGTGTATGTTCTTGTGTTTCGTTTCGGCAAGACATGTCGGCCTTTGGATTATCTATGACAAGAGTACTTGAATAAATATTATTTCTACACATATACTTCATTATTAAGTGGAGGAACATTTCCTGTTAATCTCCGTCCGTTTGTACATATGTTAAATAAGTCAAACTGTCAAGTTTAAATATTTGTTTGTTTTGTATAAATTTGTTCTTGTTCTTGTATATAACTTAACTGTCATGTACTGTCTATTTGTTTTTGTGTATGTGTATTCACTGTGTATATATGTTATTTTGACTCTCCTGTATATTTTATATTATGGAGGAAATAAAGAATCAATCAATCAATTATATTGTCTATTAATGCTGCTTTGTTGGAGAATATAACCTGGCGACGATATCTTTATTTACACTGTCACGTTTTATGGGGATGACGATAGGGTATAAGAGTGAGGTTTGGTGACCTCGGAACCCGGTTTAAACCCCAACGGCCTTTTTTTCTAAGGCGATATCCCTATTATCAACTATGTATTTGTGTGATGTCTACCTTGCCTGTTATTAATCTGCAGTTATACCCTTGCTTCGAATAGGAATAACTTTGTCCGTCCCGTCCCTTTCACGTCGCGTCGCATTCCATTATATATTGTTAATGTGGGCGTTCTGGCTCAACCTCGAGGTTGATCCAAAAACTCCTACCACAAGGTGCTGAAATAAGCTGATTGATTAAAACTTTTTAGAATCTTAGGTAGTGAAGATTGCAGGTTCAAATTATATAATTTGAACAAGTTTTCAGTACCTAGATTTTTTTAATAGTTATCAAAATTACATCCAAAATCCACATAAAAATAGTTTGATTCTGCGTTTTTTGTAATCCTTATAATTATAAAATGTTTCTTTAATACAAAACAAATTTGTTGATTTGTTATCAAAATTACACCCAAATCATCGAATAAACACGAATATAATAAAATATGATTTTTTTTAGAAAATCAAATTTCTATATGTCTCAGCCTAATACATTCAACATTATATGGCTTTACTACTTCCCAGTATCTATGTTTTAATCTAACTATATGAGCACCACAACCAACACAAATTTGATATTTTGCACTTGTACTTTTTCCACATTTGAGACACGGTAAAACTTTACTTTGCTTTACTCTATAATTATGTAAACTGCAATAGTTTGAATTTTTTGTTGTTTTATTTTTACAAGGCTCGTGACATCCAACTTTGAGAAATTGGCAAATGTTTTCAATTTTTTTAGTGTTTTCCATTTTTTTTTCTTGTTACAATAAATATATTTTTATATTACGAAGAAAAAACAATATAATATATATTACAAAAATGAGTACTGAAGACGTTCACTACATTTTACAATTACACCGGGATGGAATAAGTAATGATTTTCTGCTTAGAAAGATGGTTTATGCTCTCAAAGAGCCTGACATTTCAAAGGAAACTCCAAAAGAGGTTATTCAACCAGTTGAGTCCAAAGTGCTGGAAAGTGTAAGACGTGAAAAAAAGAAAAACAAACCAATCCCAGCACCACGGACCAAACCAATCCAAGCACCACGGACCAAACCAATCCCAGCACCACGAGCTGTAAAACCAATCCCAACCCCTCGTACTACAATCAAACCCCGTGAAATTCCAAAGGAAACTCCAAAAGAAGTTATAGTGCAGGAAACTCCAACATTAGAAAATTTACGCAAGAGACGACGTGCTAAAAAACAACGTAACAAAGAAAAGCAGAAATATGCTAAATTACAAGAAAATGTTATAAATGAACAAAAAAAGAGATATGCTCAATTACAAGAAAATGTTATAAATGAACTAAAACAAGAGTTTTATGATAGAACATTAAGACTGGTTGACAAACCAATATGTGGTCATTTCAAAGCATACAAGATGTCTGTCAGGAGATACAAAGACCCTCAAAAACTATTTCGTGATAAAAAATACATTATCACAAAACAAATCAGCAAAGAGATAGCAGGAACAAAGAGATTATACTTTCAATTAAGTCTCACTGTAAATCTATTTAAAGACGATGGTGATACCAAAAAATACACCACGGCAGTAATACGCAGTGAACAAAAAGCAATCACAACCCCCGAAAAAATAAATGAGTTTTTTGATGAGGGATGTGCTTATATGCAAGAGGGCCTTGAAAGATTTACAAACACAGCATCAGGATTGGAGATTGATTACTGTGTTAAGTTTTACTTGAATATCATAAAATATAAACCATTAAAAGGTTCTTCATATATTCCTCTGCCCAAAGCATTAGCTGACAAGAAAGCAATAATAAACGGTAAAAAACAATGATGATAAATGTTTGTTTCATGCAATAAATTCTGCTATTAATCCTGCTAAAAATAATTCTGACAGATTATCAAAGTATCCTGATATATAGTATTTGAAAAAAGATGGTACTGACTTTCCCACACCAGTTTCTCAAATATCCAAAGTAGAAAAACAAAACAACCTTGCTATCAATGTTTTTGGATATGTCATGAAAGGAAAAAATAAAAAGATAATCATTTTTCCATACTCACATATCAGAACAACAAAAAGATATCGAGAGAATTAATCTTCTTTTAACATCTGATGACATTGAGGTTGAAAAAGATGATTCAGAGAATGATCCAAATAGTGAAGGAGGAATTATAGATGACAACTATAACCCTGATGATTATCCCGAAGACCCAAAAAAAATAACAACAAAATATCACTATTGCTGGATTAAAAATCTGAATAGACTACTCTATGACCAAAACAAACACCATGGTCAAACTTACTTTTGCGATCGTTGCCTTCACGGCTTTTCTTGGAAAGGACTACTCACCAAACACAAAGAAGACTGTTATGGTATTAACAAAAGATCTTGCAGAATAGAAATGCCACAAAGAGGTAAAAATCACATAAAATTCAAAAACCATCAAAATCAGATGCCTGTGCCTTATGCAATATATGCTGATTTTGAAAGTATAATCAAACCACATCCAATCAAATTTGGAAAGAAATCTGAAATTCAAAATATACACGAAGCGTGTGGATTTGGATACCAAGTTGTTAGATATGATGGTAAAGCCGAAGAACCTGTTATTTACACAGGTGAAGATGCTGTTGAAGTGTTTTTAAATCACGTATAATGAAAAGAGCAACATTAATAATATATTTGCTCACCCAAAACCATTAATCATGACGCAGCAAAATGAGGAAAATCATGAAAAAGCAACACACTGTTGGATATGCGAGAATGAAATATGGAAAGGTAAAAACTGTAAAGTAAGAGACCACTGTCATTTTACAGGTGAATACAGAGGCGCAGCACATAAAAACTGTAACCTGAAACTGAAAATAAAACCAAATAAAACAATCATTCCTGTTATATTTCATAACCTCAAAGGATATGATAGTCATATCATTATGCAAAAAATACATACAATGTCAAGTAATATTATATGCATCGCAAACAACGCTGAAAAATACATATCATTTAGCGCTGGACAACTCTGATTTTTGGATAGCTTTCAATTTATGGCTTCGTCTCTGGAAAAATTGGTTAATGCTACGGATAAATCTGATTTCAAAATTACCAAAAATCAGTTTGGAGAACAAACAAATTTACTTCTGCGGAAAAGTGTTTACCCGTATGAATATATGGACAGTGTAAAAAGATTTGAGGAAACGCAATTGCCACCTATAGACAAGTTTGACAGTAGTCTCAGAGATGAAAGTATAAGTCTCAAAGATTACGAACTTGCTCAAAAAATATGGAAAGAGTTTAACTGTAAAACTCTTGGAGACTATCATGATTTATATCTAAAAACTGATGTAACTCTGTTAGCAGATGTGTTTCAAACTTGAAAAACATGTATGAATGCATACAAGCTTGATGCTTTACATTACTATACAGCACCTGGATTATCTTGGGATGCTTTACTTAAACATTCAAAAATAGATTTAGAACTTTTTACAGACATTGACAGACATTGACATGCACTTATTTACAGAAAAAGGTATGCGCGGAGGAATAAGTATGGTATCAAAACGATATGCAAAAGCAAACAATCCACATGTAGCTGATTATAACGAGGAAAACAACTTCTTAATGTATTTTGATGCAAATAATCTTTATGGGTGGGCAATGAGTCAGCCACTTCCATATTCTAGTTTTGAGTGAAAAACCAAGAACAAACTTGGGGGATTTTCTAAACCAAAACCTGGCAAAGGACAAATACTCGAAGTTGATTTGGAATATCCTAAAGAACTCCATGAAGCTCACAATGACTATCCGCTTGCACCGGAAATATTAGCAGTAAAAAAAGAATGGTTGTCTGAATACCAGACAGATCTGTTGGAAAATAATAGCATGATAAATGTAGAACAACTAGTCCCCACTCTTATGGACAAGGACAAATATGTGATACATCACAAAAACCTGCAAATGTATTTAAAATTGGGCATGAAACTGAAAAACACACACAGAGTATTAGAATTTAATGAAAAACCATGGATGGAATCATATATTCGTTTAAACACAGAACTTAGGAAAAAAGATAAATCACCCTTTGAAAAATATTTTTACAAACTTATGAACAACTCTGTATACGGCAAGACAATGGAAAATGTACGCAAGCGGACTGATATAAAACTAGTCAGAACTGACGGCTCTGAAAATGAAAAAATAAGAAAAATACTAGCTATACCCAACTTTAACAGGCGTATAAAATTTTCAGATGAATTGTCAGCTTTACATGTAAACAAAACAAAATTAACATTAAACAAACCCATCTATGTTGGGATGTCAGTATTGGACTTATCAAAGTACATGATGTATGACTGGTACTATAATACACTAAAGAAAAGATACGGAGATAAATGTACTTTATTATACACAGACACTGACAGCTTGCTGGTAGACATCAAAACAAAAGACATGGCTGAAATGAAAGATGAGTATGACGAGTGATTATCCGCAAAACCATCCACTGCACGATGATACAAATAAAAAAGTATTAGGTAAAATGAAAGATGAATGTGCTGGTGTTGCTATAGCTGAGTATATTGGATTAAGACCCAAACTATATTCTATTTTGAGAGCGGATGAGCAGATTATTAAGAAAGCAAAGGGAGTAAAAAAATACGTAATCGAAAAACATATCAACTTTGAAAAAATACACCCATGAAATGAATATGATACGCTCAATAAAGCATGAGATATATGGTATAACAGTAAACAAAGTAACACTGTCACCATTTTACTCTAAAAGATACATGGCACCAGACGGTATCACGACATACGCGTTTGGGTATCAGCAGGAACAATAAGTAGTTCTTCTAGGACAAATCCTCTCTGTGGCGCTGGTGCTTTCAAATAATATACTCTTATACCTTGCGTCACCATATAACTTTTAATTTTGTGAATATCTCCACTCCACATTGGATCAGTTGCTCTGCGTCTTCCACCTTCTTGTTCCCCGGGTTGATATAAATATCTTACACTGGCATTCATACAAATAGGATCATCTTTTAATGTTTTTGTTTCAACAGGAGGGGGCTTTTTTGTCTCCACATTTATTGCTTTGACAACTTCTGGTAATCTTTTTACCCACTCTCTGTTGCGTTTTTTCGAATCTATTTCCTTAGCATACTGATGACCAATGTCTTTCAGCTAATGTTCTGTTAAATCTTTCCACTATAGCTTGGTCTCTGTGTATCTCTGTTCTGCCTCGTCTGATATCTACATTATGTTTTGCCATCAACTGCGATACTGCACCCATGAATTCTCTGCCTGGATCCACTTGTAATAAATTTGGATATTTTAGATGCCGACTGTATATATTTTCAAATGCTTTAGCAAATGCTTTAGCAACTTCTTTGCTATCCTTGGAAGTCAGCGGCTCTGCTTCTTTGTATCTACTCGCAATATCAACATCAGTCAACGCATATTTATATGTCTTGCGTCCACGGCCAAAGCCAAAAGTGTCATGCGGTAAAAATAACAAATCAGCTTAATGCACTTCATTCTTAGTAGAAACATCAAACCTGGGTCTAACTATTTTCTTTGGTGCGGGTAAATAAATCTGCCACGAAGCTTGTTTTTTTAAAAATTCTAATGCCTGTTTCTCACCTACACCAGCCTCTTTTGACAATTTTTTAACTGCTGAGTAACCTCTCCAAAATCCTTTTGGGCTGTAATAAATCTTTTCCATTTTTTTCTACTAAAGATTAAAATTTATATGACTATAAAGAAATGGAAATCACAACTGCACAATTTGATGAACTGCTCGAAGAGCAAAATCAATATAGCACAAAGAAATGGACAGACTTAGAAAAGAATAAAATATATACTATTACAGATACGAAAATACTGGATACTGTATCCATGGTATTGACATTATTAGACAACGGTGAAGTATGGGCGCCTGGTCATCTCAAAGATAAAATAGAGAAGAGTGCTGAACCACCATATTATATTCGACCACTTTGATTGAAACCATGTATGAACAACAAAAAAAAATAAGTATCATGCATATAACTTAGTCATTCCAAAGTAATTATATTCTTTTTTTTTTTTTTTTTTTTTTTTATGAAATCAATTTATACGCCACAAATCCAGTTGCAGCCATGCCCACCACAATAAACATCCGGCGATGGTGTATAGAAATCACTCAACTTAGGCTCTGGTTCCAAAAGCAACTGTTTACCAGTCATATAATAATACTGCTTCATAGCCTGGTCCACATCACCAAATGTCTGCTCTGTATGATGCTCCTTTTGCAGTTGCTTATTAATAAAATCTAATTTCTTTGTCCTTTTTTTTATTCCACGCCGCTTCTGCTGCTTTCAATTTTTCTACGGCTTTGTCATGCCTTTGTCTTTCCTCATCTGAATGACTTCCTATTTTTGAAAAGAAATAATTTGAACCACTAAACGCCAATGCGTTTGTTAATGCGCCACCTATCATCATTGCTACTGCGCTCGCCATTTTTTATATATTTTTTTTTAATTATTTCATAATATCCGCAGGAATAATACCTTGCATAATCAACATATCCCTCGTAGCCATTGCTAACATTATATCCATAGACAGCATCCCAAAATCTACCATATTAAAATCCACTTTAGGTGCTGGTCTTTTTAGTAGTTTTCTGCCAATCTCAGAATATCCAATAGTTAGAAGTGTTTCCACTCCAGCGTGATACATCATATTTACAATTTCTTTTCCGTCAATACTTGTTGCCATTTTTTTTATATGATTATTTTTTTAAATAAATTATTAAAAATCAAATGGGTCTTTTGGTGTAACAGCAACAGGTTGTATAGCAACAGGTTGCACAGCTACAGGTTGTGTAGCAGATTTCTTATTATAGATATACAAACCCAACCCAGCAATGCCTAATAAAACCACACACGGTGGAATATAATTTTTGTATACGTTTATTTTGATTTGTTCTGGTTCCTCTTCACCTATTGTTATTTTTGTTATTTGCTTTGCATCTTGCTTTGCATCTCTTGCATCCTGTGCATCCTGAAGCAAACGCTTTGCCTTCTTTGCCGCTGCTCCCTTTTTCCCAGCCTCTATTCGTCTTGGATTTTTTACTTTTTGTTTAGCAGGTTGTGTATCAACCTCAACAGGTATATCAGCAGGTATATCAACTTCACTCTCTTGGTTCTCCATCATTTATATTATCTGTATTTTAATTTTTATTAAAATCAATATGTCTAACAGGTGTCAGTATTGCTGTAAATGGCGCTAAGCACATCCCATACCTGTAGTACAACTCACAACAAGCACTTGTTAAAGCATGATTAATAAATGGGTCTTCCTCCAAATCTTCTATCAGTTTTGGTGGATTGATTACATTGAAATATTTTGATACTCCCATTACATACAAGTTAATAAAAGAATTGCCTAAAGTCTTGGTCATACTTGCTCCAAGCCTTGCTTCATATCTGCAGTAACGTTTGTTAATTTCATCCGGGGGCATGCTATCTATATTCGTGAGTTATATGTCTCTACCCAAATATTGACGGCTGCCACCACCAGCCACTATGGCTGATAATCTTTCTTTTGTTGTTTCTTGTTGCTTTGATTCATCTGTGGAACTCTGTTTCGTGAAACCCTCTGATATATCTTTTAATAGTTCTTCCGCATTCATTTTTATATTAGTAATTTTATTTTTTATCTTGAAATAAATATAAACACAAAACAACCAGCTGCGATATTCACCACGCAACTAGTAATTGTTAGTATTGTTAATAGCATTGTTATTTTTTCTATTAATATTATTATTTTGCTGCAAGCATTGCTATTAACATTGCTACTTTGCTATGAGCAATGCTATAAGCATTGCTATATTCCCCGATATTTCCATTATATTTTCATGTCAGTATTGCTATTAACATCGATACTTTGCTTTTAGTATTACTATTAGCAACAAAGCAATGATGTTTGAAAAAAAAAGCAATGCGTAAGAAATTATTCAATCCGATAACCAGTTGGTTGGTCAGTCCTCAAATTAACTTGGAAT
The DNA here is from genome assembly GCA_037043455.1 of Cyrtodaria siliqua. Lineage (NCBI taxonomy): Eukaryota > Metazoa > Mollusca > Bivalvia > Adapedonta > Hiatellidae > Cyrtodaria > Cyrtodaria siliqua. The sequence continues at coordinate 64,385 of JAWPHD010001345.1, forward strand.
ATTTAGTTTTTGCTAGAGCTTTTCTTATTCTGGTTCTCTCCTCCAGCGTCGGAATAACATCATTCTCTCTCAAACAATTTTCATAACTATCTCTGTCCTTGGTGTAAAACATACACAACCATTTTGCTTGCTCCCTCAAATCTTTCAATACATAATTATATCTCTGTGAAATGAACCACACTGATTGTTTGGCGTGACGACCAGAGAATGCCAACTCTGATAACATATCTTTTTTCTTTGTTAATTCTTTTGTGGCGGAGCAATCATCAATGATGTATAATGTAGGCTTCCCAGCATATTGTTTGAAAAATAAACGCAACAGTTCTTGTAACATTTCTTTACCGTTGCTAACAGGATTGACAATTATTATTTTTTATCTCTCGGGTTTCTTACATCACCTATCCAGGGTCTATTTTTATAAGCCTCGTTCCACTTTATAGTCGGACACAATATAATTATATGTTCAAAAACTCTAGCATACTCTTGTTCAAGTATGTCAATAACAAACTCTGTTTTACCGCAGCCTGTGTGACCACAGATAATGGCACTGTGCGGATATTTAATATTGTACTTCTTTGAATCTTCCATCTTCGAAATTGATTTTCGCATCTTGTATTATATATATATAAATATTTAAAGGTTGATCTGCTTCTGCTTTTTTATTTATAAGTATCGTTATGCCGTCACTGCCATTTTCTTTTTTTCTTCCGGTGCCGTGTAATAAATTGTCATCGCATGTTCTTAGGTCAAGCCACAAAGCATATGCTTTTGTTAGATAGGTCTCAAGAGAAACATTGGTAAAGTGTAAGTCCTTCACCACTATGTTTGTCTCTTTGTTTCTTTTTGATGTTAAGGCAAAATATTTGTTGATTTCGTCCCAATGTTGATATGCCCTCATGCCCTGACTATACAACTGATTTGGTACGTCTTCTATTGTCATTTGAACATGTTCAATCTTTGGGTTGTAATAGGATTCCGTGTCTGTTCTGTCTGGGTCTTCAAACAGCATTAGAATACCTTTCATGCTCCGTGTTAGTACATTAATGTTGATATCCCAAAGGGTATCAGATTTATTTTTTATGATTTTTTTATATCGCAACACACGGTCATACATAAATACTACCTTACCATTGATTTGTCTGGCTAATTCAACATCACTAACCTTATCAAATTCCCAAATTCCAAGCAGATATTTTTTATTACATAATATGCATCAGCATCACTGCTTTTGATAACTTTGTTATAATCGTAAACGTTATTTCATATGCTAACCTATCACCAAACCCCGCTTGATAAAATAGCATATGACTTTCTAACATTTGAAAGTCTAGTGGAATACAAGATCTATTTCCATAAGCTGCTGCTACAGCTTCATCCCCAGTGTCTGAGGAAGCATCTCCCGCACCAACTCTATGTTTTAGCATGTTTGCTTTACCAATACCTTGGTAAGATATGTTTACTCGTTCGGTAGGGCTTTTCCATAAATCTACATAACTGTGATATATATCACTGTCATGTATTGTCATGACTTCATTGCCACTTATTATTATTGTCGTTTCTTTCACAATTGCTCTACCCAGATTCTGGTATAAAGTAGCGTTGGGGTCTTTGGTGCTTTTAAGTTCTATTTCAAAGGAAGACGAGCAGTACGTGGAACTATCACATCATTAGTACTTAGATTGGGAAATCCCACATGCAGTTGCTGGTTTTGGTCTATTGTTGACGGATTATTAGTTATTACTACACTTGTGCGGATGCCATTGACAACATAATACTCTCTTAGTTTTCTATAAGGGTTCAGTTTGTTTCCGTAAGTTGACATTGTTTTTATTTTTTGAATATATTTTTTAAAATTAAATAAAATAAACAATGGCTGAGTTTGACAATCCTACGTATGATGTTGATGCCTTTGTGAGTGATATGCTGCGTGATGAAGAATCAGAATTTATACAACCTGGCTCAGATTTCCAGAGACAAATTGAAAATGAAAATAACTATATTGATCAGCTTCAAGGAGAAGATAAAAACAAAAGAACAGCTCACACAAAAAAAGTTGTTACTAGATCAATTCTTTACTGAAGTTAACGCTGAGATCAGCGGAATTGATTATAAAGATTTCAAAGTGGCTAATGACAAACACGGTAGAACAATGTTATATGCAGTTTGGTTGGGGACGGATGATGTTCCACTTACCTATTATAAGGGAAATAATCCAAACGAACCAATCAAGTTCTATGCGCTGGACACTCTACTTAGAAAACATGGCGTTGACTTCGTGAAAAATAATTTAAAAATGTATGATTATTTAATTCCACGTGAAAGACTGGCTCGGGGTAGGGAAGAATTTGCAACCTTAGTAAAAACAAGAGATACCCTCTCAAAAGAAGAGAAAAATATACCAATGCAAACTTTTTCAATAACTGAAGATGTACAAAATACAGTAGATGCTGTAAATACAATTGAGAGTGATTTGAGTAATATAATAGATGAAACTCATCCTAAAACTGTTGTTCAACCAGAAGGTCTAACACTGCGAGAGATACGAGGTTTAGATAATAGATTGCAAAGCTTCCGTGGAGAACTTACTCATAATCTTTCAAAGCTCACTGAGCTTGACACAGACCTAACGAAACAAAAACAAAAATTAGAACAAGCTATGACTGATGATGATGAATTTCAGATAAAAAGAATTAGCGATCGCATCAAAGACCTTGAAGATGAAAGAAGTGCGCGACTTGAAGCGGCGAGTGAAAACAAAGAAGCATTACGCAGTCAAATAAACAGGATAAAAGAAACTATAAATAAGGTGTTAAAAGAAGACACAACATTGGGTGAGAGAATAAAAACATTATTTAGAAAGCAAGGTATTACTATTGTTAGTATTTTGACTGCGTTTGGTATGATTATTGGGGTTTTAGTTGAGACCATTATTCCTACATCAAGTGCTGCGCCAACTCCAAAGCCAACTCCAAAACCTGATCCATCAAGTGTCAAGGACTGGATAAAAAAAAAAACTAAGTCATCTTGGTAAGCTCCTTGCCAACATATCTGGTAAAGCTGCTGCAGCACTTCCAGGAGCTATTGGTGCGATAGTGTCATGGCTTTTATCTGCAACAGGTAATGCTATTAATTGGCTTGGTAACAATCTATGGGCTTTGTTTGTGTTTGTTTCCGAATTATTATATGTGGCAGCCAAAGAGTGGTTCAGTAAATCTTGTAAGTGAGTAATGCAGCAAGACCTATACTATAGTACCAACACTTATAGATGTTTTGTTATCTTCGTGTTCAATCGCTATTTTTTTTTATCTCTGGTGGGTTTGGATGCTCCACAGTTTTATGTATCAATGGTTTATCAAAGTCAGGATGTTCCGGATATTTCTTTGTTGTGGTGCCTTGAAAAGGTTGAACAATTTTTGGTGGTACTGGTTTTACATTCACATCATTATTCAATCCTAATTCTTGCACATCGGTTGCTATTACAATTTCATTATTGTAGTCTTGTATTGTTCCGATTCTCAACTCCATGTCACTCGAAGACATGTGCAATCCACTTCCATAGACACAATTTACTTTACTTCTTGCATATTTTAGGGTGGTTTCATACTTTGAAATTTGACTGGGCAAGTCAATGGGGCTGATTATTGCGTCCTCTACATTTGCCAAAAATTGTTTCTGTGCATCAAATGCCGTTCTAGTTCCAAGTATATCTGTTCTTGTTTGTGATTGTGAGCAAAGGATTGCCCAGCAGTATGTTCTTATGCTGTCATTGATGCGTTCTTCTCCAGCTCTTGTGAAACCAGATAAACTATCTAGTATAAAAGTGGACCAGCTGTTGTCTGCTTCAGGTCCTTGTGCAATGTAATCAATGTGGTATGTTTTATCACTCTCATAGACTGTAAAACTCATTGTTTTGTTGTCGTATACAGAATTTATCAAAGGATGATAACCAATATTTGTCCAGTAATTATAAATTGTTCCTAGACCATCATTATAGCTTTGTTTCTGTCTCCAGTCCGAATTTAAGTCAACGTTAAACTCCTTGCATATTCTCTCTTATGCGTCTCGGGTATATGTGTTACTAAACGCATTCCAATTTGAGTCTTGCGGCATTGCTACACCCATCTCAAATAATATTCTTCTGACTTGGTAATAGACATGAAATCGAAATAACGAACCAACTAGGACATCAGCTTTCAGATGATTGTTGAAATCAATGCCAAATCCAGTTGTCGCACACCAAATAGCAAAATTCAACTGGTTCTGCCAAAATGACATCCAATCTGTTCCCCAGCGTTGGACTAAATCATCTGATTTGACGTATGGGAGTTTGCATTTTTCAAAGACTTTGGGGAATGATGCTTTAAAGCCTTTACCCTTTACCGTTTGATGTAATGACTATGTTTTGATTTATTATATCTATCACTTTTTTGCTGAAAGTACTTGAATTGTAGTGAGCATCTGGGCTATATTTGAATTCTTTAGAAATCATTTTTATTTGTATTTTATATATATATTAAAAAAACATTTTCATACAATTTCAAACACAGACAACTCTATTAACTTATAACAGTATATCGATAATAGAGATGGGGATAAACGCGTTGGATTAAAAAGTTTTACATACACTATCGGTTGGTATAATATTATTCATAGGGCCATACAAAAAAAGTACCAAACCAAACATATTTGCCTTCTTGTTTGTCTGTTTGCGTGTTTGTTTCTGTGTTTTGTGGTTTACTGTCCTCCTTGAATGCTACTTTCCCTGTCCGATCTTTTTATATTTCTTCTATGACTTTCAACAGTTGGCAGATATATTTAAGTTTTTTTTTACGCTAACCGTTAATGCGGAAAATGGTATACATCTTTAAAAACGTCAACAGCGATACGATTATCAAGCGGTCTTTCAAAAATGCTGGGATTCGATGAAAGGGGGTGGGTGGTGGAAGGTACTCATATTGGAAAACAATCAATTGATTTAGCTCCTTATAAACAGCTATATGTTCATCTGGAGTTAATACGAGTAGTAATTATTTCAATGGTGCGCCAAGCACTATTATAGGGGTTATACCTGTGGTAAATAAGCAGTTTGGGGATATTGTATATACAGGTTTTTATCCTGAATATCACTGTCTTTCAAATGGTGCAATTACTGAATTGAAAATAGAAGTCAGAGATGAGCATGGCAACAAGATAGATAATCACGGCTTGCCTATGAGTTGCGCTTTAGAATTTATTTAAAATTATATATATTTTTTTATAAAAACAATGAGTATATTTGGGGCAACAAAACCCGTGGGAAAAAAAGATTTGGAGACTTTGAAAAATAATGTTCGAGATTTGCATAGGCGAGTTGTGCCTATTGTTAACCAATTCAAACAAATAACAGATAAAGTTGATAATCTTAAATATGGGATTATAACAATATTTGCGGAGGCTAAGGGTCCACTTGTATTAAATAGAGTACTCTCATTTGGTAATGGCGGAGCAGAAACAAATGTGGGGTATGTAATGACACGCCGTGGTCGTATTATGGGAATAGGTTTAGCAAGTGACCGATTAGTTGGTGACGTATCTGTAGTAGTTTCTGTTAATGGTGTTGAAGAACCAAATTATGGCATAACGCTTCACATCATCCCACGCAATCATAATAACTTTGATAGACCTTTAGATATTGGTGCTGGTTCTGTTATTAACTTTGTATGCAAGACTGCCAACGCTACCGCTGTAAATAAGGTGGCGTCATTATTAATTGAATTAATTGAATTATTTTATTATTAAAAAAATGAAGCAACCAACAGCAACAAGTTTATATCTTGAGTTGCCAGTAGAAGACGGACAGAATTTTAGATTATAAAAGATTTCAGAGATTGAACAAAAGTTAATTACAGACAGAGATACACGCAAGTCTCTTTATAAAAAATATAAACGTGTTATTAATATCACAGATGGGATTGACACTACCTTAATATCTGCAAGTGTTATTATGGCCGGTGTTGGTTTGGCAGTACCTATTATGCTCCCTTTGGAATTGCTGCATTGTTTGTGGGACAACAGGTGTTTGTGTCAAATTTGTTAGACGTAAGCTTAATTCAAAAGCTCAAAAACATCATGAAATAAAAACTTTGGCAGAGTCTAAGTTGAATACTTTAAAGCAGTTAATATCAAAAGCGTTGAGTGATGCACAGATATCAGAAAAAGAGTTCAACATGGTTCTGGATGAACTGGAGAGATACTTTAATTTGAAACAGGACATCAAACAAAAGAAACTTGAAATTAGTGAAGTTCAAAAAAAAAGGATTAGTGGAGCAGGGAAGAAAGGAAGCAATGGCAACCTTACAAAAAAGTCTAAAAAGTGTGTAATTTATTGTTTTAGTAGTATGATCCACCACCTTTGTATTCAAGGTCGGAAAATCGTTGATTTGGGTGTAATTTTGATAACAAATCAACAAATTTGTTTTGTATTAAAGAAACATTTTATAATTATAAAGATTACAAAAAACGCAAAATCAGATTTTTGATGTAATTTTGATAACTTTTAAAAAAATCTAGGTACTGAAAACTTGTTCAAATTATATAATTTGAACCTACAATCCTCACTACCTAAGATTCTAAAAAGTTTTAATAAATCAGCTTATTTCAGCACCTTGTGGTAGGAGTTTTTGGATCAACCTCGATTAAAAAATCGAGGTTGATCAAAAAAAATCGAGGTTGAGCCAGAACGCCCAGATTAACAATTTATCCATTGCATTATTTAACAAATAATGGTTGCATGGTTGCATATTTGCTTTTCCTTTTTGGTATTGTGTGAAAATACAGTATGAAACCCCATAATGTTACATTCCACTAATTATACACACTTAATAACGTTACATTCCACTACTTTTTACATAAGATTCAACATTTTTAGATCACCTGAGCCGAAGGCGTCCGTCCGTCCGTCATTAGCCACAGCTTCAGACGACATCTCAAAAACCGCTGGGTCAATGTTGACCAAACTTCACATGGATGATCCTTAGAGGAATGCTTTTTTTGCGTCACAGTTTTACTAGACTTATATAGGAAAACAGAGGTTTAATATTTTGCATTTACTATAAGCTTATGGTCTTCTACAAAGTTTGTTCAAATGGTGGCCCTGGGGTCACATTTGGGGCACAGGTTTACATAAACTTATAAAGGGAAAACTGAAAACATCTTCTTAGAAACCCCTCTGTCAATTTTGACCAAACTTCACATGGTCATCCTTAGGTGAATGGTTTTCAAATTTATTAAAATTAGGTAAGCGCAAAATATCCAAGATGGCCGCCATAGAAAAATCTTTAAATTACTTCTTGTACACTGGGAAGCTAGGACCGTGGGTTCAAATCCCACTGGAGGTAAACGTTTTGTTTAATTCTTCATTTTTATATCACCTGAGCACGAAGTGCTCAAGGGTGAGATATTGTGATCGTCCGTATGTGCGTCCATGCGTGTGTCCGTCCACAATTGCTTCAAACGACCTCCTCTGAAACCGCTTGACCAATTTTGACGAAACTCCAAGAATGGCAACCGAAAGAAAAAAAAGCTGGAAAATTAAAAATAAATAAAAAAATCTTCTCTAAACTTGACTACTGGCTCGATTTCAAAATAATTTCACATAAATGATGGATGCGTGACCCTCTACCAAGTTTGTTCAAGCCAGGATGATTCGTCAAAAAACATGGCCGCCAGGGGTGGGGGCTTATTTTGCTATATTTCTATATGGAATACTTAAAAATCTTCTCGTCGGAGCCCGCTTGATGGTTTTCAAAATAATTTCACAAAAAAAAAGTGTTTGGGTGACAATCTACTGAGATTGTTCAAGCCAGGTTGATTCTTCAAAAATCATGGACGCCAGGGGGAGGGGCATCCCCTGGCGTGGCAGTTCTCCTATATAACTATATCAGAAAACATTTAAAAATCTTCTTGTCTGTAACCACTTGTCCCATTACAATATAGTTTCAGAGAAATGATGTTTGGGTTGGCCTCTTCAAAGATTGTTCAAGCAGGGTTGATTCATAAAGCAAGTCCGCCTGGGGGCGGAGCTTATATTTGCTATATTTCTATACAGAATACTTAAAATTTCTTCTCATCTGAAACCGCTTGATGGATTTCAAAATAATTTCACAGAAAGGATATTTGGGTAGCACTCTACCAAAACTGTTTAAGCCTGGTTGATTTGTCCAAAAATATGGCCGCCAGTGGACGGGGTTTACTTTTGCTGTATTTCTATATGGAAAAGTTAAAAAATCGCCTCGTCTGAAACAGCTAGGTGGATTTCAAAATAATTTCAAAGAATGATCTTTTAGTGACACTCTACCCCGGGTTGAATCGTCAAAAAACATGGCCACCAGGAGGCGAGGCCAATATGGAAAACTTAAGAAATCTTCTTGTCTGAAACCGCTTGATGGATTTCACAATAATTTCACAGAAATGATGTTTGGGTGGCCTTCTACCAAGTTTGTTCAAACTGGTGGTTGATTCATCAAAACAGATAGGACATTCATCCCTGTCATCATAGTAGATTTGATAATATAAAATAGTTTGTATACAGTGCATAAACTGAGCTGAAACTGACACCCTGTTTTAGCTCAACTGAGCATATAGTGCTTAAGGGTGACTTTCTGTGATTAAATATACTGTAAAGCATGTTGATTCGATAACACAAACATGGCTGCCAGTGGGAGGGGATCTTTTCTTATATCATGGATATACAAGACTATGTAGATCTATGCTAATATTTTATTAAAAAAAGCTACACTCATGTTGATTTGATGTTTGAGTGACACTCGACAGAGATATGCTCATAATATGACTGCTGAGCTTAGGGCCATCGTGGCCCTCTTGTTATTATTGTTTCCTGTTTGGATGCGTTTTTTTTTTGTTTAATTTTTCTTAAGTTTCTACATAAAGAGTTTGCATGTTTTACATGGACTTGTATAGGGAAAACTTTAAAAATCTTCTTCTGTGCAACTGCAAGAGCCAGAGGTTTAATATTTTACATTTACTATAAGCTTATGGTCCTCTATCAAGCATGTTCAAATAGTATTTTTGGCCCCGCACCAGTGGTCACATGTTTTACATAGACTAATATAGGGATAATCTTCAAATAATCTTCATCTGAGAAACTCCTTGGTCAATTTTGACCAAACTTCACATGGTCATCCTTAGGTGAATTGTTTTCAGATTTGTTAAAGTTAGGTAAATACAACATCAAAGATGGCCGCCATAGAAAACATTACTTCTTGTACACTGGGAACCTAAGGCCGTGGTTCAAATCCCACTGGAGGTAAACTTTTTTTTTAATTCTTCATTTTTATTATTGTTTCCTGTTTGGATGCTTTTTTTTGTTTGTTTAATTTTTCTAAAGTTTGTATATAAAGATTTTGCATGTTTTACATAGACTTATATAGGGAAAACTTAAAAACATCTTCACTGAAACTACAATAATATTTTACGTTTTCTATAAGCTAATGGTCCTCTACCAATTTGTTCAAATGGTGACCCTTGGGGCACATTTGGCCCCGCCATAGGAGTCACGAGTTTTACATAGACTTGTATAGGGAAATAATTAAAACATATTCTTCTGAAACTACTAGAGCCAGAGGTTTAATATTTTACATTTACTATAAGCTTATGTTCCTCTATCAAGCATGTTCAAATAGTGATCATGGGTTCACATTTGGCCCCGCACCAGGGGTCACATGTTTTACATAGACTAATATAGGGATAATCTTCAAATAGTCTTCATCTCAGAAACAGCTTGGTCAATTTTGACCAAACTTCTCATCGATGATCCTTAGGTGAATGGTTTTCGATTTTGTTAAAGTAAGGTAAACATGACACCCAAGATGGGCGTCATACAAAAATCTTTAAATTAGTTCTTGTACACTGAGAAGCTAGGGTCGTGGGTTCAAATCCCACTGGAGGAAATCTCATTAAAATCAGACCCTTTATCACGCTACGATACTCGACACTACTAAGGATCTCTTACGGATGACGGGAGGTGTACAGTACTGGTTCTACCCAGGAAAAGTTGGTGGTCTGCCTCCACCACAGACAATCGACCGTCATATATAACCTTACGTGTTGAAAATGACGTCAAACACCATACAAACAAACAAAGACAACACTGCATTGGAGGTCACGTCAGATTGACCTTACGATTAGCCAATCAAATTTCAGCCTACAAAATAGGTATAGACTGCTTCACTGCGCATGTCAATCGCTGTGGAGCAGTTTACGCTCGGTATTGAAAGACACAATATCCGTAACTTTTGTCTTATAAAAACACAAAATAATTGCGTTGACAAACATAACACACCAACCATTATTGAATATTTTCTGAAAAAACAACAACACACGATTGTTTGACGGAATTCAATAGCGACAAAATGTCAATACAACAAAATGTACCGGTTCATGGGGTCGAACCCACACTAAAAGTACACTCTCGAGTCAACAATCGAATTCGCTATCAACCGAGCTAAGTGGGCCAGACGTACTATGACATACTATTTAGAAAATTTAATGTCGCAATGATCTCGGTAGAATATATATTTTCAAAACATATAACAGAGCCCATGATTTTCTTCGTATTCATGCAATCGTGAATTTAGCAACAACCCCAAGACTTTATTTATTAACGAATATAGATCTATGTGTTTTATGTGGAATTCCGTTTGTTCAGTTCGCTCGAACATCATCTGAATTGCATATGAAACGCGCGATTTCATTGGTTGAATTTAGTTGATCTTCTCATGAATATTGATTAGATAACAGGTTGATCTGACGTGACCTCCAAGGCAGTTGTGAGATCCTATAGCGGACAGGATCAAAGCGTAATTAGGATATGATTTTAATAAGATTGCACTGGAGGTAAACATTTTGTTTTTAATTTTTCATTTTTGTCTCGCCCACATAGTGGGTAGCGAGACATAGTAGTAATTTTTTCCGGCGGCGGCGGCGACAACATTTAAATAAACTATATCTCAACAACCGCTGCTCGAAGGGACATCATGTTATGTCAAAATTACCAAGGTCGCTTGTCATATTGTGCGTTATTTTCCCAAAACTTAACCTTGGTTAGGAATTGAATTGAATTGAATGTTGTTTAACGGCTCGCCAACACAGTATAATATGTTATTTAGAGCCGCCCCAGAGAGAGGTGAAGGATACACAGGAATCCGGGAACCGTGCCCTACTCGTATTATCAAATAAGTTCCCATGGTTCTTTAACGTGCTCGGAGGATAGACCAGAACACGGGACCGTCCGGACGAGGCTAAGGGAAAGTGTTTTGCCCAATAACACACCGACGGAACTCAGTGGCACCACGGAGGATTGAACCCGGGGCCTCCGGTTGCAAATCCGCCTTAACCAATGTAACTTAAATGTATGTGATAGCCTCATTTTCTTTCTTTGATACTTGGTTTTGGACATCACTGAACGACAAAAATTACCAAGGTCAAGGTCATAATTTTCTTATTTCCCCCAAACTTAACCTTGGTTAGGTAATTTAACTTCAGTTAACTTTATGTGATTGCCTAACTTTATGTCTTATGTAAGGTTGGCATTGGTGGACATCGCTGAACGACAAAAAATACTGAGGTCAATGTCACGTTTTGCGTTATTGACCCTAAACATCAGTTTGGTTAGGTAGGTTAACCTCATTTAACTTTTTCCGAAATTTGATACTTGATCATATGTATCGTTGGCATTGGCGGACATCACTGAATGACAAAAATTACCAAGGTCAAGGTCAAATTTTGCGTTATTTTCCCCAAGTTACCTTGGTTAGATAACTTAACTTCAGTTAACTTTATGTGATTGTCTCACTTTATGTCTTTGATACTTGGTCATATGTATGGTTATACCCCCGCTAAACGAAGTTTAGGTGGGTAAACCGGTTTCACTCTGTCCGTCTGTCTGTCTGTAGACGCAACATTGTCCGCTCTCTAACTCCTCTCCTCCTGAAGCAAATCTTATGAAACTTCATAGGTGAACTGACCGTGGTGAGAGAGGAGAATCCCTATTGATTTTGAGGTTAGTTGGTCAAAGGTCAGCACTCGGACCCGATAATTGAAAACCTTGTCCGCACCATAACTCCTCTCCCCCTGAGGCAAATCTCATGAAACTTCATAGATGAACTGGTTGTAGTGAGAGGATGGCCCTATTGATTGTGCGATCAGTAGATCAAAGGTCAAGGTCACAGGGACCCGATAATGAAAAACCTTGTCCACTCCATAACTCCTCTCCCTTTGAAGCAAATCTCATGAAATTTCATAGGTGAACTGCATGTGATGAGAGGACGACAACTTCTGATTTTGATTTAGTAGGTCAAAGGTCAAGGTCACCGGCATCTGATAATGAAAAACCTTGTCTGCTCCATAACTCCTCTTTCCCTGAAGCAAAGATCATGCAACTTCAAAGGCAAACCGCCTGTGGTAAGAAGATGACCCCTATTGATTTTGAAGTCAGTAGGTCAAAGGTCAAGGTCACCATCACCCGATAATGAAAACCATTGTCTGCTCCATGACTCCTCTTTTCCTGAAGCAAATCTCATGAAACTCATAGGTGAACTGCCTGGGGTGAGAAAATGACTCCTGTTGATTTTGAGGTCAGTAGATCAAAGGTCAAGGTTGCCGGGACCAGATAATGAAAAACGTTGTCCGCTCCATAACTCCTCTTCCCTTAAAGCAAAGCTCATGCAACTTCATAGGCAAACTGCCTGTGGTGAGAGGATCACCGTCACCTGATAATGAAAAACCTTGTCTGCTCCATAACTCCTCTCTTCCTGAAGCAAATCTCATGAAACTTCATGAGATATGTGGACTGCCTGTGATGAAAAGATGATATTGATATTGATTTTGAGTTCAGTATGTCAAAGGTTAAGGCCACCATTACCTGATCATGAAAATCCCATTCCACTCAATCTTAACTCAAACAGTAGGGTGGGGAATGGTGGGGGCGGGGGAAGGGGTCAGGTAGTGGGGGTATATTTGTCCCCCTTAAAAGGCGACAGCTCTAGTTGGCATTGGTGGACATCGCTGGATGACAAAAATACCAAGGTCAAGGTCATATTTTTCCTTGTTTGCCCCAAACTTAACATTAGTTTGGTAACGGCCTTGGTTAGGTAACTTAACCTCAGTTAATTTTATGATTGCCTGACTTTATGTCCTTGATACTTGGTCATATGTATTGTTGGCATTGGTGGACATCGCTGAACGACACAAAATACCAAGGTCAAGGTCATAATATGCATTACAAAACTACACCCTGGTTAAAGCACTTAATTCATTAACTTAACTTCTTATGATTACTTCGCTTTTATTTGTTTGATACTTGGTCTGTCTTTGGTGGACATCATTTAACCACAAATTAATAAAATATTTCATATGCGGTTTGACGCAGAGGGCGAGACACCCTCTGACCGAGGTCTTGTCGGCCTTGTTATTATTGTTTTCGGTTTGGATGCGTTGTTTTTTTTTGATTAATTTTTCGAAAGTTTGTACATGAAGAATTTGCATGTTTTGCATAGACTTATAAAGGGAAAACTTAAAAAAATCTTCTTTGAAATTGTAAGCATGGCGTTGTGGGTTTACATTTCGGTTGTGGGTATTGTTGTGTTTTGCACATGTAAAAAGGCTATTGAAGGGAATTTAATGATGAAACCCTTTGATATAAGAGCCATATTAGCTTGTAGAGCATTCACAGGCTCTGTAGTTCTGTATTATTATTAATGATCGCTAATCATATTTGCTAATTTAAAGTCCTTGGTGTCAAAGATGACTGCAACCTCGGGATTCAAAGTTTGTCTGTAGAGATTTTGCATGTTTTTACACGGACTTACATAAGGAAAGACACTTTAAACATCTTCAATCAGCATTTGCGAGGGTACACTTTTTTCATCATTGCGAAGATCCTCAGGTGATCGATTCAGGACCATCTTGGCCCTCTTGTTTATTATTTGTCCTGTTATCAAACATATAATTGTTGAATATTTTCCTTTTCTTTGACATGAACATACATAATGAAAACCTCTTAAAGTTACACACTGCGAATGTTAAGACCTCATAAGGTTACACTCCACTAATTCACGTCGCATCCCTACCCGTCGTGTCCCGTTGCATTATTTAATAATAGATAATGGTTGAATGGTTGAATGGTTGCATATTTGCTTTTTCTTTTTGGTATGATGTGAAAATACCTTATGAAAATCATATAAGGTTACATACCATTCCACTTATTATGCAGACTTCATAAGGTTACACTCCACTAATTTTTACAAAAGAATCCACTCCACACCAAGTTTTAAATTATTTGTCCTGTTATTTAACAGATAATGTTTGCATATTTTCTTTCTCTTTTTTATTACGTGATAATACATAATGAAAACCTCATACAGTTACACACTACGAATGTTAAGACCTCATAAGGTTACACTCCACTAATGTTAACGTAAGACTCCACATATGTATACTCCCGCCAAACAAGGTTTGGATGGGGCTGTATAGAAATCATTTTGGAGTTATTTAGCAGATAGTGGTTACATGGTTGCATATTTGCTTTTCCATTTTGGTAAACAAACTTGAGTACACAGGTTTAATTTTAAGATTGATAGACAACAGTTATGAAAATGAATACATACACATACAAGCAGCCGATTGGTTGGTTTAATATACTATAGAGATCATCTGTACAATGAGTAATCACATTAGGAAATGTACATGGGTTTACCCTACAGCATGTTAGTAAATAAATGTTACATCTCCTTTCTTTAAAGACAATATAATTAAGGATCAACTCTGAAATAGCGTCTGCTGAAGTTTCACATGTTAAGCTATCAGTGTGACCTAAAATCAGTACATATGATAATTAACAGCACAATCAACATATATGATGATGGCTGAAGGGATAAATGTTATCAAAACTTAGCAGGTATTATAACATAAACAAAATCACCATGTTTATGTCAATACTAGTGTAAATAGTTCCATGTAACTTAATTAAACTGTCTAAACTGTCAGCTCTGTTCATAGACCACAATGTAGCTTCCGTTGATTGTTTATTCTAACACATTTAACTACATCCTAATCTGGTAACAAATAGCTGGGTGTTCCCTGTTGTCACAGGTGCAGTTTGTTGTATGACTGGTTTAGTATTTACATTTTCTGGCGAGACAGTATCTACATTTTCTGGCGAGACTGTATCTGATGTTTGAGGAGATGAGGGGTGAACAGAGTGTTGCCATTACACTTCCCTCCTATTTTGCTGTCAATGTCTGGGGATGTATATGGAATTTCATTTGTTTTGAGGATATGACGACGATTTCTTCGGTATATTCCACCATCATGCGCTTCCACTATAGATGATCTATCATTGACTTTATTTACTACTGAACCAGGTTCACATACCCCATTTTTCTTATTCTGACTGCATGGTTTGTATTCAATGATTTAAGTGGTTTCGCGGACCGGTCATAGTAAGTTTCGATTTTTTCATTTGTTCACGAATGTGTTTGGTTTTAGCCAGTTGTGGCTCTAATTGTTTCTGAGTAGCAGGTAATATTTATCTTATTCGTCTGCTCATTAGCAACTGTGCTGGAGACTTGCCACAAGCTAGCGGTGTATTCCTGTACTCGAGCATAGCTAGATATGGATCTCGGGAATCTGCCTTTGCTTTGTTGAACATTTTTTTTATTGTCTGTACCGTTTTTACGGCCAACCTATTTGACTGAGGATATCATGGACTTGATGTTACATGTTCAAAATCCCATTCACGTGAGAATTCCATGAACTCATGGCTAGAATACTTCGAGCCATTGTCGCTGATTATTTTTTGAGGAACCCCATTACGTGACATGAAGCTTTTAAGCTTAGCTATGACAGTAGCTGCCTTTGTGTTTGTCAGACTACTGACTTCAAAGACACGACTGTAATAATTTACTAAAACAACATAGTCTGTGTTGTTCCAGCTAAAGAGATCTGTCGCTGTCACTTGCCACGGATGGTCAGGAACTTGGCTCGGGACTAAGGGTTCCATGTAGTTCACGATTCTGTGGTCAAGACAAATTGAACAGTTTGATACATACTGTATGATTTTTTTTGTCATGTTTGGACAAAATAATATGTCACGTGCACGATTAAGACATTTCTCCGCACCTAAGTGTCCCGTATACGTGTCAAAATCAAGGTCCGTGGCTCCAAGGTCAAGGTCACGCTAAGAGGTCAAAGGTAAAAAAGAAGTACTTTCGTGTCCGGCAAATAACTCTGACATTCATAGAGGGATTTTAAAATGACATGGCACAAGTGTTCACCACAACAAGTGTACGTGCCATATGCCAACTCCAGGTCCGTAGCTTCAAGATAAAGGTCACACTTAGAGGTCAAAGGTAAAAAAGAAGTACGTTCGTGTCCATATTTCGTGTCTGGTAAATAACTGTGACAGTCATGCAGGGATTTACAAATAACCTGCCACAAGTATTCACCACAACAAGATGACGTGATTACAAAATCCAAAATCTAGGTCAGTAGCTTCAAGGACAAGGTCACACTCGGAGGTCAAAGGTCAAACAGAAGTTCTTTCTTGTCCATATTTCATGTCCGGTTAATAATTCTGACATTCATTGGAGGGATTTCAAAAATCCAGGTCAGTAGCTTCAAGGTCAAGATTCTGTGGTCAAGACAAATTGAACAGTTTGATACATACTGTATGATTTATTTTGTCATGTTTGGCCAAAACAATATGTCTAGTGCACGATTAAGACATTTCTCCACACCTAATATTTCTTTAGCATGTCTTGTATGAAGTCATTAGTTATGACAACTCTCTAACCCTTGAGTAGCATGTCTTGTATGAAGTCATTAGGTATGACAACTCTCTAACCCTTGAGTAGTATGTCTTTCTCAGTGGACATTTCGTCCCGGTAGTTCCAGAAGTCAAGTATGGAAGTCTGGCATTGCTTCCGGTCATTAGGCCATCCGTCCATGTTTGAATCCGTCCACGAATAAAACCTTACAATGACCGGTCCGCGAAACCACGAAAAACAAATGAAATTCTATATACATCCACAGACATTGACATCAAAATAGAAGGGAAGTGTATTGGCAGTACTCCTGTTTACCCTTCATCTCCCCAAACATCAGGTACTGTCTCGCCAGAACATGTAGATACTGTCCCGCCAGAAAATGTAAATACTCAACCAGTCATGCAACAAACTGCACCTGTGACAACAACAGGGAACACCCAGCTATTTCTTACCAGATCTGGATGTACAGTTAAACCTGTTGATATATTTTTTTTTTTGAATGAACTTAGAACAAACAATCAACGGAAACTACATTGTGATCTATGAACAGAACTGATAGACAGTTTAATTAAGGTTACACGGAACTATTTAATTAAACTACACGGAACTATTTACACATTATTGACATTAATGTGGTGTTTTTGTATTTATATATACACGAGCATCTTTGTGTTTTAATTATATTGCCTATTAATGCTGCCTTGTTGGTTAGAGAATAGTTTATGGCGGTGATTTCTTTATGTTATACACAGTCCCGTTGTATTGTGTTGACAGTAGGGTAAGTGTGAGGTTTTATGCACCCTATAACCTGGTTTAAACCCCCAGCGGCCTTTTTTTGCCACTGACCGTTCCAAGGCGGTAGCCCTATTGTCAACCCTTTTGTGTTTGTGATGTCTTATTTGGCCTTTTATTCATCGTTAAATGTGTTCTTTCTGTGTGTGTTTGTGGTTGACTGTCGTCCTTGAATGCTGTTGTTTCTGTTCGATTTTTATATATATATTTGCTTGTTCATAATATAGGAAGATAGTGTGAACAACGGTATCTGGTTACAAAAATAATTTATAATTTTTTTTTTTTACGAATATATATTTAATATGCACACCGGTTACTTGGTTACATGTAAACAAGCATGCATTCCGTTAAGAACATTAAGCTGTGCGTAAATTTAATAAAGAGATTACACACCCAAGCCAAAACAGGTTGAATGTTTTCAACATCTTCTCGAAGGTGATAATGTTACTGCCAATTTGCCTGTACCAAGCATTACCTAGTGTATCATCATATGGCCTCAGCTGTCGTCACGTGATGTGTGGGGTGGCAGGGATTATTGACTACAATATCACTGCGCGGAGGTTGGCATCGCATGGGTATGTATACCTTTTCATATCTGTTGTAAATCAGTCTTAACATTAAACCTGTATACTCAAGTGTGTTTCGGAGTCACTTATACACAGAACTATAACATGATGTGAAAATACTTAATGAAATTCATATACGGTTACACTCCACTAATTATACGATTTTTTTAAGGTTACGATTTCTTAAGGTTACACTACACAATTGTTTACATAAGACTCCACTATTTTAATTATTTTTCGCGTCATTTTTCAGATAATCTGATAATCGTTGAATATTTTCTTTCTCTTATGTGAAATATCATACACACAACTATTTTTTAGACCTCATATGGTTACACTCCACTAATTTTACATAATACTCCACATATTGTTTAATTATTTGTAATTGAGATTCTGCTCAGCACAAACTTCAGAGTATTCCCACGCATCTATAGTGATACCTATTCTGACTGGACACCAATGCGGGAGTATAATCACCGTTGTATTATATATATAGAAGACGAAATATGTTTCTATATACTTTTATAATGCTAATACTAAGAAAGATTATAATGTGATGTTGACCGTTTCAAAGCCATACAACAATTGCCTTAGAGAGCTGTACGTGCACTGTAGCACACCCAGGGGCAGTTATGATGATTGATGACTGGCTCGTCAGTTTCCTTTATTGGGAGTATATACGCTTATTCGATTACATTACAATCACCTTCAAATAATTTCAATTAAATTTGTTCTTGTGTTAATCTATATGAAAATACAGAATCAGTACCTTTTTAGGGTAGAGACATATTCAAATAGGTCACCAAACGGGGGTATTAATCGCCCTCATTGATAGCTTTAGTTATTGTTTGGTTATGTCCGTGTTTTTGGTTGACTGTGGTCCTTGAACGCTAAGTTTCCTGTTCGACTTTTATATATGTTTCTATTGCAGGAAAACAATATTCTAGTAGTAAATGTTAATGAAGGACCGTTGACAGGTTGGAATAAATATCAAAAACGTCTAGTTCCCATGTGTGTATTGCGAGTTCAATTATCGTATTTTTTCGAAAAAGAAAATCTGGTATTTAATAACGACATCCTATTAAATATGTATTAATTACATATAGTTTAATTAACATTGGTTTCGTATTATTGGATATAATTCCCAAGGGCAGTTATGTCGGTACCGAAACGAGCGACGCCAGGTATTATTTTTTTCCGGACATGTAAACGAAGGAATTGATATCGCCAAAATATGAAACCAATGTTGATTAAAATATATATTACATTTCTGTGAATGATAAGATAACTAGCATAACATCGTTTTAAAGCCTCGAAAAGTTAGAAATACTACACTAAAGGAAAAATGAGACGCAACTCGTTTTTTTTCGCTATATATTGTATATATAATAAGCTGCCGCTAATCTTATGGTACATGACCACAGTAGCCGTTAAGCAAATTTGGATGTAAACTTTTGGAGTCTTTTACTTTAAATACAGTACTGAAATGGCTCAAATGTTCAAAGTGGAACTTCAACATTTATAAATTACAAAGTGTACTGTGATTAAAAACTCTACAGCATCACAGTTTTGTCCTTTCTGTAACTAGCTACAAACCATTTGTTTTATGCCCCCGAAGGGTGGCATATAGTAGTGCGTCCGTCCGTCCGTCCGTTCGTCTGTACAATCGTGTCCGGTAAATAACTCGACAATAATGGACGGATTTACAACAACAAAACGACGTGTCAAAATCAAGGTCCGTGGCTCCAAGGTCAAGGTCACGCTAAGAGGTCAAAGGTAAAAAAGAAGTACTTTCGTGTCCGACAAATGACTCTGACATTCATAGAGGGATTTTAAAATGACATGGCATAAGTGTTCACCACAACAAGAGTACGTGCCATATGCCAACTCCAGGTCCGTAGCTTCAAGATAAAGGTCACACTTAGAGGTCAATGGTAAAAAAGAAGTACGTTCGTGTCCATATTCGTGTCTGGTAAATAACTGTGACATTCATGGAGGGATTTACAAATAACCTGCCACAAGTATTCATCACAACAAGATCACGCGATTAAAAAATCCAAAATCCAGGTCAGTAGCTTTAAGGACAAGGGTCCACTCGGAGGTCAAAGGTCAAACAGAAGTTCTTTCTTGTCCATATTTCATGTCCGGTAAATAATTCTGACATTCATTGGAGGGATTTCAAAAATCCAGGTCAGTAGCTTCAAGCTCAAGGTCACACTTAGAGGTCCGAAGATGTCATATGTCCCTGTATTTGATTGAAGTCATGTACAATGATATATAGGGTCCTATAGAAACCACAGCGTCCGAACGCAATGGCATGTCCGGTCTATAACTTTGTCATCCGTTGAGGAATATTTATACAACCTGGCAGAAATGTTCACCAGAACAAGACGAAGTGTCGTGCGCAAAATCCAGGCCCGTAGCTTCAAGGTAAATGTCACACTTAGGAGTCAGAAGATGCCTTATGAACCTGTATTTGAATGAAGTCATATGTGTTGTGTCTGGTGTATAACTTTGTCATCGGTCACCTTCCAATGTTGCTGAACTTTTACCTGTTCTCACCATTATGCCCATGAATATTTATAAACATGGTTCAAACTTATGATGTCGTCAAGGTTTTGAGCTGTGTGCAGAAACATCGTTCATATATTCACAAACCACTTCGGGGGGCATTTATCACTTTCCGTGACATTTCTTGTTTTTTGTTACAAAACATATTTCTCTGGAATATTACGTGTAGTGGAATTAAGTGTGCAGTATATACCATATATAGCGGAAATTCCTGAGTTGCGTTTCTTTTTTCCTTTACTATACTAGGCAGTTATTCCCAGTAGGTGTTATCGCAGAAATCTATATCTATTACAGTGAAAACATACACTTGTGTTTCCCTGTAGGGAAATTGTAATTAATGAAACAGGATTATTTTATTTCAATCATAGGTATAAATTGTTATTTATGATTGTAACATGAGTTTAGGAAAGGATAGTCTTTTTTATGAATACTGTTTCTTAAAAGTGTGAACATGTCTTTGTTATAACATAATGCGACCATATATAGCTGGGACACCTTCGTTGTATTGCGTGATTATTATGATTACTTTAAACAGCTGAACATCACGAACACGCGCTGGGTCTTTACCAATACTAGAAGTTCAGAACGGCGTATAGCTTAGTACAGCCAACATAATCACAAATAGATAGGCAACTGTGGAATGTATCCGAATTTCATTGGGATGTGCAGCGAATTTATGCAATAGTGTCGCGTATAAAGAGTTTTATGTATACACGTTTTATTCATGTCAAATTATATAGTATTTTCTTTACATAACATTGTTTGCACACAAAAGATGAAACGGACAAATCCCCTGAGGATTTTAATGGGGCTGGATGCAATCTGGGAGAGTCATTGATGCCTGTACAACTACAATAGAACATCCTCATAGTATGCTTCAGTTTAATATGAACTGTGCGCATGCAATATATAAGCCACATATTTAGTTAGGTTGATTTATTATTTATGAAAATATTTGGTCTGGAAAAAATCAACGACTCGGCTAGTTTTTGTTGCTAAATCATAAATATCAATTTAAATGG
Organism: Cyrtodaria siliqua; assembly: GCA_037043455.1. Taxonomy (NCBI): domain Eukaryota; kingdom Metazoa; phylum Mollusca; class Bivalvia; order Adapedonta; family Hiatellidae; genus Cyrtodaria; species Cyrtodaria siliqua. Next base: position 86,159 of record JAWPHD010001345.1, read on the forward strand.
CGATTCTATTGCTAACACTTGTACATACAATTCAAATAGTGTACTTCGATCACACAATACTTTTTAAGAACCTTAGGACATCATATGAATTAATGATTATTATATAACAAAAACTAGCCGAGTCGTCTAGTTTTCCAGACTAAACTATTCCATTAACAATAATTAAATCGCGCGGACCTACTTTATTACATATGCATAATATAAAATACGTAACTGAAAGACGTTATGATGGTTTTATTTGGATGTGGATTGATAAGTTGATACGCATAATAAACGTCCAGATCGCCTCCAGTCCCTTTCAGAGAAAATCCAAATATGATGCCTTTACTATAAACAGCTTGTTCAACAATTTGTTTTTTAAAAAATGAAAATAATATAATTCCACTTTGACAATTATGTAACTCTTTTCAATGCACTTTCATCAAAACCGCGGTGGTGGCTTAGTGGTAGAGCGCCCGGCATGCGGGAGGTTGTGGGCTCAATCCATGGCAGGGTCACACGGGGCACTTTTTGAAGATGTTGATTGGTTACATAAGAATTACATGGTTAGTAACTTAGAATTTCAGCTGTATTTTGGCGACTGTAAGAAAAGTGATAAATGCGAGCCTCTGACGAGTATTTATCCCTGTTTGACACAAGCCAAAATACAACTGAAATTCTAAGTTACTAATCATGTAATTTTTTTTATCATGCAACTGTTTTAAATAATATAATTTACCTGAAAAACAATGGAAATGTACATTTTACGTCTGCTGCCCTCAAAATACAAATGGAGTATAGTTTGTCAGGGGCAGTAACTTTGGAAAAAAAACGTTTTCGGCGTTTAAGTAAATTTAATATCGATAATAAATGGAAAATACTTTCTTTTGATAATGTATTGCATTTCTAAATTAATAAGCATAGCAAACAGTGTGTATATTTGTAGTTTAAAAGGCTGTCTCCTGACTTTTTAAATCATTGAATAATAGCGCGTGTAGCCACTAGCATAATACAGCAGTTGGGCGGAAAATATTAGGTTAGTAGACAGTAGCTGTATTTGTATAGTAGAAACATTAATTGCATGATAAATATGTGTAACAGCAACGAAGTCGTCGAGTGTAACATTTTTCAAGTCTCGTCACAGTGCAACATGATAAACAATAAATAAACCACACGTTTAAAGGGAAAAGAGCAATGATACATCAATCAACTTTTGAACTAATTAAAACATAAAAACAAAACTGACTGTAATTATAAATCTTAATTAATACTCCAAGATTGCCGTGTTAAGACAATTTACACATGTAGCTATGTTGATAAAGACGTCCCAGTTACTTGCTGATCATCCCACTTAATTGGCGAAATCCAAACAGCGTGACTTTTGGAAAAAAACATTAACAAACATTTGAATAAGAAAGGGAAAAGCTCGGACAACTTGTCAGTTCAGGATTCTTTGATAATTTTAAAACAATATTTCAAACAGACAATAATGTACACAATATAAATGATAACCCGACAGATAACCAGTCGGATTTAATAGACCCTGATCTTGACGGCGAAATAAATATCGACGAAATTAATTTTGTCATGGAATCGTCTATTAGTAATACAAAATCAGCCGGAATAGACACTCTTTTTCCAGAAGTATTTAAATCAACAAGGAATATTATTTTACCTTATGTTGTTAAAATCTTAAATAATATTTTCTTAAGCGGAGAATATCCAAAGTCTTGGGTGAAGGAATGTTAATCCCTATATTCAAGAATAAGGGAGATATTGACTCCACGAGTAATTACAGAGTATAACTCTTAAACAATATGTTAGCAAAAATATTTTTTCATGTTATACTTAATCGTATAAATAAATGGTCCGTAAAACACAATAAGATAAATGATAACTAGTATGGATTACAAAAAGGCAAATCTACTGCTGACTGTGTTTTTATTTGCTATTCTATAATTGCAAAAGTTTTAAGCACAAAAATTAAAAAACTCTATTGTGCGTTTGTCGATTTCGAAAAAGCGTTCGATACAATAGAAAGATATTTACTGTGGCATAAACTCTCACAGGAAAATATAAGTCCTAGAATGCTGAAAAGTCTTCAGTCAATGTATAGCACGGTAAAGGCTTGTATAAAATACAAAAATAAAGTTTCAGAATTTCTCAACTCCGACAAAGGCTTAAAGCAGGGGGATCAGTTGTCTCCGATAATGTTCATGTTTTTCATTAACGACATAGATAGTTGTATACACTCTGATATTAATGACGTGTTTACAATTAATGAACTTAAGGTGTTTATCTTGTTAGATGCAGATGATTCTCTGATCTTTACACAATCGGCCAAATCGTTACATGTTAAACGATTTACAAAACTATTGTAATATTTGGGGATTAATAATTAACACTAGTAAAACCAAAATAATGGTCTTCGAAAAGGTCAGGCATTCCATGCCAAAACTGTATCTTAATGAAGTAGAACTGGAACTAGTAACGTCATTCAAGTATTTGGGCGTGGCATTTTTAAAAAATGGTAATTGGTCAAGAACCCAACAGCATTTAGCTCAGCATGCATCTTACTCACTTCATAAGTTATACAATGTATTTAACCAGATAACTATCCCTATTAATGAGAAGTGTAAATTATTTGAAACTCCCTTGTGGGATCAATTTTAAACTATGCATGTGGAATTTGGGGGTTCCATGAAGCGCCCAAAATAGAAAATGTACACACCACATTCTGTAGAAATATTGTACGTTTAAGAAAATCAACTAACTTAGAGGCCTTATACGGAGAGTTGGGTCGTTATCCCTTAAATATATAGAAAACAAAAAATACTTAAATACTGGGCTAAAATTCTTATCAATCGCGATTCTCTAACTTTCAAGATTTACTGGATGTTTAAAGAGGATTGTGAATATAATGAGAATCGAATGAACTGGGCGGGGTATATAAAACGCTAATTAGAAAACCTTGGGTTCGCGGATATTTGGCACAATCAACTGTTGATAGATATACCATATGAGCAAATCAAACGTAGAATAGTAGATCAATATAAACAATATTGTTTGGCAAGATAAATAATTCAAACAGACTATTATCACATAGCAGATTTAAATACAACCTTTGATTATGAAAATTATCTAAATATCATAGCGACACCTAAATTTCGTTTTGCCTTAACGAAATTTAGAATTTCTGCACATACCTTAGCTATTGAGACGGGGAGATATATTAATGTAGAGCGGAGTGAGAGATTGTGTATATATTGTAATATGAGAGCTGTAGAGAGTGAGTATCATTTTTTGCTTGTATGTCCGTATTATTCGGAACTGAGAACAAAGTATTTGCCAAGATTCTTCTGTAGATGGCCAACACATAATACATTTGATACTATCATGTCGAAGCAATCTAAACACTTACTCGAACAGTTAAGCAAATGCCTATATCATGCCTCTGAAAAGCGCATTGTAATAATTAACGCATTGATTGTATAACAACTTGTACAATAACATTTTCCGGATATGAGTATTTATGAACGAAAGATGTCAGAAAATATATAATTATTGCATTCCTTCTTGAAAAGAATTGGAATGAACAGATATTTATATTTATTTGCATTATGTCACCATGAATGGGAGAAAGATTGTATTATTCTTTTTGTAGGCTATAAACTATTGTAATGGTTTAATGCAGAATAAAATTATGTTATGTTATGTTTAATAGCTGGCTTTCGATAGTAATAAGCTGTTACCGCATGTTTAACCAAGCATTCGCTGGATTCACCTCTTTAATACATTCAATATGAGTTTTCCTAATAAACACTGACTCTATATATTACCCATTAGGAGATGGAATTGACTGTATTAATATTTTTTGTAGATCGCAAATAGCCGCACATTTTTTTTAATGGCGTCGTGCATTTGCGGAGCACGATTTGCAGTGAAAACGATACTGGTATAGCCGTTTCTAATGCAGTTCGTTGTTTTTTGACAGTTCATTAAATTGTACACCTTAGTTGACTGTTTCATTAAAGTCACATGATTTACGACTTCAATGTTTTTACTTTGCGAGTATTTGAATTCAAAAAGTTTGTAGTTTTTGTGTGGTTTGTTATATGAATACGAAGCAAACAAGAGAGTTGGTTGACTGAACGATTCATTGAAATAACTGTTCTCTCTCCACCTGGTGATTATCAGCATCCAAGTCCATAGGATAAACAAATCCGGATTTAACTGAAAAAGAACCAATATTAAACTGCATTAAACGATTATAAATTAAACATTTAATAGTCGAGAACACATTTCTTCTGGAAAACGATTCAATAATACATTTAAAATATTACGAGCAGACGACACTCAGACTATTGTAGCACATACACGTCTAACACACTGTAAGTATGGGGTAATTACGTTATTTTTTTTAAATACCCACACATACGGCTCAAATCTTGTAGAAAAAACACAAGAGTGCAGTGCATAAGTTCGCTTATAATACGTGCTTTAGCCAAGAGAAATTCCGATATTTCTTAAGAAAATAATGTCGAACAAGAAATGTAGCTTTCACGGTCGTGCAAAAACACGGATAATAATCTTGAATCAAGGCATGTGATATCACCAACACACACGGTCTGACAATAGGGCTGTCGCCTTGTAATGGTCAGTGGCAAATGGGGGTTTAAACTAGGTTACAGGCTGCAGCAAACCTCACTCTTACGATATTGTCATCCCAATAAAACGGGACAGTGTAAAATCCCCGCCAGGCTATATTTTCAAACAAGGCAGCATTACGAGGCAATTTAACGCTTAGATGATTCTGTACATGTCAATACAAAAAAAAAGCATAGAAAGCCACAAAGCAAGTACCAAATGACTTGGCAAAGCATACATTGTATAATTCATTTATAGCTCTACTGATCTAAATCAGCAGAGCTTGTGGTATGGCGCGTCATCCGTATGTAGCAATCATCCGGGCATTTGTGTTAATAGACTAATTTAAAGTGCTTTCCACTGTCTTGGGCAGTCTACTCACACTCCAGAAACTTAAAATCAATGTTGCACTTGATTATATTCAACTCTATACTGATGTTGATGTTATTATGTCGAGGACACCTTGACTTTTAAATGAAAATCGCTGTCCGCACCATGACTGACAGATTTTCACACGCCTTCGAGAACATTTACATAAATGTTGCCCTTGGTGAGACGCAGACCCTTTTGATTTTGAGTCAGTACCTCAACGTCGACACTGACCTTTATAATTATGAAAATCGTTTTCTGAACAAGAACCTTTTTTTTCACAAACTCCAAAAAAATGCAAAGGAATGTTGCCTCGATGAAAGGCAGACCTATACTGATTTTGGGAGGTCTTTAAATGCAAATTATTTTCAATAACTAGGAGGTTTTCACGCATTCTCGTACGCGAGGAGAGCGTACTGGCCATTTACTATGCCAATATTGTCAGACTGTTAAGTGAGGGTAGTGATGTGGAGATCGTACTGGCCTATTTCCTGTGCCAATATTGTCAGCCTGTTAAGTGAAGGTAGTGATGTGGAGATCGTACTGGCTGTTTACTGTGCCAATATTGGCAGACTGTTAAGTGAAGGTAGTGATGTTGAGATCGTACTCGCTATTACTGTGCCAATATTGTCAGACTGTTAAGTGAGAGTGGTGATGTGGAGATCGTACTGGCTATTAATGTGCCAATATTGGCAGACTGTTAAGTGAGAGTGGTGATGTGGAGATCGTACTGGCTATTACTGTGCAAATAGTGGCAGACTGTTAAGTGAGGGTAGTGATGTGGAGATCGTACTGGCTATTACTGTGCCAATATTGTCAGACTGTTAAGTGAGAGTGGTGATGTGGAGATCGTACTGGCTATTACTGTGTCAATATTGTCAGACTGTTAAGTGAGAGTGGTGATGTGGAGATCGTACTGGCTATTACTGTGCCAATATTGTCAGACTGTTAAGTGAGAGTGGTGATGTGGAGATCGTACTGGCTATTACTGTGCCAATATTGGCAGACTGTTAAGTGAGGGTAGTGATAGTCATGATCTCATTTTGATTATTTTCACTTGAATAAAGTGATTCCTTTTGTTGATTTGCTCCTTTTAAAAGAGGAATACAATTTACATACAAAATGATTGATTTGATGTTATGTTCCTAGAAGGAGATGCCTTTTTGGAAATGTTTCAATAAGCGTTTTAAAGCCGTCCAATAAAGAATAACCAATAATAGCTTGCTGTTAAACCAAAGTAAGAACCGAACACACTATTTGTGGAATGGCAATCAGCATAAGTCAACATTTGAAAGGAATTGTGCTATTTGTGATACACTCACTCAGTTTAAAGTAGGTATAAAAGTTGAACAGGAAATGTAGCTTTCACAGAACAAAGTCCATAAAAAGCAATTATAATGTTAACAAGGAGCACGGCATGTAACATTACAGACAAACGGGTTGACAATGGGGCTAGTGGCAAAAAGGCCGCAGGGTGTTTAAATCAAGTTCTAGGGTCCACAAAACTGCACGCTTACCCTATTGTCATCCCTATAGGACAGTGTGAATACAGGTCACCGCCAGGCTATATTCTCAGACAAACAAGGCAGCATTAAAAGGAATATAATTGTAACCCATAGATGATCATGTATATCTGATTAAGCTTGACCCTGATGATTGGGCCTTGCCCTTGTCTTCAAGGTTACGGTCACACTATGACTGAATGAGTAAGACGAAGTAATAGCCCGTTCACAATATTAGACCTATGGCGTATGAGTGTGACATTGACCTTTGTTTTACTGATCTAGATATGGACCTGGCTATTGTACGCGACACATCGTAACATGGCGGTGTACATTTAGTTTAAAATTATTTAATTTACATCGATTGTAACGAAATATAAATGTAAAAATCGAACAGGAAAAGCAGCATTCAAGGACGACAGTCAACCACAAACACACACAGAAACAAAGAACACATTTAAAGATCAAACACAAAAGGGTTGACAATAGGGCTACCGCCTTGGAACGGTCAATGGCAAAAAAGGCCGCTGGGCGTTTAAACCAGGTTCTAGGGTGCACCAAACCTCACACTTACCCTACCGTCAACCCAATAAAACAGGACAGTGTAAAAAATTATGAACTATTCTCTAACCAACACGGCAGCATTAATAGGCAATATCGGTGAAACACAAAGATGCGCGTGTATATATAAAACCAAAAAAAACAATAGCCCAGAAAGCCACAAAGAAGGTACTCAATGATTTGGCAGAAGCCAAAGCAACAAGAGAATAAACCATTGAGGGCACGACAAAACAAGACTGCAGACAAACGAAAGCTCGCTGAACTTATTTTAATCACTCTCGATGTCTTTCTGGATAGGACCAGTACTAAGCAAATGCAGATAAAGTGGCCTGCTCATGGCGGTGATCGAACCCATGACTTTTCGATACTGGGTCCAACACCTTATCACCAGATCACAGCGCTCCACAAGAACATATGGGAAGCATATGTGTGTAATATTATGGAAATTCAAAGTCAAGGACGTTGGTTTGGTATTGACACATCTATTTTTCAAATTATTATTGGAAACATTCCGGAAAACTGAATATTACATTACTTGTATTGCTCATTCAGTTGTTATTAACACGGACACAAACAAAACCATGTATTAAATAAATGTGAAAATTAAATAAATGTGAGATTTAACTCAATAAATACTGATAAAGGTGATCCTTTGGGAGCAACAAACACAATTAAGAGAATAAAGCAGCAGACTCGGTTTTATTGAGTCTGTTCATGAGAAATAATGAAAGAAGCAACACCTCTCACGCCCCCTAGCACCAGCTTAAGCGGTATTCTACTTCAAAGCCACATATATTGGGCTCGCTGGTCCCAAAGGACCAGTAAAAATAACACCACTGATTCGTAGCACGGGGAGACTTTTTACAGCCGCCACACTGCACTAAACGAACGCTAGTGTGAATGTCAATAAATACTGATAAAGGTGATCCCTTGGGAGCAACAAACACAATTAAGAGAATAAAGCAGCAGACTCGATTTTATTGAGTCTGTTCATGAGAAGTAATGAAAGAAGCAACACCTCTCACGCCCCCTAGCACCGGCTTAAGCGGTATTCTACTTCAAAGCCACCTATATTGGGCTTGCTGGTCCCAAAGGACCAGTAAAAATAACACCACTGATTCGTAGCACGGGGAGACTTGTACTTTTTTTACTACTTACTGATAAACTCATAGAAATAGGTAATACATATACAACTTACATGAGTTATCATCCATTAATAGACGTCGTGCAACGAGCTGAATGTATGTTGGCATATCCGTGTTTGATCGTTTGCCCATAGGTCCCCATGCCTTTTCTGAAACAATATGATATTTTCAGCATGATTCATATGCAATCTTTGGATGATTTGCTGCATTATTTATCATTTGAAAGACAAACTCTTGCAATATAGATGCTATTTGTAAGCCAATCTCTTTTATGACTATTTCTGGGTTTGCCATGTTACATTTTGAAAGCTGAACGCTTGTATAACTGTTGACATATACATGTATATAATGTGTAAGCGAAACTCTTTTGGGTTTGCTGCCTTATTTACATTGTATAAGCAAAACTCTTGTATTGTTATATCCGGGTTTGCTACAATAGCTATCACTTGTTAGCCTAACTCTTGCAATATATACTGAACCAAAGATATAACGCAATATGGTCATTTTCGTCTATATAATCTATCTATGATGGACACTTATTTCAAAATTATATGGAAACAAATATAGTTGCTTAGTGAACTTTTTTTCCGGTAAATCATAATGTTACCTGTGTACAGGTACGATGTGCACTGGTCGATGTCTATACAATAAATGATATCCTGCGTTATATTTGCTCGCTTAAATACCCGATTTTGACATGAGCTGGTGAACATGAGTTACAAATAAAGACACGCCCACAAAGAAGAAATCGATTGATATAGAGACTGTGTAGCTTTAAGTGGTATTCTACTTCAGAACCACAAAGAATGGGATTGATGATCTCAAAAGACCGGTTAGTTATAACACTACTGATTTGTAGTCGGAGCGAAAAACAGCGCTAGTCGGAATGTCAATAAACACTGAAAATGGCATCCATTGGAAGCAACAAACACAAACAAGACAGAAAAATAGCAGCCACGGTTTGATTGAGTCTGTTCATGAGAAATAATATAAGTTGCAACACCTCTTACTCCCACTAGTACGGACACACATAGTGGGATTGAAGATATCAGTAGTAATAACAGTACTGATGTGTAGTTGTGCGACTTTTGGTTCATTGCTGTCCCTGAGTGTGCTGCATTTCTTTTACGTTTGTCAAGCTTTATACTCTTTAGTCTCGGCCAGCCAGACCGTATCATGCATATGTCTTACTTGCATATATCGGTCTGGGCAGATCATTCTCGCCTTCGATACTAGTATCATCTCTCTTGTTTGGCGCTTGGAATTATGGGGCAAAAAGTAGTCCGGTCAGGTGATTTGCATATTTATAGCTAGGGACCAAAACCCAGGTTTTAGGACCCAATCTAGACACGCCGGACAAAAGCACCAAATTTTCCTCAAATGTGTGTTTTATATTTCTATGTATTATTAAAAAGGGTCCCCAAAGGTTTGTGAATCCCTAAATGTATTAGGATTATATGCACACCGAATTACCGCACCGCGGAAAGAAGTCCTGAAAAATCAGGAGGGCACCTGCCGAATATCAGTGATGAATTTGAAAAATTCGAAATGACGTCAATATGCTGGGCAGATAAGGCCAATTAAAGCGCCTACTAGCGATTAGCACAATTTATTCGCGCGTTTTTTTTTTCACGCGCATAAAAATTCGACGTTTGCGTGACGTCATGTTGTAAATAAACGTACAACGTCAATTGTTGATGTATCAGTTAAAATTGTTAACGTCACGTACCGCTTCTCACCAGTTAAAAATAAGAAATTATTATTAAATTAACTTAAAAATATGTTATTTGAATGTCTCGCTGAATCTCTAAATATCTCGCCAAAATCGCCCAACACGTTAGGGCGATTTCAAACGTCCTATTTTTCCCAGGCCCTGGTTCTTGATCCGTGTAGCATAGCGTGACGAAGAAATCAGAAGCGGGCCGGGTGACCGAGGCTATACACTCTTGTATTACTATATCTGGGACTGCTGCATTATTTATCTGTTTGTGTAGGCCAAACTCTTTTGTTTATGTCTCTGGATTCTGTTGTATTGTATTGAAGTTTTGGGAGTCTCTGAATGTTCTGAAATATATACCTGTTGTTAGCCAAAACCGTGTATTGCTAAGGCTAGGCGGTTTACGTATTACTGGGTTGATTTTGTTGAGCGGTGGTGGTCTCTGGGCTCGGTGTGATTTCCATCCACCGCTTGTGCATGAGGCTCCCCATCCTGAGCAGCTAAATAGACCTTGTCGCTTGTTTGTTTGAGATGCTAGTATGCAAATCGACCCGAGCATTGCTGTTGTTATGGTTATGACGTGTATATGCATTGCTGTTGCTGCTGGTCTGGAGCTAAAAGAAATTATACACACAAAGCTTTAAAGCTTTTGCTATTACGGATTATCAATATTGAGTGTGTCATCCAGATACCGAGATGTATTATTCAACGCATTAATATTGTCTCTCTGGCTAGCAGGTGGCAAACTCAACATACAGTCTCTTTCATAACAGTATAAAAACAAATCTGCGACAAGTGGCTCACAGTTAGTACCCATAGGAATACCAATAACCTGGCGGTAAACAGTTATACCCTATCTAATAAAGATGATCTAAAAGAAAAGTTAACGCTCTAAACCATACTTTTGTCAATCTATACATGACTTCCTGTTGGGGTTATTTATTTAATTACATGTATACCAAAAATATATTTGAACAAAATATTTGGTTCTGCTGAATCTTCTTTTGAAATAAAACATTACATCTCCGTTCAAAATCACTATTGTCTGCACCTAGACATTACATTTATGCGGATGGTTCTTCGTTTGCTTTCGTAATCTTCAGTCGTGGACTCGTCATTACTATTTCCAAATCCTCTTCAGGAAGTTGTGCAAAATGTTCTGAGTCCGACATTTTAATAAGAATACACTGATTTTCATTGCGCATACGTTGTTGAGCATAGGCAAAAAATAGCACAGAAAAACAATAGCTAATTTACTTTCAGTGACGTCGATTTTTTATTATTAGAAATATATTGGTGCCGAGATAATGCGATTTGCCAGGTAACATTAGAAAAAAGCTGCCCGCCAGTGAAGTCCCTCCTGGGAGTGACATTACAACAGCGTACAATATTAAATAACAGTATCTGTGAATATAACATCGGGGACTGACATGAGGTATAATAAAAATAGTTGCTATACGATACATGACATATTATTGAGGGCAAACCATCTACAGCGTCATTTCAGTTTAATGGTGTAACAGTCTCACAATAGTAGTGTTTCCTTGGAAAGCTCACAGACCTACATAAAAAAGGGAAATAATCAAACATGCATTTCTTGCGGCATTTTAGACAATTGTTTAAAAAAAAAGGTTTATCTTTTGCGTTATATGCATCTGCAGTATGAGGCAGATCATTCAGGAAATCCTTGTTGATTTGAGGTTTCATTCCAATTGCATCTGTAGTTGACCGAGGCACCACATTTCGGATAGAGCGAGTATGAGATGACGAGTTGTCCGTCGTCCGCCCGTCGTTAACCTTTGCCTTTTGAACACGATAGGGACATCATTTGAATCAAATCTTTACTTTGCCAGTGTATTTATATCAATGAGAGCTCGGACAAGTTCGAAAACAAGCCCGATCAGATTAGTAAAACCTGAGTTATGGCCATTGTTTAGCTGAACATTTTCATATTATGACCTGTAAACACTCTAGTACCTTCAACATATTTGTATTTGATCTTTACCAAATTTTTTCAGATCTTTTATATTAATAAACGCTGGAACAAGTTCTAAAACCGGATTATCGGACCATGAACGTCAGAGTCTGAGTTATGGTCCCTTGAATTATTGAAAAAGGCAAATTCAACTTTGTAAACTCTCTAGCACCTTCATTTTGTATTTGATCTTTACTTAACGTAGCCAGATTGTTGATATTAATGAAAGCTCGGACAAGTCCGAAATACAGCTATATGTGATAGTATACTCTAGATTATGGCCCTTGTTGTACATACAAAAGCCATACTCAGCCTTGTGAACACTCTAGCCACTTCATTTTGTATTTGATCTTTACCCGGCATGGCCATGCTAGCTACCGTTCACACCCGCTACCCCCGGGTTGGGAACTCAATAATTAAAATGCCAATAGTACGAAGTTTGAGCCATCCCGAAGATGGTATGCATATGACGGTGAACAGGGAACCTTCAATGTGGTGTTTTCATACCACTCCATGGTCAACGGCGTATGGTATCTAGCACAAAATGCTTTGCCATAAACGAGAAAACAAAGTGCGAAATAATCAAAATGGACCTTTTGAGTTTGTTTTTTTTTGGGTGGAGGGGTGGGGTGGATGTGTGTGTGTGTGTGGGTGTGGGGGGGGGGGGGGGGGGGGTGGAGGGTATGAAGCATGCGTATCACAAGTAACAGTCAAAATACTAAATTAAAAAGCAGACAAAATACCCTAAGTGTGATTAAACAATGCTCAGAGTCTTTCAAGGCTGGAGTAGTGAAACCACCTATTCGAAAGTAAAATAAGAACACAAAGTATTTGCGAGAATGAACCACTGATTGTGTGTATACATATCGGGCTTAGCGATCTCCAAAGATCAGAATGAATAACAGTCCTGATTGGATGAAAAAGGAAGGCGCTAGAGCGCTAACGAAGCAAAATATAGCATTTTTCAATACATAAAAGGCCATTACAAGTAGTTATGTAAAATGTCAGGAAATGTAGAGAAAACGGTCAACCAAAAACGCGCAAAACACAAAACAAACAACATGTGCAAGGAAAACTAAAAGGAAAGTATGCGACACCACAAACATAAAAGGGTTGACAATAAGGGTACCGCATTGGAACAGTCAGTGGCAAAAAGACCGCTGGTGTTACTAATCCGATCTAGCTGGCGTTTGAACTTGTATGAGCTTTCATTTGTAACACTACCATACCCTTTAATAAGTAATAATAATAGTTAATAACAAGTAGTAGAAGTATATCGCAGTTAATAGTAAATGACCATTATTCTACAATTTGGGATTTGCCTCTTTAATAGCAGATATTATATTAGCTTACGCAGGTATATAGTGGTAAGCGGGGTATAGTGTTAGACCTATTGAATATCTGTGTAAACAACCAATGGGAGGCTTGCACGTGCGTGCAGGTATATACTGGTGTATTTAGAAGTAGAGTAGAGAAGTTATCGGGGTTCTGGGAGGTTGTTAGAGATAGTCTGAGAATGTAGAGTTTTGATGAGTAACATCTGTTAGAATTAATATAAACAATATACGATCAGAAATGGGGTAGTTTTAAAGATTATTAAAACGTGTGTTTAAAAGTCTGGACTTGTTAATTATTAATGCCCTGGTGACATAGTGTTACACATTTATATCAACAATCTGGCCGAGTTCGGTAAATATCAAATACAAAATGAAGGCACTAGGTTCACAAAGTAGAATATGGCATTTTTCAGCAAAAGAAGGAGTCATAAATCTAGAGTTATTAATCTGATCTAATTGGTTTTCGAACTTGTCCAAGCTTTAGTTAATATAAAAAAAACTGACAGAGGTGCAGATCTGATGAAAATGAAACTGATATCGTGTTCGCAATACAAAATTCAACGTACGGACGACACACGACGGACAACTAGCCATCCCATACACATATAAAATATACTGCATAGTCGATTAAATAAGCTCAATGGGACAATCACAAATAATCTATGTATATATACCAGCAATTATCTTCAATTCCAACTGATTATGACATAAAAAACAATTAACTTGAAACAGCAAAAACAGCATTTTAATTAACAGAGGTATTTGTATCCATTATTGCTGTACAACATGATAGGACATCGTCGATGAGCTAAAATGTTGTTAACTGCATTATTTGTTTTAAGGATAAATAACAGAATGTCTGAAGTTTCCTTTAATTATCTTCAAACTTATACAACCTGACGCTATAAAACCAGTCCTTGCGTGTTTTGTGAAACATTATCACGATTTGACATAATAGTTGTCACTAACAACGTATTTGAAGATGTTGACCTATCTCAGGATATCGTTTAAATACACTGAAACATATAGAATTAACACAGATGATAAAACGGACTTTGTACCAAATATCAGCTACTATGGGTATATGTTTGTGTTTCTGCCTGGAAGTATGCAGACACCATTTTAAAAAGTTACATATTCCTTTAAATCTAAACATAAAAAACACACAACTGTTTTCTTGTTATCTCCGCACTTTTGTTAAAAAAGTAGGGGATATTGGCATCTCGTCCGTTCATCCGTCTGGTAGGACGTCTGTCTGTGCATAATTGACACCGTTACAGGTACCAACTTGAAACTTTGGTATATGACTCGAATACATGTGTATATGTGCAAGGGGGTTCGTACGGGGTTAGTGGGTGGGGTGGTTTTACATCTGAAGTACAATTACTCCTACATGGTTAATGTAGGAGTGTGATATTGTGTATATATTATTGCTGCCTCAAGGGTCAATATATATACAAAGCATTTGAAAACGCAACATTTTTGATTTTCGATTATTTTTAGTCCGCTTTTTTTTTTTGTAATGCTTTTTTTCAAATCAAGATTGTATGTTTTGTTAGCACACAAGTCTCTTTGTCTTAAAGGTAAACATATGGCGATAAACAGTCGCATACGATTTGCTCTACTTCATTAGTTATAACACATTTTGCACAAGGACTTCCACTCTAGAAATTTAGAAAATACCAAGGGTCATCATGCCCTGGGGTTGGACTTGGAGGGCTCACTGAGTCATCATGCTCTGGGGGTTGCACTTGGTGGGGTCACTGGGTCATCATGCCCTGGGGGTTGGACTTGGTGGGGTCACTGGGTCATCATGCCCTTGGGGTTGGACTTGGTGGGGTCACTTGGTCATCATGCCCTGGGGGTTGGACTTGATGGGGTCATTGGGTCATTATGCCCTGCGGGGTTGGACTTGGTGGGGTCACTGAGTCATCATGCCCTGGGGTTGGACTTGGTGGGATTGGCGGTTCAAATTATTTTTTTCCAAATAGGGTCATGCTGCATATCAAATGGAATGCCTTGCAAGAGGACTGACACGAAAACTGCCAAGGATTATATTAAGTGGTAAGTAGGGTTCAAAATGTAGGACGTAGTCTATATCTGATGTTTGAGTTGACTTACATAAAACGTACAATTACACGTACACGTAAGAGTGTGACATTTTATATGTAGTATCGTTGCCTCAAGGGTCAATGTATATATATAACGGGTTTTCGCGAGGACTCCCTGAATCATGCCCTGAGGTTGGTAGGATTGGTGTGGTCGAACATCTTTGTTTTTCAAATAGGGTCATGTTTCATATCAAATTGAATGCCATTACAACAGAAGTGTGATGATGCAAAAAAGGGGTCATTCTGGGTGGTGAGGAGGGATCAAAATGTAGAACTTGGCCTATATCTGATGTTTGTTTTATCCTGCTATTCTGTTTTCGTTACAGTAGTTAAAGTTTCGCTGTGTTATCATTGGCTGAAGTGTGAATACATGCTACTAATTCAACCTGTCCAACCTATAACGCGTCATATACGGTCTAACGTCGAATTTTCGGTCGTTCCATTACCGATATTACCTGTTGACATCGATCGCGGACATGTTATGATGTAAGAACACCTAATTATACATATACATATTTCGATGTTTAACGATAATGTATAGTGCGTACGAGCTGGAAAGGATTGAAGTTTTACATTTTCAAATCATTTTAGCCGAGACTCCTCTACTTTTTTCAATCATTCATGAGAATGGACGACTTTCGTTGTTTTCGGATGGACAGTTCACGTATAAAACCCGACATTTTCAAACAGATACAATCCCTGGAAATGGTATTTTATTGATCATACAAAAATACCTAAATAGAGGTTCAAAAACAATTCATTTGTTCAAGAAACGCATTTTAATGGTATATTACGGCGAAATTGTCCAGTAACGCGCCATATAACGGTACACAGAGGTTATAACGTGTATTAAAACGGTAAGACTCGCACAAAAACTGTCTATAAACTGAAAAATGAGATTGCAGGTCCGTGTACTACTGGTTTGTGGATGTGTGTTCTTGGGCAAAACACTTTTCTTTTTCCTCGATCATCGGATGAGGTGGGTGGGTGGTGGTAGGGGAGGAGTAGACCGGGATGTCCCGTGTATCTATATGTATCCGAGCACGACCACGTTAAATGACCGAAGCAATCTAGTAGGGCAGGTCCCCAGATTCATACGTATCTTTCCTCTTCAACAATTATAAACATGCAAAAATAATTTGCTTTGAACTTTTCAAATTATTGTAATTACTGATAAAATGCAAATATGCAAGTTTTGTAGAAAAACTAACGAAACCATGCAGTTTTAATTTTGACACCCATGACTTTACAAATACTGTCGATCAAGTTATGTTTCGAATGGCTAGTAGAATACACAAACTAGACACACACATAACACAAATGATCGGTGCGTAGGAGCAGAGTATATTTTGCCTCGCATCCACTCTTATAATTGGTACAGAAATGTTTGCTAAAAATGCATAATACACAATAATTTACTATTCGGGCAGTATCTAAAAAGTTATATATTGTCAACTCAATATCTTCCATAAGCTGACAAAAAAGAAACACTTCTTCCTTTGTAAACATGCTTCAAAAACTGTCTTCTAGTTCTCAAACTGCGCCTCTTACTTTTGTGTTGAGACATTCACAATGTTTGCCCTCTTGTCTTCAACATATCTTCTTTTTTGGTGTTTCAGTTAATGGAGTAGAGTCTATTTCTTGTATTTGTGTAAGTTTTGATGTAAAGTAATATGCAGATATGTTTGAAATGTTATGAACATATGTCAAATTATTGTTGCATGTTAAAGAATGTCGGGCGGATTATAACGTTGTGAAACCTGTGTACCGTTGTATGGCGCGTTACTCGACATTTTTACCGTAAAATATCCTTACAAATGCTTTCTGTAACAAATTTACTGTTTCTGAACATCTATTTAAGTATTTATCGTTTTTGTTTTATCAGCAAAATACTATCTGCAGGGAATGTATCTGTTTGAAAATTTCGGCTTTTATACGTGACCTGTCCATTCAAAGACAGCGAAAGTCGTCCATTCTCACGAATGATTGAAAAAAAGTAGAGAGCTCTCGGCTAAATTTATACGAGAAAATAAAACTTCAATCCTTTCCGTCCCATACGCACTATATGTTATCCTAAAAACTTGGAAATATCTACACTTATAAAATGGTTTTCTTACCTCACTAACATGTCCCCCCCCCCCAATCAATGTCAACAGGAAATACCGGCAATGGAACGTTAGACGAACCGAAAATTCAACGTTAGACCGTATATGACGCGTTCTAGGTTAGACAGGGTGTAATACAGAGAACTGTAACTAATGTTGTAATAACTTGTAGTTCAATGTTTCTATGAATGTTGGGATGTTGAATTGATGTATTGTAACATTCTGCAATAACATATTATTAAATTAAAAATTACAGGAGGGTGTAATTGAAAAGTGCGGGAATATGTGATATTGCGCCATCGATGCTCTAGTGTTATGTCTAGGCACATGACATATTATTTAAAGTGTGTTTATTAGCAAATATGTGAGCATATTTAAATGAGCAAACTTTACATTTTCGCGAATACGAAGTATAAGTCAAATATGAGTTTTATCACTTGAAGATAAAATTTAAATATGCTAATCACGACAAAATAAAATACATGACCGATGTATACATTTTCTTAGTTATTCATAAGCCAGTGATATAACTAACGTTCATCCCACTTTTCTGAAAAAGTTCTTTCGACAAAACTTGACCCGCCTAAATGACATCCCTACTGTACTGAATCAGAACTAAATCAGAAGGTCGTGTGTTCAAGTACGAGAGAGGCAAACTTTTTTCTTTGGACACCTATGGTGCTACCTGTGTACTACTACACGACTGTGTCGACTGTGTATTTGATCGCCTCAATACCCGAATACGCCAAGAGTTGTTGAACATGCTACATGCTACAATTAAGGTTTACCACCACCAATTGCATGTAAACCTCCGAGGTGTATCGAATGTAGTTCCTATAATAAAAAGTAATCCCTCCTTTTTTGATGGAAATGGGCATTACAAGTAGGGAAAAAGTGCCCATTTCTATTCGATTTTATGGTTGTATGTATAAGAAGCGTAATCATATGTTTTACTGGATCACTGATGAACATTTTCGAAATTTCGACTCTATGCTTACACTTTGTGAACAATGAAAACAGCCAATCAATGAAAACAGCTGTACCTTGACCCGTTTAGTAAACAAACAAGAACTTTCTTACATGTCTTGTGACCCCACCTTTTCTGGTGATTTTTCAAGAGGAAAATTAGTTTTCTATATGAACATTACACTGTTGCATTATCTATACTTGAGTTGAATTTGCAGCAAATCATTACTATGTGACACTTTAACATTAGTGTCTATGGGGACAATAATTAGTGGTTTCACACCTATAAGAGATACTAGCAGTAATTAGGACTTGCTAAGATTCGTACCTAGGGACACTTTTCCGATAACAGTTGGTAAAATAAGCTCAGAAATAAGTTTTCTATAGTTTATTACATAGTTTTGAGCGTTTTTAGTCCAATTGTGTCTATAGACGTCGTAATTTTGAGTTTCATTTTTTTTCGTGTTTAAAATGACGTGTTTGTGAAGGGTTTGCAATTGAACTATGTCTTTTTGGTATCAACATGTGGGGTTGCATGTTTGCAAAATGTTTTCATGAATTAAATCTGCATGGCAACAGGTTTGGTAGGTATGAAACCACTAAATCTTTTCCCTACCCCCATAAAATAGGATAGTGTGAAAAATGAAGATTTGTGTAAAAGGTAAAATATTATTCCTTATCATTCAAACTCGACTTGGTATCGTTCAGCTACTATCAATTTTGATTTTAGCGGTATTTTTGGCATTATTAAACTAGTATTCGCTACTATAATCAGGTGTGGTACTACCAATTTTGAAGAATTTGCTTGAAAAATCAATTTTGGCATGAAAATCGACATAAATTGGCATTATCATCGTCCTAATTGTACCTAAAATGCATATTTTATTTATGTCTATTGAATGTTCTAAACATTTGATCTATTTAATATGGAGTATTGACAAAAAATGCCATTTGGTATGACAATTCATATAGTGTAAAAGTTTAAAAAAATATCTCTGACTTTTGTTGATTTCAGACTATTGTCCTTAGTATTCACAAGACCTAATCTCTGCAAATACTCATTCAATTTGCGTGAAGTAGGTGTTTTTAAGCTTGTTATGAAAATGACAACACACAATTCTCATTTAAGAAACATCTGAACATGTTTTCTTCTCTTTAAGGTTTACCACCACCAATTACATGTAAACCTCCGAGGTGTATCGAATGTAGTTCCAATAATAAAAAGTAATCCCTCCTTTTTTGATGGAAATGGGCATTATAAGTAGAGGAAAAGTGCCCATTTCTATTCGATTTTATGGTTGTATGTATAAGAAGCGTATTCATATGTTTTACTGGATCACTGATGAACATTTTCGAAATTTCGACTCTATGCTTACACTTTGTGAACAATGAAAACAGCCAATCAATGAAAACAGCTGTACCTTGACCCGTTTAGTAAGCAAACAAGAACTTTCTTACATGTCTTGTGACCACACCTTTTCTGGTGATTTTTAAGAGGAAAATTAGTTTTCTATATGAACATTACACTGTTGCATTATCCATACTTGAGTTGAATTTGCAGCAAATCATTACTATGTGACACTTTAACATTGGTGTCTATGGGGAAAATAATTAGTGGTTTCACACCTTAAAGAGGCATGCGATTATTCCTTTCCAAGTCCTTTGGATTGTATTCAATTTGTGAATGATTTGGCACAGTTTACATATGCAGTCTCTAAGCACAAAAAAAAAAAGTCCTAAATATATGGAACTTTATATATTGCTTTTATATATGCCACTTTACATGTTTTGCAGATATACTCTTTTATTTTATGCTTAGCAGTTAAATAGTGGATTTTAACAATGAAATAAAAGTGGTTTCTCTAAGTGATCAAACTTCAGTATTTTCAATCATACTTCGCATTCGTGAAAATATAAAGTTTTCACACTTCTCGATGAAATAAAATCTGTTATTCACTCCAAAACAACAAATATCCTCTATATTTTATAGATTATTTATATTACATGAGTTTCGTCGGTGTTCTTGGGCAAGACACTTTCCTTTAGCATCGTCCGTCGAATGGGAACGTATACCTGGTGGTCCCATCTATCGGATTGTATGCTGCGAGCACATACACATACATTATAGAACTATAGACATCATTCATTAGGAAGAGAAGGGCAGGTTCCCGGGTTCTTATCTATATTTCCCCTTTTCCGGATGCAGCTCTAAATAAAAGGTGTCATCAGCCGTTAAACAGCATTCCATTCATTTCGATGCATTGTAGCTAATACATTGTAAATACACAAAAGAACAAATTTAGTTTGTATAGAACAATACATTGTTTTAGCAGTATTGTTTGCAACATCAGGGTGGGATCTATCAATTGTTGTAGGGAAATTAGTATTTTGACAGTGTACGGTTTTCTTACCAATACATATTCTCAACTTAATGTATAGTGTTGAAACATTGAACATTTAAAACAAGATGTTTATAATACACAGACAATTTTAAGGCAGACAATATCTTAATAAACGGTTCATCAGAATGAAGTGCGTGATGAAATGCAATAACATATTTCCAGATATATTTACATTCTAAATGTTGTTTTATACGCGTCTTTCTATCGCGTCTGTAGCCAGGAGCGTAAAGAGGCTGCGCCTAAAATGTCTCGCCTCTCTCACCGCTGCCGGTTCTAATCTCACTGGGAGCTCGACTTATCAAGTGATAACGTGTCGATTCTTACAGTGACGGGATGTATACATTACTGGTTCTACCAAGGAAAAACTAAGGTGGTCTGCCTATACCACAGAAAAAATCGACCGTCATATATGTCCTAATATGTGTTAAAATGACTTAAAACACCATTCAAAGCGTCTTACTCAGGAGTACTTTAAAGTAGCTGTCCCGCCAACAACAGCCACATTTTACAACATATGTACACCGTTTCTAAACCCACTGATGGCAAGATATATATATGACTTGCATAATTATTTTGAGAATCCAAACTCTATAGACACAATATAAACGGCTTTAATCAGACGGACAATAGCCCAAAACTGGAGTGTTGAATTAAGAGTTACTAACTCATAATTCAGTTTGCGCATATTTAATCACGGGTATTTTAAGAACCCATAAATAAAACTATACGTTTAATCGAAAATACATTATTTTATGACCTGAGCACCTGTATGGGGTTTGGATAAACGATTTTGTAGTATCATTTTGCCGTTATTTGCCTTTAAGTTTGTTGGGATATCGATTATCATTGAAATAGAACCTTTAAGGACAGCACGGTAACATTGTTTATTTCCTAGTCAGTACTGCCCAATTACTTTTCCATTAAATGTGTCATTATCTATGATAGTTTCCAGGACATGACATGACCGCCCTCGTAGCTTCCTTTTAAAGACATGGAAGACAAAACAGTCATTGTTATGTGCTTTCAAACAATATACCTTGCATAACTGTAGCAACAACAACACGCAAAACAACCTTCCCGGTTTGTTTCAGACAGGAAGTTTTTACGATGCTTCTCTTTACTCTTGAGATACCTCACAGCTCGAAATAATCTATACTGCGATAATGAGCTTTTAAGAACGATTCAAAACAATTTAATGGTTATGAGAAAGTGGCCATCCTTCAGGATGACGGGAGGTATACAGTACTGCTTCTCTACCACATGGGTATACAGTACTACTTCTCTACCACAGGAATGAGTTGGTGGTTTATCTCAACTGTCACACATAGCCTAAAATGTGCTGGAAAATGACGATTATGTCCCAAATAGATGACGTCACGTGTAATGTCGTTCATGAGAAAATGAATCACAGATTTTCACTTATATGGGAAAACACACAAGTTATATATCCTCGACCTCTTAGTTTACGACCACTTAACGACAGTTGGCTACATATATCAGTAAAATATTATATAGTTGACATAGTATGATGTTAGGTAACCTAACATACAGTATTCAAACTGTAACAAAAACTTTATTTATTTTCCATCCGATAACATGTGTTTCCCCGTTCACCTTATTTATTATAGATTTTTTCCCCCATATGCATTTGTTTCCATACGGGCAATTTTATGCAAATTTATTGACCTAAATTCACAGTGACAGCGCAGAATAAAAATGCAAAATTATCAACTGTTTATTTTATTTAGCAGGAAGAAACAAAACCCTACTTATTTTCTATGACAAAATATGAGTACCCTCATCACCTTATTAAAAATCGATGTATTTTTCCAATACAGTGGAGTTTTTAAATTATTGTCTTCTGCTGTTTTGTGTAAGTTTGCTTTAAAATGGGATACATTTAATGACGAGAACACCGATGAAGAGATCAACTATCCATAGGAAAATTATCCGTAGCCTTAACAAATCAGTTTTATTTGCAATTTTTTCTGTTGTTGTTTAGAAAAAATAAAGATATAAAAATTGGACAGGGAAAGTAGCATTCAATGAGACAGTCAACCACAAAACACAAAAACAAACATGCAAACAGACAAACGAGAAGGCAAAAGTAATAAAAAAATGCAAACGACATCACAAACAAAAAAGGTTTGACAATAGGGCTTCCGCCTTGGAACGTTCAGTGGCCAAAAAGGCCACTGGGGGTTTAAACCAGGTTCTAGGGTGCACCAAACCTCACACTTACCCTATTGTCATCCCAATTAAACGGGACAGTGTAATAAAGAAATCCCCGCCATGAAATATTCTCTAACCAACAAGGCAGCATTAAAAGGCCATATAAGTAAAACACCTAAATGCTCGAGTATATATAAATACCCACAAAAAAAAAAACAAGCCTAGAAAGCCACAATGAAGGTACTCAATGACTTGGCAGAAGTATTCATTAAGCAGACAGTCGTATACATTGACGACGAAATGTGCACAATAAACGTGCGCAGAAAACAGGTCGAAAACAGATTGCGGTCGCAATTTCGAGATTCTTCTCGTATGCGATTTATACTGCGGCCCTCGAAAAGCAGTATAAATCGCATATACTTATAATATAACTATAACATAATGTAGCAATCGTGATATATTTGAAGCATTTATATATCAGTGAGATGACTGTGTCTATGTAAACACTATATTTAAAGGTTTAATACCGCATTGATTTCATTGTATTGTGGTTTTGAGGAGTTTCATTGTTTTCGCCTATGTACCCATTGGTTTAGAATATAACAATAGTTGTTAAACATGTGTTGGTGTTAACGGGAATACAACAATAGTTGTTATACATGTGTTGGTGTTAACGGAATATAACAATAGTTGTTATACATGTGTTGGTGTTAACGGGAATACAACAATAGTTGTTATACATGTGTTGGTGTTAACGGGAATACAACAATAGTTGTTATACATGTGTTGGTGTTAACGGGAATACAACAATAGTTGTTATACATGTGTTGGTGTTAACAGAATATAACAATAGTTGTTAAACATGTGTTGGTGTTAACGGGAATACAACAATAGTTGTTATACATGTGTTGGTGTTAACGGGAATACAACAATAGTTGTTATACATGTGTTGGTGTTAACGGAATATAACAATAGTTGTTATACATGTGTTGATGTTAACGGAATATAACAATAGTTGTTATACATGTGTTGATGTTAACAGTTGTTATATATGTGCTGATGTTAACGGAATATAACAATAGTTGTTATACATGTGTTGGTGTTAACGGAATATAACAATAGTTGTTATACATGTGTTGATGTTAACGGGAATACAACAATAGTTGTTATACATGTGTTGATGTTAACGGGAATATAACAATAGTTGTTATACATGTGTTGATGTTAACGGCAATACAACAATAGTTGTTATACATGTGTTGATGTTAACGGGAATATAACAATAGTTGTTATAGATGTGTTGATGTTAACGGGAATATAACAATAGTTGTTATACATGTGTTGATGTTAACGGTATATAACAATAGTTTTTAAACATGTGTTGATGTTAACGGGAATATAACAATAGTTGTTAAACATGTGTTGATGTTAACGGGAATATAACAATAGTTGTTATACATGTTGATGTTAACGGGAATACAACAATAGTTGTTATACATGTGTTGATGTTAACGGGAATACAACAATAGTTGTTATACATGTGTTGATGTTAACGGGAATATAACAATAGTTGTTATACATGTGTTGATGTTAACGGAATATAACAATAGTTGTTATACATGTGTTGATGTTAACAGTTGTTATATATGTGCTGATGTTAACGGAATATAACAATAGTTGTTATACATGTGTTGGTGTTAACGGAATATAACAATAGTTGTTATACATGTGTTGATGTTAACGGGAATACAACAATAGTTGTTATACATGTGTTGATGTTAACGGGAATATAACAATAGTTGTTATACATGTGTTGATGTTAACGGCAATACAACAATAGTTGTTATACATGTGTTGATGTTAACGGGAATATAACAATAGTTGTTATAGATGTGTTGATGTTAACGGGAATATAACAATAGTTGTTATACATGTGTTGATGTTAACGGTATATAACAATAGTTTTTAAACATGTGTTGATGTTAACGGGAATATAACAATAGTTGTTAAACATGTGTTGATGTTAACGGGAATATAACAATAGTTGTTATACATGTTGATGTTAACGGGAATACAACAATAGTTGTTATACATGTGTTGATGTTAACGGGAATACAACAATAGTTGTTATACATGTGTTGATGTTAACGGGAATATAACAATAGTTGTTATACATGTGTTGATGTTAACGGAATATAAAAATAGTTGTTATACATGTGTTGATGTTAACGGAATATAACAATAGTTGTTATACATGTGTTGATGTTAATGGGAATACAACAATAGTTGTTATACATGTGTTGATGTTAACGGGAATATAACAATAGTTGTTAAACATGTGTTGATGTTAACGGGAATATAACAATAGTTGTTATACATGTGTTGATGTTAACGGGAATACAACAATAGTTGTTATACATGTGTTGATGTTAACGGAATATAACAATAGTTGTTATACATGTGTTGATGTTAACGGGAATATAACAATAGTTGTTATACATGTGTTGATGTTAACGGTATATAACAATAGTTGTTAAACATGTGTTGATGTTAACGGGAATATAACAATAGTTGTTAAACATGTGTTGATGTTAACGGGAATATAACAATAGTTGTTATACATGTGTTGATGTTAACGGGAATACAACAATAGTTGTTATACATGTGTTGATGTTAACGGAATATAACAATAGTTGTTATACATGTGTTGATGCTAACGGGAATACAACAATAGTTGTTAAACATGTGTTGATGTTAACGGAATATAACAATAGTTGTTAAACTTGTGTTGATGTTAACGGGAATACAACAAAAGTTGTTAAACATGTGTTGATGTTCACGGAATATAACAATAGTTGTTAAACTTGTGTTGATGTTAACGGAATATAACAATAGTTGTTATACATGTGTTGGTGTAAACGGGAATTTAACAATAGTTGTTAAACATGTGTTGATGTTAACGGAATATAACAATAGTTGTTTTACATGTGTTGATGTTAACGGGAATATAACGATAGTTGTTATACATGTGTTGATGTTAACTGAATATAACAATAGTTGTTAAACATGTGTTGGTGTTAACGGAATATAACAATAGTTGTTATACATGTGTTGATGTTAACGGAATATAACAATAGTTGTTATACATGTGTTGATGTTAACGGAATATAACAATAGTTGTTAAACATGTGTTGGTGTTAACGGGAATACAACAATAGTTGTTTTACATGTGTTGGTGTTAACGGAATAGAACGATAGTTGTTATACATGTGTTGATGTTAACGGAATATAACAATAGTTGTTATACATGTGTTGATGTTAACGGGAATACAACAATAGTTGTTATACATGTGTTGATGTTAACGGGAATACAACAATAGTTCTTATACATGTGTTGATGTTAACGGGAATATAACAATAGTTGTTATACATGTGTTGATGTTAACGGAATATAAAAATAGTTGTTATACATGTGTTGATGTTAACGGAATATAACAATAGTTGTTATACATGTGTTGATGTTAATGGGAATACAACAATAGTTGTTATACATGTGTTGATGTTAACGGGAATATAACAATAGTTGTTAAACATGTGTTGATGTTAACGGGAATATAACAATAGTTGTTATACATGTGTTGATGTTAACGGGAATACAACAATAGTTGTTATACATGTGTTGATGTTAACGGAATATAACAATAGTTGTTATACATGTGTTGATGTTAACGGGAATATAACAATAGTTGTTATACATGTGTTGATGTTAACGGTATATAACAATAGTTGTTAAACATGTGTTGATGTTAACGGGAATATAACAATAGTTGTTAAACATGTGTTGATGTTAACGGGAATATAACAATAGTTGTTATACATGTGTTGATGTTAACGGGAATACAACAATAGTTGTTATACATGTGTTGATGTTAACGGAATATAACAATAGTTGTTATACATGTGTTGATGCTAACGGGAATACAACAATAGTTGTTAAACATGTGTTGATGTTAACGGAATATAACAATAGTTGTTAAACTTGTGTTGATGTTAACGGGAATACAACAAAAGTTGTTAAACATGTGTTGATGTTCACGGAATATAACAATAGTTGTTAAACTTGTGTTGATGTTAACGGAATATAACAATAGTTGTTATACATGTGTTGGTGTAAACGGGAATTTAACAATAGTTGTTAAACATGTGTTGATGTTAACGGAATATAACAATAGTTGTTTTACATGTGTTGATGTTAACGGGAATATAACGATAGTTGTTATACATGTGTTGATGTTAACTGAATATAACAATAGTTGTTAAACATGTGTTGGTGTTAACGGAATATAACAATAGTTGTTATACATGTGTTGATGTTAACGGAATATAACAATAGTTGTTATACATGTGTTGATGTTAACGGAATATAACAATAGTTGTTAAACATGTGTTGGTGTTAACGGGAATACAACAATAGTTGTTTTACATGTGTTGGTGTTAACGGAATAGAACGATAGTTGTTATACATGTGTTGATGTTAACGGAATATAACAATAGTTGTTATACATGTGTTGATGTTAACGGAATATAACAATAGTTGTTAAACATGTGTTGGTGTTAACGGAATATAACAATAGTTGTTTTACATGTGTTGGTGTTAACGGGAATATAACAATAGTTGTTAAACATGTGTTGATGTTAACGGAATATAACAATAGTAGTTATACATGTGTTGATGTTAACGGAATATAACAATAGTTGTTATACATGTGTTGATGTTAACGGAATATAACAATAGTTGTTAAACATGTGTTGATGTTAACGGAATATAACAATAGTTGTTAAACATGTATTGATGTTAACGGAATATAACATTAGATGTTAAAAATGTGTTGATGTTAACGGAATATAACAATAGTTGTTAAACATGTGCTGATGTTAACGGAATATAACAATAGTTGTTATACATGTGTTGGTGTTAACGGAATATAACAATAGTTGTTATACATGTGTTGATGTTAACGAAATATAACAATAGTTGTTATACATGTGTTGATGCTAACGGGAATACAACAATAGTTGTTAAACATGTGTTGATGTTAACGGAATATAACAAAAGTTGTTAAACTTGTGTTGATGTTAACGGGAATACAACAATAGTTGTTAAACATATGTTGATGTTAACGGAATATAACAATAGTTGTTAAACTTGTGTTGATGTTAACGGAATATAACAATAGTTGTTATACATGTGTTGATGTTAACGGGAATACAACAATAGTTGTTATACATGTGTTGATGTTAACGGAATATAACAACAGTTGTTAAACTTGTGTTGGTGTTAACGGAATATAACAATAGTTGTTAAACATGTGTTGATGTTAACGGAATATAACAATAGTTGTTTTACATGTGTTGATGTTAACGGGAATATAACGATAGTTGTTATACATGTGTTGATGTTAACTGAATATAACAATAGTTGTTAAACATGTGTTGGTGTTAACGGAATATAACAATAGTTGTTATACATGTGTTGATGTTAACGGAATATAACAATAGTTGTTATACATGTGTTGATGTTAACGGAAAATAACAATAGTTGTTAAACATGTGTTGGTGTTAACGGGAATACAACAATAGTTGTTTTACATGTGTTGGTGTTAACGGAATAGAACGATAGTTGTAATACATGTGTTGATGTTAACGGAATATAACAATAGTTGTTATACATGTGTTGATGTTAACGGAATATAACAATAGTTGTTAAATATGTGTTGGTGTTAACGGGAATATAACAATAGTTGTTAAACATGTGTTGATGTTAACGGAATATAACAATAGTAGTTATACATGTGTTGATGTTAACGGAATATAACAATAGTTGTTATACATGTGTTGATGTTAACGGAATATAACAATAGTTGTTAAACATGTGTTGATGTTAACGGAATATAACATTAGATGTTAAAAATGTGTTGATGTTAACGGAATATAACATTAGATGTTAAACATGTATTGATGTTAACGGAATATAACATTAGATGTTAAAAATGTGTTGATGTTAACGGAATATAACAATAGTTGTTAAACATGTGCTGATGTTAACGGAATATAACAATAGTTGTTATACATGTGTTGGTGTTAACGGGAATATAACAATAGTTGTTAAACATGTGTTGATGTTAACGGAATATAACAATAGTAGTTATACATGTGTTGATGCTAACGGAATACAACAATAGTTGTTAAACATGTGTTGATGTTAACGGAATATAACAATAGTTGTTAAACTTGTGTTGATGTTAACGGGAATACAACAATAGTTGTTAAACATATGTTGATGTTAACGGAATATAACAATAGTTGTTAAACTTGTGTTGATGTTAACGGAATATAACAATAGTTGTTATACATGTGTTGATGTTAACGGGAATACAACAATAGTTGTTATACATGTGTTGATGTTAACGGAATATAACAATAGTTGTTATACATGTGTTGATGTTAACGGAATACAACAACAGTTGTTATACATGTGTTGGTGTTAACGGGAATTTAACAATAGTTGTTATACATGTGTTGATGTTAACGGAATATAACAATAGTTGTTATACATGTGCTGATGTTAACTGAATATAACAATAGTTGTTAAACATGTGTTGGTGTAAAGGGAATATAACAATTGTTGTTATACATGTGTTGATGTTAACGAATATAACAATAGTTGTTAAACATGTGTTGATGTTAACGGAATATAACAATAGTTGTTAAACATGTGTTGGTGTTAACGGAATAAAACAATAGTTGTTATACATGTGTTGATGTTAACGCAATATAACAATAGTTGTTATACATGTGTTGATGTTAACGGGAATAAAACAATAGTTGTTATACATGTGTTAATGTTAACGGAATATAACAATAGTTGTTATACATGTGTTGGTGTTAACGGGAATAAAACAATAGTTGTTATACATGTGTTAATGTTAACGGAATATAACAATAGTTGTTATACATGTGTTGATGTTAACGGGAATAAAACAATAGTTGTTAAACATGTGTTGATGTTAACGGGATACAACAATAGTTGTTATACATGTGTTGATGTTAACGGGAATACAACAATAGTTGTTTTACATGTGTTGGTGTTAACGGAATATAACAATAGTTGTTATACATGTATTGATGTTAACGGAATATAACAATAGTTGTTATACATGTGTTGATGTTAACGGAATATAACATTAGTTGTTAAACATGTGTTGGTGTTAACGGGAATATAACAATAGTTGTTAAACATGTGTTGATGTTAACGGAATATAACAGTAGTTGTTATACATGTGTTGATGTTAACGGAATATAACAATAGTTGTTATACATGTGTTGATGTTAATTGAATATAATAATAGTTGTTAAACATGTGTTGATGTTAACGCAATATAACAATAGTTGTTAAACATGTATTGATGTTAACGGAATATAACATTAGATGTTAAAAATGTGTTGATGTTAACGGAATATAAGAATAGTTGTTAAACATGTGTTGATGTTAACGGAATATAACAATAGTTGTTATACATGTGTTGGTGTTAACGGAATATAACAATAGTTGTTATACATGTGTTGATGTTAACGGAATATAACAATAGTTGTTATACATGTGTTGATGCTAACGGGAATACAACAATAGTTGTTAAACATGTGTTGATGTTAACGGAATATAACAATTGTTGTTAAACTTGTGTTGATGTTAACGGGAATACAACAATAGTTGTTAAACATGTGTTGATGTTAACGGAATATAACAATAGTTGTTAAACTTGTGTTGATGTTAACGGAATATAACAAGAGTTGTTATACATGTGTTGATGTTAACGGGAATACAACAATAGTTGTTATACATGTGTTGATGTTAACGGAATATAACAATAGTTGTTATACATGTGTTGATGTTAACGGAATATAACAATAGTTGTTATACATATGTTGGTGTTAACGGAATATAACAATAGTTGTTAAACTTGTGTTGATGTTAACGGAATATAACAATAGTTGTTATACATGTGTTTGTGTTAACGGAATATAACAATAGTTGTTAAACTTGTGTTGATGTTAACGGAATATACCAATAGTTGTTAAACATGTGTTGATGTTAACGGAATATAACAATAGTTGTTAAACATGTGTTGATGTTAACGGAATATACCAATAGTTGTTAAACATGTGTTGATGTTAACGGAATATAACAATAGTTGTTAAACATGTGTTGATGTTAACGGCAATACAACAATAGTTGTTAAACATGTGTTGATGTTAACGGAATATAACAATAGTTGTTAAACTTGTGTTGATGTTAACGGAATATAACAATAGTTCTTATACATGTGTTGATGTTAACGGGAATACAACAATAGTTGTTATACATGTGTTGATGTTAACGGAATATAACAATAGTTGTTAAACATGTGTTGATGTTAACGGAATATAACAATAGTTGTTATACATGTGTTGGTGTTAACGGAATATAACAATAGTTGTTATACATGTGTTGGTGTTAACGGAATATAACAATTGTTGTTAAACTTGTGTTGGTGTTAACGGAATATAACAATAGTTGTTAAACTTGTGTTGATGTTAACGGAATATAACAATAGTTGTTAAACATGTGTTGATGTTAACGGAATATAACAATAGTTGTTAAACTTGTGTTGATGTTAACGAAATATAACAATAGTTGTTATACATGTGTTGATGTTAACAGAATATAACAATAGTTGTTATACATGTGTTGGTGTTAACGGAATATAACAACAGTTGTTAAACTTGTGTTGGTGTTAACGGAATATAACAATAGTTGTTAAACTTGTGTTAATGTTAATGGGAATACAACAATAGTTGTTAAACATGTGTTGATGTTAACGGAATATAACAATAGTTGTTAAACTTGTGTTGATGTTAACGAAATATAACAATAGTTGTTATACATGTGTTGATGTTAACGGGAATACAACAATAGTTGTTATACATGTGTTGATGTTAACGGAATATAACAATAGTTGTTATACATGTGTTGATGCTAACGGGAATACAACAATAGTTGTTAACATGTGTTGATGTTAACGGAATATAACAATAGTTGTTAAACTTGTGTTGATGTTAACGGGAATACAACAAAAGTTGTTATACATGTGTTGATGTTTACGGAATATAACAATAGTTGTTAAACTTGTGTTGATGTTAACGGAATATAACAATAGTTGTTATACATGTGTTGGTGTTAACGGGAATACAACAATAGTTGTTAAACTTGTGTTGATGTTAACGGAATATAACAATAGTTGTTAAACATGTGTTGATGTTAACGGAATATAACAATAGTTGTTAAACTTGTGTTGATGTTAACGGGAATACAACAAAAGTTGTTATACATGTGTTGATGTTCACGGAATATAACAATAGTTGTTAAACTTGTGTTGATGTTAACGGAATATAACAAAAGTTGTTATACATGTGTTGATGTTAACGGAATACAACAATAGTTGTTAAACATGTGTTGATGTTCACGGAATATAACAATAGTTGTTTAACTTGTGTTGATGTTAACGGAATATAACAATAGTTGTTATACATGTGTTGGTGTTAACGGGAATTTAACAATAGTTGTTATACATGTGTTGATGTTAACGGAATATAACAATAGTTGTTATACATGTGCTGATGTTAACTGAATATAACAATAGTTGTTAAACATGTGTTGGTGTAAAGGGAATATAACAATTGTTGTTATACATGTGTTGATGTTAACGGAATATAACAATAGTTGTTAAACATGTGTTGATGTTAACGGAATATAACAATAGTTGTTAAACATGTGTTGGTGTTAACGGGAATAAAACAATAGTTGTTATACATGTGTTGATGTTAACGCAATATAACAATAGTTGTTATACATGTGTTGATGTTAACGGGAATAAAACAATAGTTGTTATACATGTGTTAATGTTAACGGAATATAACAATAGTTGTTATACATGTGTTGGTGTTAACGGGAATAAAACAATAGTTGTTATACATGTGTTAATGTTAACGGAATATAACAATAGTTGTTATACATGTGTTGATGTTAACGGGAATAAAACAATAGTTGTTAAACATGTGTTGATGTTAACGGGATACAACAATAGTTGTTATACATGTGTTGATGTTAACGGGAATACAACAATAGTTGTTTTACATGTGTTGGTGTTAACGGAATATAACAATAGTTGTTATACATGTATTGATGTTAACGGAATATAACAATAGTTGTTATACATGTGTTGATGTTAACGGAATATAACATTAGTTGTTAAACATGTGTTGGTGTTAACGGGAATATAACAATAGTTGTTAAACATGTGTTGATGTTAACGGAATATAACAGTAGTTGTTATACATGTGTTGATGTTAACGGAATATAACAATAGTTGTTATACATGTGTTGATGTTAATTGAATATAATAATAGTTGTTAAACATGTGTTGATGTTAACGCAATATAACAATAGTTGTTAAACATGTATTGATGTTAACGGAATATAACATTAGATGTTAAAAATGTGTTGATGTTAACGGAATATAAGAATAGTTGTTAAACATGTGTTGATGTTAACGGAATATAACAATAGTTGTTATACATGTGTTGGTGTTAACGGAATATAACAATAGTTGTTATACATGTGTTGATGTTAACGGAATATAACAATAGTTGTTATACATGTGTTGATGCTAACGGGAATACAACAATAGTTGTTAAACATGTGTTGATGTTAACGGAATATAACAATTGTTGTTAAACTTGTGTTGATGTTAACGGGAATACAACAATAGTTGTTAAACATGTGTTGATGTTAACGGAATATAACAATAGTTGTTAAACTTGTGTTGATGTTAACGGAATATAACAAGAGTTGTTATACATGTGTTGATGTTAACGGGAATACAACAATAGTTGTTATACATGTGTTGATGTTAACGGAATATAACAATAGTTGTTATACATGTGTTGATGTTAACGGAATATAACAATAGTTGTTATACATATGTTGGTGTTAACGGAATATAACAATAGTTGTTAAACTTGTGTTGATGTTAACGGAATATAACAATAGTTGTTATACATGTGTTTGTGTTAACGGAATATAACAATAGTTGTTAAACTTGTGTTGATGTTAACGGAATATACCAATAGTTGTTAAACATGTGTTGATGTTAACGGAATATAACAATAGTTGTTAAACATGTGTTGATGTTAACGGAATATACCAATAGTTGTTAAACATGTGTTGATGTTAACGGAATATAACAATAGTTGTTAAACATGTGTTGATGTTAACGGCAATACAACAATAGTTGTTAAACATGTGTTGATGTTAACGGAATATAACAATAGTTGTTAAACTTGTGTTGATGTTAACGGAATATAACAATAGTTCTTATACATGTGTTGATGTTAACGGGAATACAACAATAGTTGTTATACATGTGTTGATGTTAACGGAATATAACAATAGTTGTTAAACATGTGTTGATGTTAACGGAATATAACAATAGTTGTTATACATGTGTTGGTGTTAACGGAATATAACAATAGTTGTTATACATGTGTTGGTGTTAACGGAATATAACAATAGTTGTTAAACTTGTGTTGGTGTTAACGGAATATAACAATAGTTGTTAAACTTGTGTTGATGTTAACGGAATATAACAATAGTTGTTAAACATGTGTTGATGTTAACGGAATATAACAATAGTTGTTAAACTTGTGTTGATGTTAACGAAATATAACAATAGTTGTTATACATGTGTTGATGTTAACAGAATATAACAATAGTTGTTATACATGTGTTGGTGTTAACGGAATATAACAACAGTTGTTAAACTTGTGTTGGTGTTAACGGAATATAACAATAGTTGTTAAACTTGTGTTGATGTTAATGGGAATACAACAATAGTTGTTAAACATGTGTTGATGTTAACGGAATATAACAATAGTTGTTAAACTTGTGTTGATGTTAACGAAATATAACAATAGTTGTTATACATGTGTTGATGTTAACGGGAATACAACAATAGTTGTTATACATGTGTTGATGTTAACGGAATATAACAATAGTTGTTATACATGTGTTGATGCTAACGGGAATACAACAATAGTTGTTAACATGTGTTGATGTTAACGAAATATAACAATAGTTGTTAAACTTGTGTTGATGTTAACGGGAATACAACAAAAGTTGTTATACATGTGTTGATGTTTACGGAATATAACAATAGTTGTTAAACTTGTGTTGATGTTAACGGAATATAACAATAGTTGTTATACATGTGTTGGTGTTAACGGGAATACAACAATAGTTGTTAAACTTGTGTTGATGTTAACGGAATATAACAATAGTTGTTAAACATGTGTTGATGTTAACGGAATATAACAATAGTTGTTAAACTTGTGTTGATGTTAACGGGAATACAACAAAAGTTGTTATACATGTGTTGATGTTCACGGAATATAACAATAGTTGTTAAACTTGTGTTGATGTTAACGGAATATAACAAAAGTTGTTATACATGTGTTGATGTTAACGGAATACAACAATAGTTGTTAAACATGTGTTGATGTTCACGGAATATAACAATAGTTGTTTAACTTGTGTTGATGTTAACGGAATATAACAATAGTTGTTATACATGTGTTGGTGTTAACGGGAATTTAACAATAGTTGTTAAACATGTGTTGATGTTAACGGATTATAACAATAGTTGTTTTACATGTGTTGATGTTAACGGGAATATAACAATAGTTGTTATACATGTGTTGATGTTAACTGAATATAACAATAGTTGTTAAACATGTGTTGGTGTTAACGGAATATAACAATAGTTGTTATACATGTGTTGATGTTAACGGAATATAACAATAGTTGTTTTACATGTGTTGATGTTAACGGAATATAACAATAGTTGTTAAACATGTGTTGGTGTTAACGGGAATATAACAATAGTTGTTAAACATGTGTTGATGTTAACGGAATATAACAATAGTTGTTATACATGTGTTGATGTTAACGGAATATAACAATAGTTGTTATACATGTGTTGATGTTAACGGAATATAACAATAGTTGTTAAACATGTATTGATGTTAACGGAATATAACATTAGATGTTAAAAATGTGTTGATGTTAACGGAATATAACAATAGTTGTTAAACATGTGTTGATGTTAACGGAATATAACAATAGTTGTTATACATGTGTTGATGTTAACGGAATATAACAATAGTTGTTATACATGTGTTGATGTTAACGGAATATAACAATAGTTGTTATACATGTGTTGATGTTAACGGAATATAACAATAGTTGTTAAACATGTGTTGATGTTAACGGAATATAACAATAGTTGTTAAACATGTATTGATGTTAACGGAATATAACATTAGATGTTAAAAATGTGTTGATGTTAACGGAATATAACAATAGTTGTTAAACATGTGCTGATGTTAACGGAATATAACAATAGTTGTTATACAGGTGTTGGTGTTAACGGAATATAACAATAGTTGTTATACATGTGTTGATGTTAACGAAATATAACAATAGTTGTTATACATGTGTTGATGCTAACGGGAATACAACAATAGTTGTTAAACATGTGTTGATGTTAACGGAATATAACAATAGTTGTTAAACTTGTGTTGATGTTAACGGGAATACAACAATAGTTGTTAAACATGTGTTGATGTTAACGGAATATAACAATAGTTGTTATACATGTGTTGATGTTAACGGGAATACAACAATAGTTGTTAAACATATGTTGATGTTAACGGAATATAACAATAGTTGTTAAACTTGTGTTGATGTTAACGGAATATAACAATAGTTGTTATACATGTGTTGATGTTAACGGGAATACAACAATAGTTGTTATACATGTGTTGATGTTAACGGAATATAACAATAGTTGTTATACATGTGTTGATGTTAACGGAATACAACAACAGTTGTTATACATGTGTTGGTGTTAACGGGAATTTAACAATAGTTGTTAAACATTTGTTGATGTTAACGGAATATAACAATAGTTGTTTTACATGTGTTGATGTTAATGGGAATGTAACAATAGTTGTTATACATGTGTTGATGTTAACTGAATATAACAATAGTTGTTAAACATGTGTTGGTGTTAACGGAATATAACAATAGTTGTTATACATGTGTTGATGTTAACGGAATATAACAATAGTTGTTATACATGTGCTGATGTTAACTGAATATAACAATAGTTGTTAAACATGTGTTGGTGTAAACGGAATATAACAATAGTTGTTATACATGTGTTGATGTTAACGGAATATAACAATAGTTGTTATACATGTGTTGATGTTAACGGAATATAACAATAGTTGTTAAACATGTGTTGGTGTTAACGGGAATAAAACAATAGTTGTTAAACATGTGTTGATGTTAACGGAATACAACAATAGTTGTTATACATGTGTTGATGTTAACGGGAATACAACAATAGTTGTTTTACATGTGTTGGTGTTAACGGAATATAACAATAGTTGTTATACATGTATTGATGTTAACGGAATATAACAATAGTTGTTATACATGTGTTGATGTTAACGGAATATAACATTAGTTGTTAAACATGTGTTGGTGTTAACGGGAATATAACAATAGTTGTTAAACATGTGTTGATGTTAACGGAATATAACAATAGTTGTTATACATGTGTTGATGTTAACGGAATATAACAATAGTTGTTATACATGTGTTGATGTTAATTGAATATAACAATAGTTGTTAAACATGTGTTGATGTTAACGCAATATAACAATAGTTGTTAAACATGTATTGATGTTAACGGAATATAACATTAGATGTTAAAAATGTGTTGATGTTAACGGAATATAAGAATAGTTGTTAAACATGTGTTGATGTTAACGGAATATAACAATAGTTGTTATACATGGGTTGGTGTTAACGGAATATAACAATAGTTGTTATACATGTGTTGATGTTAACGGAATATAACAATAGTTGTTATACATGTGTTGATGCTAACGGGAATACAACAATAGTTGTTAAACATGTGTTGATGTTAACGGAATATAACAATTGTTGTTAAACTTGTGTTGATGTTAACGGGAATACAACAATAGTTGTTAAACATGTGTTGATGTTAACGGAATATAACAATAGTTGTTAAACTTGTGTTGATGTTAACGGAATATAACAATAGTTGTTATACATGTGTTGATGTTAACGGGAATACAACAATAGTTGTTATACATGTGTTGATGTTAACGGAATATAACAATAGTTGTTATACATGTGTTGATGTTAACGGAATATAACAATAGTTGTTATACATATGTTGGTGTTAACGGAATATAACAATAGTTGTTAAACTTGTGTTGATGTTAACGGAATATAACAATAGTTGTTATACATGTGTTTGTGTTAACGGAATATAACAATAGTTGTTAAACTTGTGTTGATGTTAACGGGAATATAACAATAGTTGTTAAACTTGTGTTGATGTTAACGGAATATACCAATAGTTGTTAAACATGTGTTGATGTTAACGGAATATAACAATAGTTGTTAAACTTGTGTTGATGTTAACGGCAATACAACAATAGCTGTTAAACATGTGTTGATGTTAACGGAATATAACAATAGTTGTTAAACTTGTGTTGATGTTAACGGAATATAACAATAGATCTTATACATGTGTTGATGTTAACGGGAATACAACAATAGTTGTTATACATGTGTTGATGTTAACGGAATATAACAATAGTTGTTAAACATGTGTTGATGTTAACGGAATATAACAATAGTTGTTATACATGTGTTGGTGTTAACGGAATATAACAATAGTTGTTATACATGTGTTGGTGTTAACGGAATATAACAATAGTTGTTAAACTTGTGTTGGTGTTAACGGAATATAACAATAGTTGTTAAACTTGTGTTGATGTTAACGGGAATACAACAATAGTTGTTAAACATGTGTTGATGTTAACGAAATATAACAATAGTTGTTATACATGTGTTGATGTTAACGGAATATAACAATAGTTGTTATACATGTGTTGGTGTTAACGGAATATAACAATAGTTGTTATACATGTGTTGGTGTTAACGGAATATAACAACAGTTGTTAAACTTGTGTTGGTGTTAACGGAATATAACAATAGTTGTTATACATGTGTTGATGTTAACGGAAATACAACAATAGTTGTTAAACTTGTGTTGATGTTAACGAAATATAACAATAGTTGTTATACATGTGTTGATGTTAACGGGAATACAACAATAGTTGTTATACATGTGTTGATGTTAACGGAATATAACAATAGTTGTTATACATGTGTTGATGCTAACGGGAATACAACAATAGTTATTAAACATGTGTTGATGTTAACGGAATATAACAATAGTTGTTAAACTTGTGTTGATGTTAACGAAATATAACAATAGTTGTTATACATGTGTTGATGTTAACGGAATATAACAATAGTTGTTAAACATGTGTTGATGTTAACGGGAATATACCAGTAGTTGTTATACATGTGTTGATGTTAACGGGAATACAACAATAGTTGTTATACATGTGTTGATGTTAACGGAATATAACAATAGTTGTTATACATGTGTTGATGTTAACGGGAATACAACAATAGTTGTTATACATGTGTTGATGTTAACGGGAATATAACAATAGTTGTTAAACATGTGTCGGTGTTAACGGTAATACAACAATAGTTGTTATACATGTGTTGATGTTAACGGAATATAACAATAGTTGTTATACATGTGTTGATGTTAACGGAATATAACAATAGTTGTTATACATGTGTTGATGTTAACGGAATATAACAATAATTGTTATACATGTGTTGATGTTAACGGAAATACAACAATAGTTGTTAAACATGTGTTTATGTTAACGGAATATAATAATAGTTGTTAACAAACAAAGATAGTATGAAAATGGGCATGACCAAGAATCTTACGAAGTTTGTAAATCACGTCACTATAAAAGTCAGGTTGTGATAGTCGCAGACGAGTTCTTAAATTACTTTTATATTTGGAAAGAAGATCAGGGTTACGATAATAAAATTTTGCAAAGGTTTTAAGAAGTTTATGGTAACGATAGCCCTGATAGAGTAGCTTTTTAGTTATACAAAGACCTCAACTCGAGTACAAGCTCTAGAAAAACGAATAAGTTGAGACACATAGACCCATAAGAAATTGCTCGGGGAACATTCCCATCTAAATGGGGATAATTAACAATATCAAAATTAGAATCATCTCTCTTGTCATAGATTTTACTAATTATTTCACCATTTTCAACAGAGAGATGTAAATCTAGAAAAGAGAAATATTAGCTTTGTTAAGCTGAATGTCTTTAGGATATATATGATTAACCATAGTGGAAAAGAAAGGGTTGTCAATGTTCAATATGTCATTCAGATACCGAAAGGTGTCATTAAAGGCTTCAATAACATCTGCCTGGGTATCTGGTGAAACACTCAACATGAAATCTCTTTCATAGCAATATAAAAACAAATCTGCGACAAGGAGTACACAGTTCGTACCAATAGGGATACCAACAATTTGTCTATAAACGGTAGTTCCATACCTGACGAAAATGTTATCTAATAAAATAATAAGTGATTCACAAACTTCATGGCAATTCTACATAGTGTAATTGTCCAAATTGCCTGAGTAAAAAACGCTTTAACAACACGTTTTAACAAACATAACTGAAACCAATAAACATTGCCCACTTAAGGAGGTTGGCTGGGAAAGGACGTAGTGATGAGGATTGTTTTTAATTCATATTTAAAGCTTCTTTGGTATAATTTAGATTCAAAATTATCTAAAAAAGGCTAGGTCACTATAGGAGTATGGACAGATATAGTATACTGCGCCTTATAATATGATCATAGTTACTTCCCTTTGATACGCATACGACATTTGCAGTCTAAAGTTATGAAAGAAAGAAGCGGACACTCTAAGCGTTAATTTGAGGTAGTTTCTGGATTATACCTAATTATAACAGTTAATACCAGTCTGAAATTTAACCGATTGTTTATTTGTCATAACAATATTACATCTACCCTTGTCAATGTTTGCAAGTGTATTATTCCTTTCTGTATTTTCAGACCGTGTTCATTGTGTTCAAATAAAGATCAACAAATAGACCACGTTCTTATTTATGAACACGGTCTCAGCAGCGAGTAATCGAGAATGCCAGCCGTTCCATGACCAATTCCTGGGTGCGAATTCACAACAGATGACCTCGATGCAGCAATCGTTGCAGCCCTGATCACGGCACACTCAAGGACTCATGCCGTGCCTGCCCCGACACCTATACCTACCGCAAGAGTAGAAAAAGTCAAGAGACCATCAATTCGCGCTGCAGGCACAAGTGAAGAATGGTCTTACTTCATGTCACGGTGGTCGGACTATGTTGGCGCTACGAAGATCGATGGCCGCGATAAGGTCATACAACTGCTTGAATGCTGCGATGAACCACTACGCAAAGACCTCACCCGGACAGCAGGCGGTAGCCTCGCGGACAAAGTTGAAGCAGATGTACTAGCTGCCATACGTAAACTTGCCGTACGCGAAGAAAACACAATGGTTGCAAGAGTAACATTACATAAAATGCGCCA
Organism: Cyrtodaria siliqua; assembly: GCA_037043455.1. NCBI lineage: Eukaryota > Metazoa > Mollusca > Bivalvia > Adapedonta > Hiatellidae > Cyrtodaria > Cyrtodaria siliqua. Next base: position 127,889 of record JAWPHD010001345.1, read on the forward strand.
GGATCGGGATGAGACCATAAGATGTTTCGGTGCGCGGCTTCGCGGACAAGCGGACATATGTAAATTTGTAGTTAAGTGCCCTGGATGCAGTGGAAACGTTAACTACACAGAACAAATAATGCGTGATGTGTTAACTAAAGGCATTGCAGATCCGGAAATTCAGATGGACCTGTTAGGCAACAGAAATCAAGACATGACACTCGAAGAGGTGTTTCAGTTCATTGAGGCGAAAGAGGCAGGAAAGAGATCTGCATCCAGACTTCTTGACACCCATGCTGTGGAAGCTGCAAGCAGTTCCTATAGAAAGAACAAGAGTAATAATCTGAAAGACAAAGCAGAAACTTGTGGTTATTGTGGAAAAAGAGGCCACGGCACAAGTGCACCAGCTGGCGTTCGCCGCAATGAATGCCCAGCTTACGGCCACCTTTGTGGACTTTGCAACAAACAAAACCACTTGGAACATGTTTGTCGTAGCAGGAACAAAAGCCAAGAACACCAACACACTGTCTGAAAGTGCCGCTACATTTGATGCGTTATGCTCTATCTCTGATGTGGTTAAAACATTTGATGATTCATGTATGATAAGTGAACACAGCTATGATCGTTCACTAGGCATTGACCATCATATTCACGATCAGCTCTCGGACACTTGGGTCAAGCAGAGATCTAAATCCCAACCTTTTATTGATGTTGTAGCTAGTGTCTTACCTGAGGACTACACGGCTCTCGGTTTTCATTTGAACACTAAGAGCCGTCAAATTTCAGCGGTCCTACCTGCCATGGCCGATACTGGGTGCCAAAGCTGTCTCGCAGGGCTCAAGGTCATACGTCATACGTCGCTTAGGTCTCAAAGAATCTGACCTCATCCCTGTAACCATGCAGATGCACACAGCCACCAATCTTGGCATCAAGATTCTTGGCGCTACGGTTCTTCGCTTGGGTGCTCAGAATAAAACGGGGGCCGGGACCGCTGAAACTAGGCAAATGACGTATGTCACAGATGCTTCAGATAAACTATTCCTCAGTAGGGGGGCATGCACTGACTTGGGCATCATTCCTGACACCTTCCCCACAGTAGGGTCCGCCGTGATAGGGTCCGAATCTGTCCAGGCGCCTGACTGTAACTCATCCATTCCAGAACACTCAGAGTTATGTAACTGCCCTAGACGCCAACAACCCCCTCCTTCCCCAGTTAACATGCCACTCCCAGGGACGGAAGAAAACCTCCCACGTTTAAAGGCCTTCTTACAAACTATTACAAATCTAGTACTTTCAATACCTGTGAGCACCAGCCCCTACCTTTAATGGATGCACCCCCCATGAAATTAATGGTCGATCCCAATGCTGTACCAGTGGCCCACCACACACCAATCCCTGTACCCATTCATTGGCGGGATAAGGTAAAAGCTGGATTAGACCAGGACGTATGCCTAGGCGTCATGGAACCAGTCCCAATTGGTGAACCAGTCACATGGTGCCATAGGATGGTCGTCTGTGCTAAGAAAAATGGAGAGCCTAGGCGCACAGTGGACTTCCAGGCGCTCAACGTTCATGCAGCACGTGAGACGCACCACACACTCTCCCTTTTTCACCAAGCGCGCTCCATCCCCCAAGGTAAAAAGAAAACCGTCTTTGATGCCTGGAATGGCTATCATAGCGTACCCATTCGACAGGAGGACAGGCACCTCACTACCTTCATTACGCCTTGGGGACGCTACCGTTACAAAACAGCCCCGCAAGGATACATAGCTTCTGGCGACGGATACACTCGACGATACGACGAGCTTATTTCAGATGTCCCCAATAAAACCAAATGCGTAGACGACGTTCTGTTGTGGTCTGACTCTATCGAGGAAAGTTTCTTTCAGGCAGTAAAATGGCTTGACCTGTGCGGCCGCAATGGCATCACCTTAAATCCACAGAAATTTGTGTTTGCGGCAGACACGGTTGAGTTTGCTGGGTTTGAGATAACCCCCGATACAGTCCGCCCTTGTCGCAGATACCTTCATGCGATATTAGACTTCCCAACTCCAAAGAACATCACGGATGTTCGCTCTTGGTTTGGCCTGGTCAACCAGGTTGCATATGCATTTAGCATGACTGAGAAGATGCTCCCTTTCCGTGGATTACTGAAACAAAACACACCCTTCCAATGGAACAATGAACTAGACATTTTGTTCGAAGATTCGAAACATGTCATTGCACGTGAAATTGAGAAGGGAGTGCAAATCTTTGACTCAAACAAACCTACATGTCTGGCAACAGATTGGTCCAAAGATGGTATCGGCTTCTGGCTATTACAGAAACATTGCTCCTGTGGCAAATCAGAACCGTTTTGTTGCAAAGATGGATGGAAGGTTACACTCGTAGGTAGCCGCTTTACCCACGCCGCTGAATCCCGGTATGCTGCCATTGAAGGCGAGGCGTTGGCCGTAGTTGACGCCCTTGATAAGGCCAGGTATTTCGTTCTGGGTTGCACTGATCTGGTGGTTGCAGTTGATCATAAACCACTCCTGAAACTCTTTGGAGACAGGTCGTTTGAGAATATCTCCAACTCACGGCTATTGAATCTTAAAGAGAAAACTCTCCGGTACAGATTCCGCATGGTCCACATTCCAGGTGCTAAACACCGGGCCACGGATAGCATATCTCGTCATCCTACTGGTGACCCTGAAAAGCTACTATTGACAGACGACATAGCCCAGATACAGACCTCCTTGGCTACAATTACACATTGTCCCTTCATTTTGAACGGACTCCGTTTCCCAGCTTCTGACGCTCCCATTGAAGATCCATCCTTCGTTTCAGCAGTGGCTTCCTTGAACTCTCTAAACCTCAAATCTGTAACCTGGGACAGAGTTCGAACAGCTACATCCGGTGATGATAATATGCAAGCCCTTCTACAACTTATTGAGTCTGGTCTGCCAGACACTCGAAATGGGTTTCCTATGGCATTACAGGAATATTTTCAGTTCCGAGACAGTCTTCACACTGCTGATGGTGTTATCCTATACAAGGACCGTATAGTAATTCCACCTTCACTTAGACAAGACGTTCTTGCCTCCCTTCATTCCGCCCATCAAGGGGTCACAGCGATGACCTCGCGAGCAGAATCTTCGGTGTTTTGGCCAGGAATAACGCCTGCCATTTCCGCCTTACGGGCTTTGTGCCAGCATTGCAACCGTATTGCCCCGTCTAATCCTAGTGCACCGCCCACGCCACTAGCGAACACAGAATACCCATTCCAATGTGTATGTGCTGACTATTTCTCTTACAAAGGCTGCAACTATTTGGTGGTGGTAGACCGTTACTCGAACTGGCCAATTGTTGAACGCGCCCATGGAGGTGCACAGGGCTTAATAGAGTGCCTGCGCCACACATTCGTGACCTTCGGTATCCCCGACGAGCTATCCTCAGACGGTGGTCCTGAATTCACATCTGTTGCCACACGCCAATTCCTTAAGGACTGGGGAGTTCACCATCGTCTATCATCAGTTGCCTTCCCCCACAGCAACTGTCGTGCAGAGGTTGGCGTAAAGACTGTCAAACGCCTACTCATGGACAACACAAACCCAGATGGCAGTCTCGAGACGGATTCATTCCAACGTGCTATATTACAATACCGGAATACCCCAGACAGAGACACTAAACTGTCGCCAGCCATGTGCGTTTTTGGCCGACCGATACGTGACTTTATCCCAATACCACCTGGTAGATACCAGCCCCATAATACATGGCGTGAGACCCTCTTAGCAAGAGAAGAAGCCCTCCGAAAACGCCACATGGCGTCTGCTGAAAGACTGTCAGAGCACACTAAGAGGCTCGCACCACTTGTCGTAGGGGACCATGTCCGTATTCAGAACCAAGTTGGACCACACCCACTTAAATGGGACAAAACTGGGATCGTGATAGAAGTACGACAGTTCGACCAATATGTAGTTAGAATGGATGGCTCAGGCCGGGTCACACTTCGGAACAGAAAATTCCTTAGAAAGTATGTCCCGGTGTACCCATCCCCGCAACGTATTACAATTGACAAAGACATTATCACCTCCCAGTCCATTCTTCCCGATCCTGCTTATAAAGCCCAACTCGAACCCCAGCCACGTCCTTCAACTCAGCCATACGCAGATCTGCACAAGCCACCTGAACCTAGCAGTCCCCCAATGTCTACCCCTTATGTACAGCCACCTCCCAGTAATGACAATTGTGAGGGCACGCCTTCAAAACAGCCACCTTCTACCATTTAGGATCATTGAGGCAACCCGGCACCACCAACACCACCCACCCCGACCCCATTACCTCCTTCACCCCAGCCAGGTGACCGCGCCCCATCGACACCCCTTCGCCGCTCATGTCGCGCAACCAGGAGGCCTGTGTGGCAAAATGACTATGACATATAACCTTCCTGTTAGACCATTTTCCATTGTGACATACGTCATTTTAATTTCTCTAGTCACAGTTTAATTGTTTCGCTATAATTGTTTTTCATTGTTGAACAGTATGATTCATATTCAATCGTATTTTTGATTTATGCCAATGATTTCAGTCTTTGTGAAAAATGTTACAAAAGACTTGGGGGGGTGGGGGGGTGGGGGGGGGGGGGAGATATAGGAGTATGGACAGGTATAGTATACTGCCCCTTATAATATGATCATAGTTACTTCCCTTTGATACGCATACGACATTTGCAGTCTAAAGTTATGAAAGAAAGAAGCGGACATTCTAAGCGTTAATTTGAGGTAGCTTCTGGATTATACCTAATTATAACAGTTAATACCAGTCTGAAATTTAACCGATTGTTTATTTGTCATAACAATATTACATCTACCCTTGTCAATGTTTGCAAGTGTATTATTCCTTTCTGTATTTTCAGACCGTGTTCATTGTGTTCAAATAAAGATCAACAAATAGACCACGTTCTTATTTAAGAACGCTTTTTTACCCATTAGACGTCATTGAAGAAGGCACATATTTCTAACTTCAAAATTTCACTAAAAAGAGGAAAAATATTGTCATTGAACATTTTCACAATTTACGTTTATTGAAAAACAACAATTAATTTTCAATTGCATATATACACATCTTTCATATCATACAAAAGAAATGGTAATCCTCGTTCGTCTTTTTACTTTAAAAAGCAAACATATTTGGACCGTACCCAACCCACTTTTGTTTTTACCGAAAAAATAATTCAAGATAAAAAAAAATATGTTCAAATGATCAACTTTTTTTAAAACTTGTATATGTCAAGGTCCTATGACATTTCTTTCAAAACAAGTAAAAAAATATATAGGTCACCAGGCTTCTAATGATTTTTTGTTAAAAATTCTTTAAATTACACCCATTTTGGAGTCATTTTGACATTTTCAATGTAAAATACTGTACACACAATATTGACATGGAGATCGAAAATAAAATTAGCTCAGTATCTACTTTTATATTTGTATTCCACTACTGAAAAACAAAAATCTGATTTATTCTATAGCAAAAGGATAAATTCTACTCAGAGCTACCCATAACCCCTATTTTGTTGACAACTAAAAATGATAACAAATGACAGAAAAAATATGGGGGGAAAAAATTTGCTTAAAATTTGGTATGTTACCATCTTAAATCCTACATTATATCCATATCTACTAAAATGGAAAAAATGAAACAATTCTGTTGTCAAATAAAACTATGATTTAAAAAATAAAATGTTTAGACTTGAAGATGTCAAAACTTGCCCAGCCAACATCCTTAAGTGATATATGTTTAGATAAAAAGATTTCATTAACAAACAGTGATCATCTACTAAAATTGATCAATACACTTAATGTTAACTTCGCCTTTAGTGAGGCCTCTATAGCCCAGTGGTAGAGCACTGGGCCCACAAGCGGAAGGTCGTGGGTTCAAACCCCGCCGGATGCTGGTCTCTCCATTATCATCTTTTATTTATTCATTGCTTATCATTCATTACCATTCGGCAAAAAACCACCTTCTCGGACCTCAAATTTGATTCACGAGTAGTTAGTACCTCACTGCTGACGATGTTAGGCCGACGTTCACTGAAAGAAGGGAAGCTGTAGACAGAAATTCGTTGGTTCTTCGTATGGCGCGTCTAAAGTATGCAGTGGCCAGTAGCCTAATAGTGGCATAGTAGCTTGAATGGAGTACCATGGAGTACTAGGGGGAGGCTGTTTCACAGCAATAGACAATAACAGAAGACATATCAGCAATGTCCCAGAAACAGTACAATCCGAAAGAAAAAAGAGAAAAATCAGGTGAACTGCGGGTGAACAGCGAGAGTCGTCTCAGAAACGGAATATACAGCGAGGCTTCAGCAGAAAGTATGTCAGAACAGATCACCATCTAGTATGAGGGACAACAGCAGAGCTGGCGGAAGACGGAGTAAGGGGAGGCGAAAGAAAGGAGCAGATAAAAGGGGTTGAGAAGGTGGGCCAAAAAAAAAGAAGTTTCGCCTTTAAATGAACTTGATGTTACTGGAATTAGTGAGACAAGTAACCACAACATTGTATCATTCTTAACTGATAAATTTTAAATTCCATTCCGTAGGGATCGAATGGTAAACGGTTGTGTCTCAGTAGAAAACAGCTCCCACGAAGGCATGTTTAGTGGGAATAAATAAATACATAGCAAATATAAAACAAATCGAGTGAAAACAGTTGAAACAAATTCCGTAAACTCGAAAGTAAGCTCTTTATTTATTATTGGATGGGCTATTACACCAACTGAAACATAATGTGTATTCGATCCCAAGCAATATAACCGACGTTTACAGTTTGTGCGTTATCACTACTAAGTAAACAATGTCCAAAAGAAAATAGATGGAGCATCAGTGTGGATTCTGCAACATAATCTAATATCTCAAGTTCAAAGTTATGTTCTCAGTAACTGTATGTTTTTAAATGATATTAAAAGAAAGTTTTGACAGTGATATATTATACAATTATGGACTTTTCAGCTGTTATACATGATGTGATATGCACCAAAAAAATCATTATTGACCGAGGCGATAGCCGAGGTCAATAATGATTTTTTGGTACATATCAACATCATGTATAACAGCTGAAATGTCCATAACTGTTTTATTATATAACCCTCAATTTACAATTATATAAAACAGGTCAATATCAAAAAAACAATTATATAAAACAGGTCAATATCAAAAAAACAGGTCAATATCAAAAAAACAGGTCAATATCGCTAGATATTTTTTCTAAAAAATTACTTTTTAGCCAATGAAAACGCGTCTATTTATAGGTTATATAATAAATAGATATATTGTACGTCGTGATCCAAAGGAACAGGTGCATACATTTCTCGGTGCCTGTGAATATTTTGCATACCTTACTTATTTTGGACTCTATTTACTTTTTCTGTAATATGTGGATTTCTCGTATTTCGGCTCTATTATTTAATCATATTTGATTATTGGTAGAACCGCATCAGCTATTCCATGATACATTCAGTGTGGGGACTGCCCTACCTCATAGCGTCATGTTTACACATATTTGACAAAATGACTTTGAGTCAGATGACACAGCTATAGACATTGGGCTTAACGCACACTCAACCAATGTCCATTATACGGTAGTTGGACAAGAACGTATTCTTTAATAATTATAACTATGGCTCGAATTTAATATCCCGCTATGCACATTTGTGTTTCGTTTCGGCAAGGCACATACATTCGGTTAACTACCAATTGGCGTTTGTCTCATTTTTTAAGTATAAGAAATAGTTATATTTGCCAATAGTAACGTTAAAAATGGGATCTTGTAATTAAAAACACATTTTGTAATCTAGTGCTTTTGTTTCGATAGTGCACACATGGTATTATAAATACAACCCCTAGTTACCACCATGTATTTATTTGATTTGTTCCCAATGAATACTATGACCTAACTTATTTTTGTTCTATGTGTGACAGTTATATGTGATTTGGAAAAATCTTGACCGTATTTTGTAATATTTATATATACTACCTTTTGCTTGTAGGAAATAAATGTCTCCATTTCATTTCATTTTATTTTCCCACATAATTCAATTATATAGGTGATAAACAATTAATACGCTACACATGCTACATACTACAATTAACGAGGCTTGCGATTTGATTATAGTGTATGTAGTTTTAATATATAAGTACTATTCTATTAGCTTCGTGTAACAGAAATAAAACTGAGGTTTATTGACATTAATACTCGGAACACAAACTGGTATAAAATGGTGTCGTAGAACACATACGAACCCAAACTCTCTTTCTACTTGGAAAAAGTCAATTTTTAAAATTATAGATGCACACGTATTAACTTTTATAATGCTAACCCCTCTTTACTTCCCCCGAGACCTAGGTTTTCCTTTCGTAATTTAAAATCGGGAATTCATAATAGTTTGTTTTAGTTCCTGTTGATAAAGCAGCTAATAATATAAGTATTGTTTGACGCCTACATTACGTCAATGTTTTATTTCTGGAACTAGGTAGCACTAATTCGTATACTCCAGTTCAATCTACTGAGGTTGATGTTGTTTCCACACATATCACATGTACTGGATTCCTAAATTACATAAAAATCCATATAAGGCCCGCTTTATTTCGAATTCTAGTGCCTGCACCACCACAAACATCTCCAAACTTTTAACTTCTTGTCTTACTCCCGTTAAAGATCACGTTAAACAATATTGTGCTAAAACTTACGAAAACTCTGGGATTAATTCGTTTTGGTCTATTAAATTCTTAATAAACTTTGCAATAAAGGTCAAGTTTCATCTATAAGCACTTATGACTTCTCTACACTAAATACAACCTTACCACATCACCTTATCAAAGATAAGCTTATTGCGCTTATTTAACAATACTTCGCTAGGGAAAATACTACATTTTTGGCCTGTAATAATATTAAAGTGTTTTTTACTAACGGCAGTTTAGACAATTACACTATGTGGACTTGCCATGAAGTTTGTGAAGCACTCACCTTCCTATTAGATAATATTTTCGTCAGGTATGGAACGACCGATTATAGAAAAATTGTTGGTATCCCTGTGGGTACGAACTGTGCACCCATTGTCGCAGATTTTTTTTTAATTGCTATGAATGCGTATTCACCAGATATCCAAGCAGATGTTATTGAAGCCTTTATTGAAACCTCTCGGTATGTGGATGACATATTGAACATTGACAACCCTTTCTTTTCTACTATCGTTAATAATATATACCCTAAATAACTTCAACTTAACAAGCGAATATTTCTGATACTAACGCTTCTTTTCTCGATTTACATCTTTCCATTGAAAATGGTGAAATAATTAGCAAAATATATGACAAGAGAGATGATTTTAATTTTGATATTGGTAATTATCCCTATTTAGATGGAGATGTTCCCCGAGCAACTTCTTATGGCGTCTATGTGTCTCAACTTATTCCTTTTGCTAGAACTTGTACTCGAGTTGAGGACTTTAATATTCGTAGTCTTTGTATAACTACTCCATCAGGGCTACCGTTACCATAAACGTCGTACAATTAAAGAGGAAAGCATAGTGGCGAACTGTAAAAGGGTCCACAACCAAGCATGCAGTACGTTGCAAAATGATAGGGTCATAACCTCTTTTGATAAACTTTTTAACAAGTTTAACAAAGATAGTATGAAAGTGATCATGACCAAGAATCTTACGAAGTTTATAAATCACATAGAAGTCAGGTTGTGATAGTCCTTGTCGCAGAAGTGTCCTTAAATAACTTTTATATTTGGGTAGATCAGGGTTACGATAATAAAATTTTGCAAAGGTTTTACGAAGTTTATGGTAACGGTAACCCTGGTTGAGTAGCTTTTTAGTTATACAAAGATTACGAATATTAAAGTCCTCAACTCGAGTACAAGCTCTTGATAAAACGAATAAGTTGAGACACATACAACCCATAAGAAGTTGCTCGGGGAACATTCCCATCCAAGTGGGGATAATTAACAATGTCAACATTAAAATCATCTCTCTTGTCATAAATGTTGCTAATTATTTCACCATTTTCAATCGACAGATCTAAATCAAGAAAAGAAGCGTTATTATCTGAAACCTAATACGTGATGTCGTTTGCATTCATGAACTCGTATTGGACTACTGCGTTCTGCGAGGTAGCCATGTATTATCTTATTTTAAATGGTGTTCTGAATCAGAAAATGTTCTAGATTGAAATTATAAGGAATTAATAGGTTTCTTATTAGTACATGCATGTGTAAAATTTTCCAGATCCAGCATAAATTCAATTTGTGAATGATTTGGCACAGTTTACATATGCAATCACTCTGCACAAAATGAATTCAGTCCTAAATATATGGTACCTTAAATATTGCTTTTATATACATGCCACTTTATATGTTTGTAGATATACTTATATTTGATAAATTATTTATATTATATGAGTTTCGTCGGTGTTCTTGGGCAAGACACTTTCGCTTAGCATTGTCCGTCGAATGGGAACGTATACCGGGTGGTCCCATCTATCGGAATGTATGCTGCGAGCACATACATTATATAACTACAGACATCAATCATTAGGAAGAGAAGGGCAGGTTCCCGGGTTCCTATCTATATTTCCCCTTTTTCTGGTGCAGCTCTAAATATAAGGTGCCATCAGCCGTTAAACAACATGCCGTTCATTTCGATGCATTGTAGCTAATACATTGTAAATACACATGCGCACACGTTTTGTTTGTATAGTACTATACATTGTGTTAGAACACATATTTCCAGCTGTATTCTTTGCAACATCATGTGATCTATCAACTCTTGTAGGAAATTAGTATTTTGACAGTGTACGGTTTTCTTACGAAAACATATTCTCAAATTTGTGTATAGTGTTGAAATGTTGATGATTTAAAACAAGATGTTTAAAATATACAGACAACTTTAAAAGTAGAAATTAAGATCGAACAGGAAAAGTAGCATTCAAAGACGACAGTCAACCATAAACACAGAGAAAAAACATCTTAATAAACGGTTCATCAGAATGAAGTGCGTGATGAAATACAATAACATATTTTCAGATATATTTATATTCCTGATTGTCTTATACGTGTCCGTGGCCGGGAGAGTAAAGAGGCTGTACCTAAAATGTCTCGCCTCTCACCGCTGCCGGTTTTAACCCACTGCAAACTCTACCTATAATCTTACAGTGGCGGGAGGTATACATTACTGGTTCTACCAAGGCGTAACAAGGGGTGTCGGCCTCTACCACAACAAAAAATCGACCGTCATGTATGGCCTAATATGTGTTAAACATTACTTAAAGCACCATTCAAAGCGTCTTACTCGGGAGTAGGTTAAGTCGTCGCGATATCGATTATCATTGAAATAGCACCTTTAAGGAACGCACGATAACATCTTTTATTTCCTATTCAGTATTGCCCAATTAATTTCCCATTAAATGTGTCGTTGATATTTTCCAAGACATGACAATGACCGTCCTCGCATTAACTGTAGCTTCCTTTATAAGACATGGAAGACAAAACAGTGATTGATATATGCTTTCAAACAATATACCTGCCTAATTGTAGCAACAACATCACGCACAACAACCTTCGAATTGTTTCAGACAGGAAGTTTTTACGCTGCTTCTCTGTAGGTGTTGTACTCGTGAGATACTTTGCAGCTGGAAATAACATATACTGTGATAATGAGCTTCATTTCAACAATTCACAGCCATTATGAGAAAGTGTCGATTCCTATGGTTGACGGGTTTTTACAGTACTGGTTCTACCCAGAAATGAGTGGGTGGTATACTGCCACCACTAAAATTCGACTGTCACACATAGCCTGAAATGTGCTGACAAATGACCTTAAACACCAAGCAAACAAAGCAATTGTTTTCTTCTGTTATTAGTCCAAAATATATGACATCACGTGTAATGTCGTTCACGAGAAAAAGAATCGCAGCTTTTCACTTATAATTACATGGGGAAAACGCAAGTTAGGCCCTATATACTTACACGAATGTAAATTATATTATCAATGAATAATATATAAATATCACATTCATGATAGGGTGATTGTAAGAAATGTTCACCCTGAGGATATAATTATCGCCTTATGAGAAGCAGAGGGTGATCAATTTCCAAAGGGTGAACATTCTTACATTCTTTTCATGAATTAAATCTGTATGGCAACAGGTTTGGTAGGCATGAAACCACTAAATATTTCCCTACCCCACTAAAATAGGATACAGTAAAAAAAATGAAGATTTGTGTAAATGGAAAAACATTATTCCTTATCATTCAAACTCGCCTTGGTAGCGTTCAGCTAGTATCAATTTTGATTTTTGGCATTACTGAGCTCGTAATCGCTACTATAATCAGGTATGGTACCACCAATTTTGAAGAATTTGCTTAAAAAATCCATTTTGGCTTGAAAATCGACATAAATTGGCATAGTTATCGTCCTTATTGTACCTAAAATGCATATTTTATTAATGTTCATTGACTGTTCTAAAAAAAAAATCTATTTAATATGGTGTATTGACAAGAAATGCCATTTGGTATGACACTTCAGATAGTGTAAAAGTTGAAAAAATATCTTTTGTCGATTTCAGACTATTGTCCTTGGTATTCACAAAGAAATATAAAAATATCGGACAGGGATAGTAGCATTCAAGGAGGACAGTCAACCACAAAACACAGAAACAAACACGCAAACAGACAAACAAGAACGCAAAAGTAACAATAAATGCAAACGACATCACAAACACAAAAGGGCCTTGGAACGGTCAGTGGCAAAGTAGGCCACGACCATATCTCGGCAAATAATCATTCGATTTGCACGAAGTAGGTGTTTTTAAGCTTTTTATGAAAATGACAACGCAAAATCGTCATTTAAGAAACATCTGAACATGTTTTCTTCTCTTATAGGTTTACCACAACTAATAACATGTAAACCTCCGAGTTATAGGTTTACCACCACTAATTACCTCCGAGGTGTAGTCGAATGTAATTCCTGTAATAAAAAGTAATCCCTCCTTTTTTGATGGAAAAGGGCATTATAAGTAGGGGAAAACTGCCCATTTCTATTCGATTTTGTGGTTGTATGTATAAGAAGCGTATTAATAGGTTTTACTGGATCACTGATGAACATTTTCGAAATTTCGACTCTATGCTTACACTTTGTGAGCAACCATCAATGAAAACAGCTGTACCCTTCACCTGTTTAGTAAACAAGCAAAAACTTTCCATTGCGTGGTCCGAGTATTAAATTTCATACCCCATCCAACCCCTTCTCCAAAAAGCGAAAATGGGGTTGGCTGGAAAAAAACTTAGTTTATTCATGGATAAAATAATAATGTGTGTAAGATTATAATAACTTCCTTAAGACATTTAAATAAAGATGACCAAACACAGTGCTACATTTCATTTCAGTAGAACGGTGCGTCTTTGGTCGAAAAATGTATAACACTGGCAAAATGCGCTCTACATTTCGTTTCGGTAGAGCTGCAGAAATACGAAATTAGTTTAAAAACCTGCTAACTTTAATTTTTTATTTTTGTATAAAGACATAAACATGCTATACAATTATCTGAAACGATGTTTACAAAACAATTATTATTGTTATTGTTATATTATATTAGTATTGTTATTATTATTATTATTAATAATAATAATAATCATGTAACATCTAGTATACTATTTAGTATACTCATATTTTCGTTAGAAATCCATAAACCGCACTGTTAGATAGTTTGTATATAGTCGTTTCCTGATGTATACGTCTTTAGAATTATATTTGATGATCTGTCGCCATTGATATAAATGTATTTTGTAACTGTTGCTTATGCTGTTCATATGTATGAACCTAAGTGAATAAAGAATTTGAATTTGAATTTGAGTATGAAATAAAACCTTAATTTCGGCTTAAAAGAGTGCACATCATTGTAATATTAAACATTTAATAATAGATAATTTTAAACACGTTATTGCATTTTTTCATTAAACATGTTTATAAATATGTTTGTTTGTCGAAATATCCGTTATAAAATCCTGCTAATTTAAGCTTTCCCACCGCTTAATATAATTAAGGCGGGACCACGTAATGTTACACGTCTTGTGACCCCACCTTTTCGAGTGATATTTCACGTGGAAAATTAGTTTTCTATATGAACAATACACTGCTGCAGTATCTATAATTGAGTTGAATTTGCAACAAATCATTAATATGTGACGCTTTAACATTGGATATATACTCATGCATATGTTCACGTTATTGACGTCATTACTGATGCACGTGACTTTTATCTTTACCCATAAAGATAAGACTTTCCATCCTCCATGTAAAACGCGGATACCCTTATCCGGTATGCAAGAAAGATTAGTTATGTACATGGCAAGTCCGGCCATGTATAGTATGTAATACACAGATGCTTTACACAGATTAATTGCGCCATATTTCAATGTAACAAACCCACAAAGAAGGTTAACTATTGTTTGGGGCGCTTGTTTTAGCCAAAGTTTTTCTGCAGTAGCTTTAGCAATTTAAATGATACGTACATCAATTATATATCAATAGAACTGGCATTTTTAGTGGTAAATAAAACCACGTTAGTTTGAAAATCGGTTGAGAAATAAATATTTTACAGCCAAAATGATTTTTTGATGGGGCTTTTCGTATGAAAATTAGTTGATGGTGGGACAGCTGAAAATTAAGAAATTTCAAATAACTAGCCTTCATAATTAGGTATAAAACTTTCAGGGTGTCTTTATTTACGAATATCCAACAATCTGAAACCATTTTTTGATAAAAATTCTGATTTTTTTTCTTATTTTTTGTCATGCAGCAGAAATGCCCCATCCAATCAAAAACAACTTTAGCGCATGCAATTTTTATTTCTCAACCGATTTTGAAAAGTAATGTATTTTTATTTACCACATAACATATCTGTTTCACTGATATACAACTTATTAAGGTACTAGATGAATTTTGTCTAATCGTCCGAAAAACCTTTGGCTGAAACAAGCGCCGAAAACAATAGTTGCATCACCAGGTTTGTGTTCGTGGTTTCGCACACTTTGCTTCTACTTATCCCAGTAACTGTTGTTTGTTTTGTATTTCTGGTTGCTCTGTGAATGCCACATTTTCAGTTCGACCTTTATACCTGCTTGTTTATGGGTTTCCTACGGTAAATTAACTCTATAAATACACTCCGTAACAAAATTTCTCTTAATTTTCACTAATACTTGTGACTGCAGCAATGGAGAGTATACTTGTGACTGCAGCAATGGAGAGTATACTTGTGACTGCAGCAATGGAGAGTATACTTGTGACTGCAGCAATGGAGAGTATACTTGTGACTGCAGCAATGGAGGGTATACTTGTGACTGCAGCAATGGAGAGTATACTTGTGACTGCAGCAATGGAGAGTATACTTGTGACTGCAGCAATGGAGAGTATACTTGTGACTGCAGCAATGGAGAGTATACTTGTGACTGCAGCAATGGAGAGTACCGAGTTATGTGACTGAATTATTAAATATTGTGATTTTATTGTATCAGTGGTTGAACTGCTATCAAACCCAGATTGCACTGAACTTCGGAGAAGACTCAGACTATGCTTGTGATGGAAGAAAATCATACACTATTGGATATCGATACAAAACTCATTAAAAGTCAAACATGTCATGTTTGAACTAATGAAAAAGAAGAATGGAAAACATTTGACTGCCGACCTCTTTAAGGACACAATGCTGTCTGAACAGCAAACATGTATGAACAATTCTTAAAACATATCCAAATACAAGATCAAAATCAAGATCGACTTTAAATTACAAATACGTATAGTAATACTATTATATTTTCCCCAACAATCATTTTAAATTTTACTAAAATAGCATGAAAATATGGCAGTTACACTAAAATTGGCCTTGCGAAGGAAGGTTGAAAGACATTTGACTCAAACAAGCATCCCAAACAATAAACTAAACAAAAGCAATATATTTTTCAGAGATGAATTTACGTTACAAAACATGGATAAATAGCATCTAGTGCCCTTAAAGTCAACTGACACAAACTAATTTGCAAAAGCGCAAGGCTATTAAACGTTTTTATAAATAAATTAAAACAGCGAAATACGATTATAGACTTTTTAATAATTATTTGCAAATAAATAAGGCATCTTAATGATATTAAAGTCTTCATTTAAAAAGAATATTACTTATAATGAATTAGGCAGCGTAAGGCTATTAAAATCTTCATTTAAAAAGAATATTACTTATAATGAATTAGGCAGCGTAAGGCTATTGCTGTCCTTTTTAATTATTATTAAAATGCAGTCATGATATTTAAGTATTTAAAAATAAATAAGGGCTTCATAAGTATATTAATATCTTAATTTAGAAAGTACAGTACTTCTAACAGAAATAATATTAGTAGTGCTTACCCGAACAGAAGGACAATGCGATCCATAAACTCAATATCTGTCGTCAAGTCGCGGAATTTGCTTTATATAAACAGTTATATCTAACCCATAAGGACATGCAGCCGTACCAAGCACATAAGGACATGCAACCATTTATGGCGCAGTTAAACATGTATTGGTTTTGCAAAACAGAACCTTTATTTCCTCGCCTTAGGTTAACATGTGTACTCTCATGCGGTAAATGGCACATAGAATGTTGAATGTTATACTTAAAAAGAATTCTTTAAGCACACCGATAGCATGTCTACTCTCAGGCGGTAAATGGCACATAGAATGTTGATTGTTATACTGAAAAAGAATACTTTAAACACATCAATAACATTTGTACTCTCAGGCGGTAAATGGCACATAGAATGTTGAATGTTATACTGAAAAATAATTCTTTAAACACATCAATATCGTGTACTCTCAGGCGATACATGGCACATAGAATGTTGAATGTTATACTGAAAATGAATACTTTAAACACATCAATACCATGTGTACTCTCAGACGATACATGGCACATAGAATGTTGAATGTTATACCGAAAAAGAATACTTTAAACACATCAATAACATTTGTACTGTCAGGCGGTAAATGGCACATAGAATGTTGAATGTTATACTGAAAAAGAATTCTGCAAACACATCAATTACATGTGTACAATCAGACAGTAAATGGCACATAGAATGTTGATTGTTATACTAAAAAAGAATACTTTAAACACATCAATAACAGTTGTACTCTCAGGCGGTAAATGGCAAATAGAATGTTGAATGTTATACTGAAAAAGAATTCTGCAAACACATCAATTACATGTGTACAATCAGACAGTAAATGGCACATAGAATGTTGATTGTTATACTGAAAAAGAATACTTTAAACACATCAATAACAGTGTACTCTCAGGCGGTAAATGGCACATAAAATGTTAATTGTTATACTGAAAAAGAATTCTGTAAACACATCAATAACGTGTACAATCAGGCGGTAAATGGCACATAGAATGTTGATTGTTATACAGAAAAAGAATACTTTAAACACATCAATAACATTTGTACTCTCAGGCGGTAAATGGCACATAGAATGTTGATTGTTATACTGAAAAAAAAATTCTTTAAACACATCAATATCATGTGTACTCTCAGGCGGTAAATGTCACATAGAATGTTGATTGTTATACTGAAAAAGAATTATGTAAACACATCAATAACATGTGTACAATCAGGGGTAAATGCAACATAGAATGTTGATTGTTATACTGAAAAAGAATACTTTAAACACATTAATAACATGTGTACAACCAGGCGGTAAATGGCACATATAATGTTGATTGTTATACAGAAAAAGAATACTTTAAACACATCAATAACATTTGTACTCTCAGGCGGTAAATGGCACATAGAATGTTGATTGTTATACTGAAAAAGAATTCTTTAAACACATCAATATCATGTGTACTCTCAGGCGGTAAATGTCACATAGAATGTTGATTGTTATACTGAAAAAGAATTATGTAAACACATCAATAACATGTGTACAATCAGGGGTAAATGCAACATAGAATGTTGATTGTTATACTGAAAAAGAATACTTTAAACACATCAATAACATTTGTACCCTCAGGCGGTAAATGGCACATAGAATGTTGATTGTTATACTGAAAAGGAATTCTGTAAACACATCAATAACATGTGTACAATCAGACGGTAAATGGCACATAGAATGTTGATTGTTATACTGAAAAAGAATTCTTTAAACATAATGTTGATTGTTATACTGAAAAAGAATTCTTTAAACATTTCAATAACATTTGTACCCTCAGGCGGTAAATGGCACATAGAATGTTGAATGTTATACTGAAAAAGAATTCTTTAAACATTTCAATAACATTTGTACCCTCAGGCGGTAAATGGCACATAGAATGTTGATTGTTATACTGAAAAAGAATTCTTTAAACATTTCAATAACATTTGTACCCTCAGGCGGTAAATGGCACATAGAATGTTGAATGTTATACTGGAAAAGAATTCTTTAAACACATCAATAATGTACTCTCAGGCGGTACATGGCACATAGAATGTTGATTGTTATACTGAAAATAATGCTTTAAGCATACCAATAGCATATGTACAATCAGGCGGTAAATGGCACGTAGAATGTTGAATGTTAGACTGAAAAATAAGTCTTTAAACACATCAATAGCATGTGTACTTGAAGGCGGTAAATTGCAAAAAGCATGTAAATGCTTTCAAAGATGAAAATTTAATATACTTTTACATTCCGTAAATGGGAAACAAAGTTATGACACTTAGTGTCGGCGATAGTGGCGTTTGGCTGATTCATGATGTCAGACCGGTGAAATCCAGCCCATTGAACACAATGCAACATAAGATATTGTTGGAGGTCAGTCACAAGTCTCTTTCTCTCTCTCTCTCTCTTTCTCTCCCTGAGAGATGCTCTTTATTACATAATTAACATAAAACGAGAGAGTTTGTTGTTTCTGCTTGTCATTTGGTGTTTGCCTCGCAGCACACGTATAACACATTCTATGACATCGTCTTATTTTGCGCAAGTCTCTGACCTTAATCTAATATTAATGGGATGCATTTAGCTATATGAGTATATTTAAGAAACTATGGATGCCCTCATTTGGTCATAATGCATTGTCAGGTGTCTCGCAATGCCGTAAATTGGCGATAATGACACTTTACCATAAATAGCTTATCTTGATTGATGTCGCTGTTTTCTTATGTAAACAATGGGGACATAGAGAGCTATCAACGTTGGCGTAATAAAGCTATCGACGTTGGCGTACTATTGAATGCATTACCGTACATTAGCCATTATAAAGAATTATCTTGAAAAAATAACTGTATAGAGAAAAAAACGGTAACTTAAGCGAAAAGACATTTAGTAATTAACTCCATTATATTATCAAAGGATACACCATCAATTAAGAATGGTGTCATATGACCTTTATATAATAAAAATGCGATAGTTTACCCCACCTGTTATGTTGATACTGTTCCATATTGTTCGAATATTGTTGACATTTTCTAGAAATAAAGGTTTAATTTAGAATCTCTTTATATAGCCTGCATTGTTTACCAGTTCTGAAATAACGAGCTGCAGAAGATATCACATCCTCATTTGCCAGGCCTTATGAGAATACAGTCTGGCTAGGATTTCTTTGTTTACACGACGGTCTTGTTATTGTGGACTGTAATGTAACCTTCATACCACACCTTAAATACTTGAGGCTAAATGCATGAATGCTCTTAATTTACTTAAAGTTTGTGCAAATACTAATTGGGGAGCTGATCGAAAAGTGCTTGTACGACTTTCTAGATCTCTTATCAGATGCAAGCTGGACTACGGCTCAATATTATACTGTCGGTCAATGAAAACGCTTAACAAAATTAGTTAACAATTACAAACACTGGTTGTTTCAAAACTCCTAAACATGGTGTATAGTATTCAGTGAAATTCAGACGGGTAGAAAACAAAAGACACACATTTTAATACCGGCTACCGGTTTTATCATTCCTAAGAATAAATTAAAGAAATCATCCTGACCTCACGTTATTCCAGTAGGATAACGCCATGCCACACTCAGCTAGAGTTACAAGTGATGCTATCTTGCTGAAAAACGTTTTCATCTTGCTGAAATAACGTGAGGTCAGGATAAGTTCTCGAAAAAGGTTAAAAGTTGGACACCGGGTATTAAAATGAGTTTTGTTTTCCGTCCGTCTGACTTTCATGAACACACTACCCCATGTTTAGAAATTTTGAGAAAGTCACAGTCTGGAATTGTTAACTAATATTATTTTGTTTGTTTGAGTTTCTGTCAGGAAACCCGTTTGATTCCCCGTCATAGGTGTGTGGGGGTCGGGAAACCATCCCCAGTCACACCGTACAAAAACATGTATTCAATATGTACATACACAATTCAGAATATTAACATGTAGAACTAATATTACGGCGCTATTTCATTTTAACGTAAATACATTGCTTGATTAAATCATAATGCAAGTGGCAAGTTAACAACTCAGATTTATTTTTCAAATCTATATATCATGCTTATGCTAATACTATCCTCTTGACGATACGAAATTTAGAGAAGAGAATTAGCATGTCAGTCATTAATCGTTTTTAAAACATAGAATGTAACTAATTTTCTTTCATTTCAAAATATGCGCTTATTATTATAAACAAGAAATGTTTGTAAAACATATATGCCCCCCTTGAACAACCATGACACAAACATTACTGCCAAGTTTTTGGGTGCCAGCTGTTTTTGAGTTATGGAAGAGCAATATTTAGTGAGTCTTCACATATACATAGTGTCAGTGTGTGTGTGTGTGTAGTACTAAGGTTTATAGTCCCTCCACCAACAAGCTAAATCATAGTGTATCATTGGCAGTTATCCTTATATATATGTAGGTCTTTCACATGGGTTGCTTAATTTGCATATTCTTCATCAAAATAATGTATCCCATATGTCAAAATTATTCAATAGTTTGAGTTTAAAGAGTGAAAATCAATCATAAATGTATTTTTTTAAATTAGAATCATATTTAATCTTAATATTCATTCAATAAAGGGAGGTAATTTAAAAAATAATTTTAAATTAATATGGTCTTTAGGTTTAAATATAGAAACATCACAACATACTTGTATATTAAAAAAAATAGGCCCAAGAGTGCCTGTATCGTTCTACTGGATACACCCGGGGCGGGGTGCAAATTTGACCCCAGATTTACCATTTGAACAAACTTGGTAGAGGATCCAAAAGCTGATATTAAATAAAATTAAACCTTTATCTCTTGTAGTTTTGAAAAAAAAAAAAATTAAAAAAAAAAAGATTTAAAAAATTGAACCCATAAGCCAAAATAGTTTTAAAAAATAACAAGCAATTTTTAGTGAATTTTTTTTTCAAGTTTTGTTACTATGGCAACCACATTTCATATGCGAATCTACCTAAAAGGGGAGATGTATAACTACACCATGAGACAAACATTCTTGCCAAGTTTGGCATTTGTAGTGCCAGGTGTTCTTGAGTATCACGAAGACAAGCGATTTTTAGTGATTTTATACAAGTTTTGTTACCATGCCAACCTCATTTCTTATGCGAATCTACCCAAAAGGGGAGGTGCACAACTACACCATGACACAAACATTTCTGCCGAGTTTCGAGTTTGTAGTTCAAGCTGTTTTTGAGTAAGCGCAAAGACAAAAAAAAAAAAAAAAAAAAAATATATATATATTTAAAAAATTGAACCCATAAGCCAAAATAGTTTTAAAAAATAACAAGCAATTTTTAGTGATTTTTTTTTACAAGTTTTGTTACTATGGCAACCACATTTCATATGCGAATCTACCTAAAAGGGGAGATGTATAACTACACCATGAGACAAACATTCTTGCCAAGTTTGGCATTTGTAGTGCCAGGTGTTCTTGAGTATCACGAAGACAAGCGATTTTCAGTGTTTTTTTACAACTTTTGTTACCATGCCAACCACATTTCTTATGCGAATCTACCCAAAAGGGGAGGGGCACAACAACACCATGACGCAAACATTTCTGCCGAGTTTTGAGTTTGTAGTTCGAGCTGTTTTTGAGTAAGCGCGAAGACAGGCGATTTTTAGTGATTTTTTACATGTTTTGTTACCATGCCAACCACATTTCTTATGCGAATTTACCCAAAAGGGGAGGTGCACAGCTACACCATGACACAAACATTCCTGCCAAGTTTCGAGTTTGTAGTGCCAGCCGTTCTTGAGTTATAATAAAGACAAAGTGGACCGACCGACCGACCGACTGACATACAGACATTTTTTAAATATGTTTTGTTACCCTGGCAACCACATTTCTTATGCGAATCTACCCAAAAGGGGAGGTGCACAACTACCCCATGACACAAACATTCCCGCCAAGTTTCGAGCTTGTAGTGCCAGCTGTTCTTGAGTTCTCGCAAAGACAAGTCTTTACGCTGAAACTAACTATATATATATAACACTTTGTATCACAGACGAGACAAACTAGCCCTTCAATATGCCCTTAAATTACATTCTAACGCATCAAATCCAACTTTTGATACTGTTTTCATAGAGCGTTATTATTCATGAATATGTAAAATTCAGTTAACTATTACTGTGTATGGAAATCATTAGAACGCTCTATTACTGAGATTATGTTTGACCGCATTGGTGATTCCGTATAGCGTATATAGTGCTCAGTGAAGCGTAAATTTGCTATACCCCTCGTGTATGGACATAGTTAATTGTGAATTCCATTTTCTATATACGTTTTGGAATCGATGTGAAATATGTTTTGTTCTTATAAAATTCCAAGGAAATTTTGTATAAGTGTATGAGTTTGATATAATGTGCGTAAAGATGATTTAGACATCGCTGCTCAAAAAACGCTAATAATCGGGAGGTGTTTCATGAAAGTAATGTATTAACGGAAGAGCGTGACGTCATAGCTTCATTCTTTTTCTTTGGTATTGAGGCGGCCATTTTTCTTCACATGTTCAAAGATAGAGACACGTTGACATTTTGGAGTTTGGCATATACATAATGGCAACAATGATTTATATGACCAGTAAATGATTTTGGATTCATTTGCAGTGATTTTCTTTGGCTTCAAATGATATTTATCAATATTCCACATATGGTAATTTGGAACTATTACGTCACAGTTCTAAAAATGGCGGTTCCCATATCCGTTTAAGAACAACCTTCAAATGGTCATATATTTTTTGTTTATCATCCAATTTTGATAATTCTTTGACCGTTTTCCAAGTGACTCATAACTCTTAATAATAGAGCTGGTTTGGCTGTGTCGCTACATTCCCTTTAAGTAAACAAGGACTATGCAAACAAGTGTTCTGTTATCTTTTATTTTAAAATACACTAAATTAAAAACTAATGTCTCTGTTATTGTTTATTTTAAAAATGTCTACAATAAGGTTTTGCTGTTCATCAGTGAGTGTGTCAGCACTCTCTCGTGTGATCCTCGTTAGGGATGACAACGTTGTTTGGCTCAGCCTATTCCGATGAACTAAAAATCACTAGACCAGGTCAAAAGTCAGTCAGAACGGCAATATAATATTCAACACAAAGGTCAATACAAATTATTGAATAAAATAACATTCTAATTGTAACAATTTAAAATTTATTTAAAAAAAATCTGGTTCGAGTTTGGTCCTAGAGCTGTTGATGAGGATGCGTCGGCATGTTTGTTCATTGTCTGAAGAATTTTTAAAGCAATACTTTTACTGGACCAGCTTGCTTCGCAGAATTAAGGGAAGTTACTTTCTGTTGTGGTTCGCCTTTTTCATGTAAAACAACCGATTCCAATTTAAAATTATTACTTCCCTGAACAAACAACGATTTCTTGTCTTTTTCGTCGGTGGCGAACTCGACGCAGTATGAACAAAACATGTTGCTGTCGCGAAATTCGAGCCAATCTCGCCCTTTCTTCTATGCGTGTACGTTTTTCTCGGTCGAATCCTTTTGATTTGTCGTTTTTCTCTCGTACTTTTTTCGAGGGGTTTAGTTGCATATTGTAAAGAACGTTACATTTTGTATTCGTGGTTATCAAAACGTTTGCAAGAATTTGCTAAAATTAAAACGAACCCCCCGGCTTCGTCTTGAATATCGAGGCAATTGTCAATACGCAGATCCGTATAGGCATACACATGCGCAATTAAATAGTCTATGTTATGATAGACTGTAAACATCCGCTTTGTAAAAAATATCGGAAGAGGATCGTGTTTCGTGTTTTTTCATTGCTGATATCGTGCTCGAAATTGGGATTTTTTTTTTTTGAAATTGGGAAAAAAAAAATCAAATTGGTAAAAAAAAATTCGAATGGGAACGGGTCTGTTTATCGGTACCGCTTATATAAGGAAAAAAATCGCTGTTTGTACGGACTAGTTCTCCTGAACCTCTGGCTGCAGTTCAGCAAAACTTGGCAGGGCTGATCTGTACCAAGCCTAGTTGTATATATCATAGCCATGTTCAGGTTGAATGATTTTGTGAAAGAGTTATGACCCCTTCCAAGAAAACTTTATCTTTAGCCAATAGAGCGTCCACAGGCACTCTTGGGCCTCTTGTTTTTAGCTCTACTGATCAAAGATCAGTAGAGTTTATGCCGTTGTGCTGTGTCCGTCGTCCGTCTGTCCGTCCGTAAACTTTTTTGCGGCGACTACTCCTCTGAAACTACTGGATGGATTTTCATGAAACTTTACAGGAATGTTGCCCTTGAAGTCTAGTTGATCCTAGCAAAAAGTCATGCTGATGTGAAATCCAAAATGGCCGAAAAAGCTAAAAATAGATTTTTAAAAAACAAGTTTGTAGCGACTACTTCTTGAAAACTATGTGATATTGATATGGGACTTTTCTAAAACGATCAGCATGACAGGATGTTTGTCCTTGTCGAAAATCGTTTTGGTTCGACGTTAAACATGGCTGCCAGCGGCCATCTTTGTTTACATATAGTGTTATGCGAGCATTGATATATATAGTGTAGTAGACACATATAGTGTTGTAGACACATAGTGTTATGCGAGCATTGATAAAGGCCTCTTGAGGTCGAACATTTGAAAGAGCAAATTGCATAAATTGTATACAATGAATTATTACATAACCTCCTATATTAATTGCCGGTTCATAGTTTTGACTATTGCCCACCTTGCCGGTCAATAGTACCGCGAGCGGATACTTGATGACGTCAATATTGCAAAGCGTCTTTGAGCGTTTGATTTGTCAGCAAACGACAAGATGGAATCAAGATTCCTGTACACCAGTATTGTTTGGCAGTTGATTTGGATTTTTACGGAATAATTCGAGGAGCTGATCGTGGAAATCTTAACACTTTTTTGACAAAATTTTACAATATATATATAGGAGATCATGTAACAAAACAGGTGAATGGAAGAGTTCGTATGATCCTTCCATGCATTTAGAGAGACCTAATAAAGCACTCGTGAAATATCAGTTTTCTCAGTTCTCGATGAAAATAAGTCCTAAATTCACTCCAAACCAACAAATATCCTCTAATCATACACGTTATATTATTTGTGAAAGTCGGTTCAAAAGTTCCCGAGTGCATATTTTTATATGATGTGTCTTGCCGACTTAAAATAAAATTTATCTTATCTGGTAAACTATTCCACATTTACCATGTTTACAGGGACAATATATATGTATTTTGGGGGTTCTGCTGTAATTTTTCGGTTCACTCTGTTTCGCCTTAAATTACAGCAGAACACCCCATGATACATATATATATAACCTACCACAAAGTGCTGAAATAAGCTGGGTTAGAGTTATATTCTGAGATTTTTTAATAATAGTTGATTTGTTATTAAAATTACACCCAAATCAACGAATAAACACGAAATTAACAAAATATGATTTTCTTTTAGAAAATCATATAATTTTATTCTCCGACCTTGAATACAAAGGTGGTGGATCATACTCAAACACATTACTAAAACAATAAATCACACACTTTTTAGACTATTTTGTAAGGTTGCCATTGCTTCCTTTCTTCCCTGCTCCACTAGTTCTTTTTTTTGAACTTTACTTATTTCAGCTTTTTTTTTGGTGTCCTATTTCAAACTATAATATTTATCCAACTAGTCCAAAATCAACTTAAACTCTTGCTCAGATATCTGTGCATCACTTAATGATTTTGATATCAATTTTTTTATGCTATTCAACTTAGACTCTGCCAAAGTTTTTATTTCATAATGTTTTTGAGCTTTTGAATTAAGCTTGCGTCTGATAAAATTAATACAAACACCTGACGTCCCACATACTATTGCTGCTATTTCTAAAGGTAATACAACTGGAACAATAAATCCAATCCCAGCCATAATAACACCTGCAGATATTAAGGTAGTGTCAATTCCATCTGTGATATTAATACCACGTTTTTTATTTATAAAGAGAATTGCGTGTGTCTCGCTCTGTATTTAACTTTTGTTCAATCTCTGAACTCTTTTGTAATCTATAATTCTGTCCGTCTTCCACTGGCAACTCAGGATATAAACTTGGTGCTGTTGGTTGCTTCATTTTTTTAATAATAAAAAAATTAAATTTATTCAATTAATAACGACGCCACCGTATTTATAGCGGTAGCGTTGTCAGTCTTGCATACAAAGTTAATGTCCACTAATATCCAAAGGTCTATCAAAGTTATCGTGTTTGCGTGGGATGATGGGAAGCGTTATACCATAATCTGGCTTTTCAAAATCATTAACAGAGACTACTACAGACACGTTACCAACTAATCGTTCAGTTGCTAAACCTATTCCCATAATACGCCCACGTCGTGTCATTACATACCCCACATTTGTTTCTGCTCCGCCATTACCAAATGAGAGTACTCTATTTAATATAAGTGGACCCTTAGCCTCTGCAAATATTGTTATAATCCCATATTTAAGATTATCAACTCTATCTCTCAAAAGGTTGAAATGGTTAACAATAGGCACAACTCGCCTATGTAAATCTTGAACATTATTTTTCAAAGTCTCAAAATCTTTTTTTCCCACAGGTTTTGATGCTCCAAATATACTCATTGCTTTTATAAATATATATATATATAATTTTAAATAAATTCTAAAACGCAACTCATAGGCAAGCCGTGATTATCTATCTTGTTGCCATGCTCATCTCTGACTTCTTTTTTCAATTCAGTAATTGCACCATTTGAAAGGCAGTGATATTCAGGATAAAAACGTGTATATACAATATCCCCAAACTGCTTATTTACTACAGGTATAACCCCTATAATAGTACTTGGCGCACCATTGAAATAATTACTACTCGTATTAACTTGTTCCAGATGAACATATAGCTGTTTATAAGGAGCTAAATCAATTGATTGTTTTCCAGTATGAGTACCTTCCACCATCCACCCTCTTTCCTCGAACCCCAGCATTTTTGAAAGACCTCTTGATAATCGTATCTCTGTTGACGTCTCTAAAGATGCTATACCATTTTGCGCATCAACGGTTAGAGTAATAAACAGCGCTTCAAATATATCTGCCAACTGTTGAAAGTCATAGAGTCCATCTGGTATACGATATATTTGGTTTGGTACTCTTTTTTTTATGGCCCTGTGAATAATATTATACCAACCGATAGTGTATGTAACACTTTTTAATCCAACGCGCTTAGTTCCATCTCTATTATCGATATACTGTTGTAAATTAATAGAGTTGTCTATGTTTGAAATTGTATGAAACATTTTTTTAAATATATATAAAAAATAAAAATGATTTCTAAAGAATTCAAATATAGCCCAAATGCTCACTACTATTCAAGTACTTTCAGCAAAAAAGTGATAGATATAATAAATCACAACATAGTCATTACATCAAACGGTAAAGGCTTTAAAGCATCATTCCCCAATGTCTTTGAAAAATACAAACTCCCCTACGTCAAATCAGATGATATAGTCCAACGCTGGGGAACAGACTGGATGTTATTTTGGCAGAACCAGTTGAATTTTGCTATTTGGTGCGCGACAACTGGATGTGGCATTGATTTCACAATCATCTGAAAGCTGATGCCTTGGTTGGTTCGTCATTTCGATTTCATGTCTATTATTGGTTCTATAGTAATAGGTCTTGCTGCATTACTCACTTACTCATTACTCACTTACGAGATTTACTGAACCACTCTTTGGCTGCCACATACAACAACCCGGAAACAAACACAAGCAAAGCCCATAGATTGTTACTAAGCCAATTAATAACTTTGCCTGTTGTAGATAAAAGCCATGACACTATCGCACCAATAACTCCTGGAAGTGCTGCAGCAGCTTTACCAGCTAGGTTGGCAAGGAGTTTACCAAGAGTACTTAGTTGTTTTTTATCCAGTCTTTTACACTTGATGGATCAGGTTTTTGGAGTTGGAGTTGTCCCTCCACCCGTTGTAGGAATGATGGCCTCAACTAAAACCCCAATAATCATACCAAATGCAGTCAGGATACTAACAATAGTAATACCTTGCTCTCTAAACAAGGTTTTGATTCTCTCACCCAATGTTGTGTCTTCTTTTAACACCTTATTTATAGTTTCTTTTATCCTGTTTATTTGACTGCGTAATGCTTCTTTGTTTTCACTCGCCGCTTCAAGTCGCGCACTTCTTTCATCTTCTAAGTTTTTTATTCTGTCACTTATGCGCTTCTGTTGAAACTCATCCTCCTGCCCGGGGGTACTAACCTGTTCTAATTTTTGTTTTTGTTTCGTTATGTCTTTATCAAGCTCAGTGAGTTTTGAGAGATTATTATTAAGTTCTCCACGAAAGCTTTGCAATACCTTATCTAAACCTCGTATCTCTCGCAGCGTTAGACCTTCTGGTTGAACAGCAGTTTTTGGATGAGTTTCATCTATTATATTACTCAAATCACTCTCAATTGTATTTACAGCATCTACTGTATTTTGTACATCTTCAGTTGTTGCAAAAGTTTGCATTGGTATATTTTCTGCAGCGATAGTATCTCTTGTTTTTGACAAGGCTGCTAATTCTACCTTACTCTGAGCCTGTCTAATAGTTGGACTTAAATAATCATAAATGTTTAAAGTGTTTTTAACAAAGTCAACACCATATTTTCGATTTAGAGTGTCCAGCGCATAAAACTTGATTGTTTCGTTTGGATTATTTCCCTTATAATAGGTAAGTGGAACATCATCCGTCCCCAACCAAACTGCATATCACATTGTTCTACCGTGTTTGTCATTAGCCACCTTGAAATCTTTATAATCAATTCCGCTGATCTCAGCGTTAACTTCAGTAAAGAATTGATCTACTAAGAACTTTTTTTGTGTAAGCTGTTCTTCTGTTTTATCTTCCCCTTGAAGCTGATCAATATAGTTATTTTCATTTACAATTTGTCTCTGGAAATCTGAGCCAGGTTGTATACATTCTGATTCTTCATAACGCAGCATATCACATACAAAGGCATCAACATCATACGTAGGATTGTCAAACTCAGCCATTGTTTATTTTATTTAATTTTAAAAAATATATTCAAAAAATATAAACAATGTCAACTTACGGAAAAAAAATCAACCCTTATAGAAAACTAAGAGAGTATTATGTTGTCAATGGCATCCGCACAAGTGTAGTTATAACTAATAATCCGTCAACAATAGACCAAAACCAGCAACAGCAATCTAAGTACTAATGATGCGATAGTTCCACGTACTGCTCGTCTTGCCTTTGAAATAGAACTTAAAAGCAGAACAGACCCCAACGCTACTATTTACCAGAATATGGGTAGAGCAATTGTGAAAAAAAAACGACAATAAAAATAAGTGGCAAAGACTAAATATTCCAAGTTAATTTTGAGGACTGACCAACCAACTGGTTATTGGGTTGAATAATATTTCTTACGTATTTTTTTCTATCTGTTGGTAATACTAACAGCAAAGTAGCAATGCTAATAGCAATACTGACATGAAAATATAATGAAAATATCGGGGAATATAGTAATGCTTATAGCATTGCTCATAGCAAATTAGTAATGTTAATAGCAATGCTTGCAGCAAATTAACAATGCTAATAAAAAAAATAGCAATGTTAATAACAATGATATTAACAATACTAACAATAACTAGTTGCGTGGTGAATATTGCAGTTGGTTGTTTTGTATTTTATATTTATTTCAAAATAAAAAGTAAAATTACTAATATAAAAATGAATGCGAAAGAACTATTAAAAGATTTCATACCGGAAGTTTTCACGGAACAGAGTTCCACAGATGAATCAAAGCAACAAGAAACAAAAAAAGAAAGATTATCAGCCATAGTGGCTGGCGGTGGTAGTCGTCAATATTTGGGTAAAGACATACAACTCACGAATATAGATAGCATGCCCCCGGATGAAATTAACAAACTTTACTGCAGATATGAAGCACGGCTTGGTGCAAGTATGACTAAGACTTTAGGCAATTCTTTTATTAACTTGTATGTAATGGGAGTATCAAAATATTTCAATGTGACCAATCCACCAAAACTGATAGAAGATTTCGAGGAAGACCCATTTATTAATCATGCTTTAACAAGTGCTTGTTGTGAGTTGTATTACAGGTATGGAATGTGCTTAGCACCATTTACAGCAATACTGACAACTGTTAGACATATTGATTTTAATAATAAAAATACAGATAATTTAAATGATGGATAACCAAGAGAGTGAAGTGTATATACCTGTTGATATACCTGTTGAGGTTGATACACAACCTGCTAAACAAAAAGTAAAAAATCCAAAACGAATAGAGGCTGGGAAAAAGGGAGCAGCGGCAAGGAAGGCAAAGCGTTTGCTTCAGGTAGATGCACAGGAAGCAAGAGATGCAAAGCAAGATGCAAAGCAAGATGCAAAGCAAGATGCAAAGCAAATAACAAAAATAACTGTAGGTGAAGAGGAACCAGAAAAAATAAAAATAAACGTATACAAAAATTATATTCCACCGTGTGTGGTTTTATTAGGCATTGCTGGGTTGGGTTTGTATATCTATAACAAGAAATCTGCTACACAACCTGTTGCTATACAACCTGTTGCTATACAACTTGTTGCTGTTACACCAAAAGACCCGTTTGATTTTTAATAATTTATTTAAAAAAATAATTATATAAAAAAAATGGCAACAAGTATTGACGGAAAACAAATTGTAAATATGATGTATCACGCTGGAGTGGAAACACTTCTAACTATTGGATATTCTGAGATTGGCAGAAAACTACTAAAAAGACCAGCACCTAACGTGGATTTAAAATGGGAGATTTTGGGATGCTGTCCGTTGATATAATGATAGCAATGGCTACGAGGGATATGTTGATTAAGCAAGGTATTATTCCTGCGGATATTATGAAATAATTTTAAAAAAATATATAAAAAAATGGCGAGCGCAGTAGCAATGATGATAGGTGGCGCATTAACAAACGCATTGGCGTTTAGCGGTTCAAATTATTTCTTTTCAAAAATGGGAAGTCATTCAGATGAGGAAAAACAAAGACATGACAAAGCCGTAGAACAATTGGAAGCAGCACAGGCTGCGTGGAATTAAAAAAGAACAAAGAGATTAGATTTTATTAATAAGCAACTGCAAAAGGAGCATCATGCAGAGCAGACATTTGGTGATGTGGACCAGGCTATGAAGCAGTATTATTATATGACTGGTAAACAG
Source organism: Cyrtodaria siliqua (assembly GCA_037043455.1). Classification (NCBI taxonomy): domain Eukaryota; kingdom Metazoa; phylum Mollusca; class Bivalvia; order Adapedonta; family Hiatellidae; genus Cyrtodaria; species Cyrtodaria siliqua. Next base: position 159,542 of record JAWPHD010001345.1, read on the forward strand.
TTGCTTTTGGAACCAGAGCCTAAGTTAAGTGACTTCTATTCAACATCTCCGGATCAACAGAATAGAGAGATTATGTCTATTGTGGTGGGCATGGCTGCAAAGAAGGATAAAAATATCGGACAGGGAAAGCAGCATTCAAGGACGACAGTCAACCACAAAACACAAAAACAAACACGCAAACAGACAAACGATAAGGCAAAAGTAATAAAAAATGCAAACGACATAACAAACACAAAAAGGTTGACAATAGGGCTACCGCCTTGGAACGGTCAGTGGCAAAGTAGGCCACTGGGGGTTTAAACCGGTTCTAGGGTGCACCAAACCTCACACTTACCCTACTGTCAACCCATTAAAACAGGACAGTGTAAATAAAGAAATCCCCGCCATGATTTAATCTCTAACCAACAAGGCAGCATCAATAGGCAATATAAGTAAAACACAAATATGCTCGTGTAAATATAATACAAAAAAACAATAGCCTAGAAAGCCACAATGAAGGTACTCAATTACTTGGCAGAAGTCAGAGCAACAAGAGAATAAACCATTAAGGGCACGACAGGAAAGATTATAGACAAACATCAAACGCCACCGTCCCAATGGGCTTTAGGTAGGCGTCATCATAGGGTCCACAGCCTGTCCGGTCATCGTATAATTAAAGAGGAAAGCATAGTGGCGAACTGTAAAAGGGTCCACCACCAAGCATGCAGTACGTTGCAAAATGATTGGGTCATAACCTCTTTTGATAAACTTTTTAACAAGTTTAACAAAGATAGTATGAAAGTGATCATGACCATGAATCTTACGAAGTTTATAAATCACATCACCATAGAAGTCAGGTTGTGATAGTCCTCGTCGCAGAAGAGTCCTTAAATTACTTTTATATTTGGAAAGAAGATCAGGGTTACGATAATAAAATGTTGCAAAGGTTTTACGAAGTTTATGGTAACGGTAACCCTGATTGAGTAGCTTTTTAGTTATACAAATATTACGAATATTAAAGTCCTCAACTCGAGTACAAGCTCTTGAAAAACGAATAAGTTGAGACACCCATCCAAGTGAGGGTAATTAACAATGTCAAAATTAAAATCATCTCTCTTGTCATAGATTTTGCTAATTATTTCACCATTTTCAATCGAGAGATCTAAATCAAGAAAAGAAGCGTTATTATCAGATACATTAGCATTATTAAGCTGAAGTTCTTTAGGATAAATATTATGAACCATAGTAGGAAAGAAAGGGTTGTCAATGTTCAGTATGTCATCCAGATACCGAGAGGTGTCATTAAAAGCTTCAATAACATGTGCCTGGGTATCTGGTGAAAGACTCAACGTGAAATCCCTTTCATAGCAAAATAAAAACAAATCTGCGACAAATGGTGCACAGTTCGTACCCATAGGGATACAAACAATTTGTCTATAAACGGTGGTACCATACCTGACGAAAATATTATCTTATAGGAAGATGAGTGCTTCACAAACTTCATAGCAAGTCCACATAGTATAATTGTCTAAACTGCCGTTATTGAAAAACGCTTTAATATTATTACATGCCAAAAATGTAGTATTTTCTCTAGCGAATGTTTTTTGAATAAGAGAAATTAGCTTGTCTTTAAAAAGATGATGTGGTAAGATTGTATATAGTGTAGAGAAGTCATAAGTACTTATTGATGAAACTTGACCTTTATTGAAAATTTTATCAAGAACGTCTCCTGAATTTTTTATAGACCAAAATAAATTAATCCCATAGTTTTTGTAGGTTTTATCACAATATAGTTTAACGTGATCTTTAACGGCAGTAAGACAAGAAGTTAAAAGTTTGGAGATGTTTGTTGTGGTGCAGGCACTAGAATTAGAAATAAAGCGAGCCTTATACGGATTTTTATGTAATTTAGGAATCCAGTACATGGTAGGCAGTTTATTTTGCTTATCGTTTACACCAGCCTTGAAAGTAGTGCACCGAGTGATATGTGCGGAAACAACATCATCCTCAGTAGAATTAACTGGAGTATACGAATTGGTGCTGCCGAGTTCCAGAGATAAGACATTGACGTAATGTAGGCGTCAAACAATAATTACATTATTAGCTGTTTGATCTGCAGGATCCTGAAATTCCTGAATTCCCGATTTTAGATTACGAAGGGAAAACCTAGGTCTCGGAGGTAGTAACGAGGGGTTAGCATTATAACTGGATTTGTGGCGTATAAATTGATTTCATAAAAAAAACTATAATTACTTTGGAAAGACTAAGTCATTTGCATGATACTTATTTGTGTTGTTGTTCATACATGGTTTCAATCCAAGTGGTCAAATATAATATGGTGATTCAGCACTCTTCTCTATTTTATCTTTGAGATGACCAGGCGCCCATACTTCCCCGTTGTCTAATAATGTCAATACCATGGATGGACCATATCCAGTATCCAGTATTTTTGTTTCTGTAATAGTGTATATTTTATTCTTTTCCAAGTCTGTCCATTTCTTTGTGCTATATTGATTTTGATCTTCGAGCAGTTCATCAAATCGTGCAGTTGTGATTTCCATTTTTTCTTTATAGTTATATAAATTCTAATCTTTAGTAAACAAATGGAAAAGATTTAATACAGCCCAAAAAGATTTTGGAGAGGTTACTCAGCAGTTACAAAATTGGCAAAGGAGGCTGGTGTCAGTGAGAAAAAGGCATTAGAATTTTTAAAAGAACAAGCTCTTTGGCAGATTTATTTACCTGCACCAAAGAAAATAGTTAGACCCAGGTTTGATGTTTCTACTAAGAATGGAGTGCATCAAGCTGTTTTGTTATTTTTACCGCATGACACTTTGGGGTTTGGCCGTGGACGCAAGACATATAAATATGCATTGACTGTGGTTGATAGAAACAAAGAAGCAGAGCCACTGACTTCCAAGGATAGTAAAGAAGTTGCTAAAGCATTTGAGAATATATACAGTCGGCATCTGAAATATCCAGAGTTATTACAAGTTGACCCAGGCAGAGAATTCATGGGTGCAGTATCGCAGTTGATGGCGAAACATAATGTAAATATCAGACGAGGCAGAACAGAGATACACAGAGACCAAGCTGTAGTGGAAAGATTTAACAGAACATTAGCTGAAAGATTGTTTGGTTATCAGTATACTAAGGAAATAGATTCACACAAACGCAACAGAGAGTGGGTAAAAAGATTACCAGAAGTTGTCAAAGCAATAAATGTGGAGACAAAAAAGCCCCCTCCTGTTGAAACAAAAACATTAAAAGAAGATCCTATTTGTATGAATGCTAGTGTGAGATATTTATATCAACCCGGGGAACAAGAAGGTGGAAGACGCAGAGCAACTGATCCAATGTGAAGTGTAGATATTCACAAGATTAAAAGTTATATGGTGACGCAAGGTATAAGAGTATTTGTCAAAGAAGAACTACTTATTGTTCCTGCTGATACCCAAACGCGTTTATAAGTTTTTATAAAAACCATGTGCATCAGTTTTAATACCGTCTGGTGCTATGTATCTTTTTGAGTAAAATGGTGACAGTGTTACTTTGTTTACTGTTATACCATATATCTGATGCTTTATTGAGCGTATCATATTCATTTCATGGGTGTATTTTTTCTTGCCAAACAATAGATCCTTGTAGTTCTCAAAGTTGATATGTTTTTTGATTGCGTATTTTTTACTCCCTTTGCTTTCTTAATAATCTGCTCATTCGCTCTCAAAATAGAATACAGCTTGGGTCTTAATCCAACATACTCAACTATAGGAACACCAGCACATTCATCTTTCATTTTACCTATTACATTTTTATTTGTATCATCGAGCAGTGGATGGTTTTGCGGATAATCACTCAAGTCATACTCATCTTTCCTTTCAGCCATGTCTTTGTACACATCTTCTGTTTTGATATCTACCAGCAAGCTAACAGTGTCTGTGTATATTAAAGTACAGTTATCTCCGTACCTTGTCTTTATGGTATTATAGTACCAATCATACATCAAGTGCTTTGATAAATCTAATACTGACATTCCAACATAGATTGGTTTGTTTAATGTTAATTTTGTTTTGTTTACATGTATTGCTGACAATTCATCTGAAAACTTTATACGTCTGTTAAAGTTGGGTTTGGCTATTATTATTCTTATTTTTTCATTTTCGGAGCCGTCAGTTCTGACTAGTTTTATATCAGTCCGCTTGCATAGATTTTCCATTGTCTTGCCAAACACAGAGTTGTTCATAAGTTTGTAAAAATCTTTTTCAAATGTTGATTTAGCTTTTTTCCTAAGTTCTGTGTTTAGATTTATGTATGATGCCTGCCATCCATGTTTTTTCATTAAATTCTAATACTCTGTGTATTTTCTTCAGTTTCATGCCCAAAGATAAATACAGTTCCAGGTTTTTGTGATGTAACACATATTTTTCTTTGTCCATGAGATTGGGGACTAGTTGTTCTATATTGATCATGCTATTATTTTCCAACAGATCTGTCTGGCATTAAGACAACCATTCTTTTTTCACTGCTAATCTTTCCGGTGCAAGTGGATAGTCATTGTGAGCTTCATGGAGTTCTTTAGGATATTCCAAATCAACTTCAAGTATTTGTCCTTTGATTTTTGGTTTAGAAAATGCCCGTTTCTTGTTTTTGGATTTCCAAACAAAGCCAGAATATGGAAGTGGCTGACTCATTGCCCACCCATAAAGATTATTTTCATCCAGATCCATTATGTAGTTGTTTTCCTCGTTAGGGTTATAATCAGCTACATGTGGATTGTTTGCTTTGGCACGTCGTTTTGATACCATACTAATTCCACCACGCATACCTTTTTCTGTAAATAAGTGCATGTCAATGTCTGTAAAAAGTTCTAAATCTATTTTTGAATGTTTAAGTAAAGCATCCCATGATAATCCAGGTGCTGTATAGTAATGTAAAGCATCAAGATTGTATGCACTCATACATGTTTTTCTAAAAGTTTGAAACACATCTGCTAACAGAGTTACATCAGTTTTTAGATATAAATCATGATAGTCTCCAAGAGTTTTATAGTTAAACTCTTTCCATATTTTTTGAGCATGTTCGTAATCTTTGAGACTTATACTTTCATCTGTGAGACTACTGTAAAACCTTTCTATAGGTGGTAATTGCGTTTCCCTAAATCTTTCCACATTGTCCATATATTCATACGGGTAAACACCTTTCCGCAGAAGTAAATTTGTTTGTTCTCCAAACAGATTTTTGGTAATTTTGAAATCAGATTTGTCTGTTGCATCAACCAATTTTTCCAGAGACGACGCCATAAACTGAAAGCTATCCAAAAATCTGAGTTGTCCTATGCTAAATGATATATATTTTTCAGCGTTGTTTGCGATGCATGTAATATTACTTGACATTGTATGTATTTTTTGCATAATGAGATGACTATCATATCCTTTGAGATTATGAAATACAACAGGGATGATCGTTTTATCTGGTTTTATTTTTATTTTTAGGTTGCAGTTTTTATGTGCTGCACCTCTGTATTCACCTGTGAAATGACAGTGGTCTCTTACTTTACAGTTTTTACCTTTCCATATTTTATTCTCGCATATCCAGCAGTGTGATCTTCCTCATTTTGCTGCGTCACGATTAATGGTTTTGGGTGAGCAAATGTATTATTAATGTTGCTCTTCTCACATTCTAAGTGATTTAAAAACACTTCAACAACCTCTTCACCTCTGTAAATAACAGGTTCTTCAGCTTTGCCATCATATCTAACAACTTGGTACCCAAATCCACAAGCTTCATGTACATTTGTGATTTCAGACTTATTTCCAAATTTAATTAATTTTGGTTTTATAATACTTTCAAAATCAGCATATGTTACATCAGGCACATGTATCTGATTTTGATGACTTTTAAATTTTATGTGATTTTTACCTTCTTGCGGCATTTCTATTCTGCAAGAATTTTTGTTGATACCATAACAGTCTTCTTTGTGTTTGGTGAGTAGTCCTTTCTCAGAAAAGCCCCAAAGGCAACGATCGCAGAAGTAAGTTTGACCTTTATGTTTGTTTTGGTCATAGAGTAGTCTATTCAGTTTTTTAACCCAGCAATGGTGAAATTTTGTTGTTTATTTTTGGTGATAAATTGAAGAAAGGTGTATAGTCTTAGATCTTTATATACACCGTGAATGTTTAGCTGTTGAATTAGAAGCATGCGTCTTTACGTGAATCAATGAAGAGTTGACGGCGCTAATATTAATTAGCCGTCGTTTTTTTTAAAAGATTGCTAAGAACGTTCAGCATATAAATGTAAATGAATCCGGTGAAATAAACACTGTGTCTTTGTTTCCAAATTTTAATTTTAATAAATATAAATTATACACCCTCTTCTGCCAATAGTATTATAGATATCTATTATCAACATATATAGGGCTAGGGATTTGAAAAAAAGCAACAACAATAACGCCTCTTAGCTCGTGCAATAAGTAAAACAAGTATAATATAATAATATACTTTATATTATGGTAATTTGATATATTTGGTCTGTTTGCCATCTGTATATCAGGAGTAAGTATACATGAGTAAGTATACTTACTAACTGTCTATATCGTGCTCATAATACATTTGGCTATATTATTTAAATCATAGTATTTTTCTCTCTTTGTGCGCGACAAATATCATGTGATATATCCGTCTTGTGCAATACGCGTCTGCCCTCGGCGGTTATTCAATTTAATCGACCGCTCAAGTAATTGCAATAAACAGGAAATATATCATAAAACTAGGTTTCCCTAAATGGTGCGTGCTTTTGTGATATACCGACGTGTGTTCCCAAATTAGGCCGCACTTCAATAGTGCACCGCAATATTTTATTAGTCTGTATTGATATTTGGGGGCACGTGGAGACTAGAGAGCGCGTCATATTGCAAACACCGCTCCTAGAGTGTTTGATGTTGATGGCGACTTATGGCAAATATATAATACTATAGAAATTATGGCGCCGAAATTATATGCTGTTTCATTTATTATTGTTTTTATTCATTTTTTATTAATTATGGATAATATCTAATAAATATATTTGTTCCATGTCTACTTATCGGCAAAACAATGCTGACGCTCGTATTACCATAGATCTAGATACATATATATCCATGTATTAATGTAAAGGTATAGACCACGTCCATTCATTCGGAATGTACTACATTTCGCGGTTATTGTGTATGTACCAAGATATTGCAGTGTTGCGGGTGACTTACTGTCAGATTTCGATGAAAACAATGTTTACGTTGTTTCTTTGTTTGTTGTTGCTGTAAGTGTATAAATACGCTATTTTGTTAGATTAGTGAATAGTGTAATGAACCACTGAACGTAACGAATGACATGACACGATAATCTTTACAAGCTCTCCATTTGTTCCTGCACCGCGTACGACTTCATCATCAGTTGATGAATCCGATGTATTTTCGTCCTCAGACACGTATTCTGGCTCCAAATCGTAAGGTTGCACATGGTGTAACCGTTTTATCACGGGCATTTCCTCTGACATAGCTTAATTCTCACATTTTCACACAAGGTATACTGTTTTGCGTTCAGTCTCAATGTAAACAAAAAATAGTTTGTTCCCAATGACGTCATTTCCGGTTATTCGCGCAAGAGTTTTTCCCCATAGATTTTTTTCGATTTTTTTAGCAATGCCTGTTCGCCTTTTCGGTTTTTATCTTTAAAAACATATTTTCACTAAACATACATCAATAGCATAGTAAACATCGTATTTATAATGATATTTAATAATTAAAAACATATCAACAACGGATTTGTTGATTTAGGAAAAATTTCGTCTTTAATATACGCCACTCTGTAAATGACATAATTTTAGACATGGAAGTCATCTTGAGTGACAGTTTGGCCATGAACACAAATCACAAATCTGTCTATCCATCAGCAGTTTCATAAAATAATATTCTAGTCTAGATTTGAAACAGTTTAATGACAATTGATCACAATATATTTGGAATGGATTGACCCTCTAAGATTTTGGTAGGTCGCCAAAGATCGCCAAGTTGGTTAAAACTATGTAAAATTTATGGAAATTTGATCGTGCAAATATCCATACAGTCTTTCCTATCAAACCTTGCATTCTCAGTACTTTGAGTACTTTGATGTATCATATATTATGTAGGGGAAATAACCCTGCAAGTGATGTGGAAAATATCGCCGCCAGATGTCGCACCGTTTCACTTTGCACGTAATGAAATCAGTTTCTGTCGAACGGATTGCGTTTGCATCGCATCGACTGTGTTTTCGCCCGATCATTTCACTTCGAACCGTATCAGTTCACTTTGTAACAAATGAACCGAGTTTACACGTCGCATCGAATCAATATGTACGTCATCAAATGACTTTGCGTCGCATGGTTTGAAATTTTACATCGTATCATTTCACTACGAACCGTATCAATTCACTTTGTAACGAATGAACCGAGTTTACACGTCTCATCGAATCAATATGTACGTCATCAAATGACTTTGCGTCGTATGGTTTGAAATTTTACATAGTATCATTTCACTTCGAACCGTATCAATTCACTTTGTAACGAATGAACCGAGTTTACACGTCGCATCGAATCAATATGTACGTCATCAAATGACTTTGCGTCGTATGGTTTGAAATTTTACATCGTATCATTTCACTTCGAACCGTATCAATTCACTTTGTAACGAATGAACCGAGTTTATACTGTATCATTTCACTTCGAACCGTATCAATTCACTTTGTAACGAATGAACAGAGTTTACACGTCGCATTGAATCAATATGTACGTCATCAAATGACTTTGCGTCGTATGGTTTGAAATTTTACATCGTATCATTTCACTTCGAACCGTATCAATTCACTTTGTAACGAATGAACCGAGTTTATACTGTATCATTTCACTTCGAACCGTATCAATTCACTTTGTAACGAATGAACAGAGTTTACACGTCGCATTGAATCAATATGTACGTCATCAAATGACTTTGCGTCGTATGGTTTGAAATTTTACATCGTATCAATTCACTTTGTAACGAATGAACCGAGTTTACACGTCGCATCGAATCAATATGTACGTCATCAAATGACTGCGTCGTATGGTTTGAAATTTTACATCGTATCATTTCAGTTCGAACCGTATCAATTCACTTTGTAAAGAATGAACCGAGTTTACACGTCGCATCGAATCAATATGTACGTCATCAAATGACTTTGCGTCGTATGGTTTGAAATTTTACATCGTATCATTTCACTTCGAACCGTATCAATTCACTTTGTAACGAATGAACCGAGTTTATACCGTATCATTTCACTTCGAACCGTATCAATTCTCTTTGTAACGAATGAACAGAGTTTACACGTCGCATCGAATCAATATGTACGTCATCAAATGACTTTGCGTCGTATGGTTTGAAATTTTACATCGTATCAATTCACTTTGTAACGAATGAACCGAGTTTACACGTCGCATCGAATCAATATGTACGTCATCAAATGACTTTGCGTCGTATGGTTTGAAATTTTACATCGTATCATTTCACTTCGAACCGTATCAATTCACTTTGTAACGAATGAACCGAGTTTACACGTCGCATCGAATCAATATGTACGTCATCAAATGACTTCATGTTGAATTAAATGGCCTGTCATTGAATGGTTTGTAAATATCCACATTTTGACGGTTATGGCTTCCCATAGTAAATTCTATCTAGGTGTATTTGTGATGCACCTCCCCAAAAAGGAACGTTAACATAAATATGAAGTTGACAGGGCTTCATTATTTCTTCTAATCCACCCACTATACTTATAGATTTTCATTAGTAAGAAATATAGCTTTGCGTTTTTATGTCTTACTTATAATGTCGTAAGGTATAAAATGCCTTTAGAACCGCGATGGTATACGACCAAACGACAGGGGTTTTGAGACCCCGTACAAAGTGTTATATGCATGTTGGTTGAAGCTATGACAGGTTGCTTGCCTAGCGAAGCGTTATATATACTTTTTTTACTGAAAATAACGATGTGTTGCAGTTTGTGGGCTTTCCCCATACAGCATGTTTAATCTTGATGTTAAGTGAAGTAAAATTAAAACACTTAATAGGTAATTTTAAACAGGTTATCGAACTTTTTCAGTAAAACAATGCATACCCGAGCCAACTCCGTTTTCGCTTATTGGAGAAGGGGTTGGATAGGGTATGAAAGTTAATACTCGGACCACATAATGTATTATATTTTCACATGTGACATATTCACTGGAAAGTATATAATAAATATATGTTTGTTTTTCTCATAAGAATCCTTGGCTCTTTTTTCTTTAATTGGGAGCATAGGGGCCCTTGTTACATCAGCATAGGGGCCCTTGTTACATCAGCATAGGGGCCCTTGTTACATCAGCATAGGGGCCCTTGTTACATCAGCATAGGGGCCTTTGTTACATCAGCATAGAGGACCTTGTTACATCAGTTTTACAAAGAGTTATAGGGAAGAACTTCAAAAATCTTCTTCTATGAAACTACAATATTTTTATTTATTATCAGCTTTTCTCATAAGAATTTCTTTAATTGGGAGCTTAGGGGCCCTTGTTGGAACAGTTTTACATAGAGTCATAGGGAAGAACTTCAAAACTATTCTCCTATGAAACTACAAGAGATAAAGGTTAAATTGTTTTATGTATTATCAGCTTATGGATCGGATCCTCTACCAAGTTTGTTCAAATGGTGACCCTGGGCTCAAATTTTGGCCCCAACCCAGGGATAACAGTTTTACATAGACTGATATAGCGAAAAACTTAAAAAAGAATTCTTCTCTGAAACTACTGGGGCTAAAGGTTTAATATTTTGTATTTATTATCAGCTGATGTTCCTCTAAAAACAATGTTGAAATGGTAACCCTGGGGTCTAATTTGGTCCCGCCCCAGGAGGTCACAGTTTTACATAGACTTATATAGGGAAAACTTCAAAAAACTTCTTCTCTGAAACTATATGAGCCAAAGGTTCAATATTTTGTATTTAGCATCATCTTATTGTCCTCTACCAATTTTGTTCAAATGGTGACCCTGGGGTCCAATTTGGCCCTCAACCAAGGGGTCACAGTTTTACATAGACTGATATAGCGAAAAACTTAAAAAAAAACGTCTTCTCTGAAACTACAGGGGCTAAAGGTTTAATATTTTGCATTTATTATCAGCTTATGTTCCTCTAAAGACACTATTGGTGACCCTGGTGTCTAATTTGGCCCCGCCCCAGGGGGTCACATTTTTATATAGACTTATATATAGGGAAAAACTTTAAAAATCTTCGTCTCTGAAACTACAAGAGTCAAAGATTTAATATTTTATATTTACACTCAGCTTATGGTCCTCTATCAAGTTGTTTGAATGGTGACTCTGGGGTCAAATTTGGCCCCTCCCCAGGGGTCACATGCTTTATATAGAGTAACATAGGGTAAAAACTTTAAAACAAATCCTCTTCTCTGAAACTACGAGAGACAGATGTTTAATATGTTGTATTTACCATCAGCTTATGGTCCTCTACCAAGTTTGTTCAAATGGTGACCCTGGAGTCAAATTTGGCCCTATCCCCGGGGTCACATGTGAAAATTGGTTTGTTTTAAAGCCAGCCAGACTTGAGCTAAATATTACCCTCCCCTTTCTTAGTAATTGAAGACAGTTTATATAAAACTAGTTTCATATTGCCATATCTGACACACAATCCTTCTATCCCACCCCGCCCCACCCCACCAAACCCCACCCCACAACACCCCATCCCAACATGGACACCATACAGCCAGTAGAGCGATACAGGCCCTCTTGGGCCTCTTGTTTAGAATTGGATACGATAGGTCGGCTATGGAAAATTTACCTTTAGGGCGTCAAATTAAGATCGGAATATCAGATCACGTTGTTGTCGCTTGAGGCCGGTGTCTAGCTAAAGAAAAATTTACGTATTTTATGTAAATCATATGTACTCATTGTTTTTCAGACTCAGAACTTATTCATGGTTTATTTTTATCACTTTATACGGAAAAAGTAAACAAATGTATTTGATTAGGCCTCCAAAGGTCCATTATCATACTCTTTTTTATTATGTTATGCAATTTTAATAATGTAATTCCAAATTCAAATATTTGAGTTGCTGAATTACTTGATTGCTGCATATTTTTCCCGTTCTTTTAGTTCAGCTGGTCATCCAATGGCTTATACCTAGAACTAATAAATATATATGTATTACGTTGTATTATAGTTGTTACTTCTATGAGAAGGGTGAGTATTAAGGGAAATATAATTTCTTTCGTTTGAGTGAAACGAATTAGACAGAAATTACTTTCCCTTGATGTGATTGCTTCTCATATTAAAACCGTATTACTATACACGTCCAAATATATTAAAATTCCAACAACTTATGAGCACAAATAACAAGATAGCTTTAATAAAATTATGCAATTTCATTGACGTTATTCTGAAAAATGTATAATTGTGTATCGATTTATAATACACATTAAAGCAGTTTTAGCCTATTTTTGTTTATATTACATGTATATTGTAATCATGTGTATTTTGTAAAATTACGAAGTTTTAGAACTGTCAATAGTACATAAACTAAATGACGCCAATACAAAGACAATGACTTTCTTTCCATTATGAATGTTTAACTGTATTGTGTGTGTTTTGTAATACTATATTGTTATACACAAGACATAAGAACCCCGACAATACCTTTTCACAGGTTTCGTTTTCGTATCATTATATCTCCACCTGTGTACATGTTGTGCAATATAATAAGGCGCATGTTGAACTATGCTACTTTTCCGTGTGATACTAATTAAATAATAACTTACTGTTAAACACATAAGCATTGAAGTAAGATTCTTAATTTCCTACCTGTAAATAGTAGCTCCAGTATCACTGAATCACTGTTGAACTGTTTACACATTGTTCGAAGAAATATCTAAAGGCAGTACGTCGAAGTCCCGTGCAAACATTGATTTTCATGTAGCTTAGTCAAATGCATGTCTTATATAAGCCGTAAAGAAATGAACCTACGTTGTATATTGTTATATTTTGATTTGCATGCATCTATAGATCTAAATGCATTACTTAATATTAACCATAATTCAATATTTAATATGTTACTACTATTTGTATTATAGTCTATATGGTTAAAGGAAGGGAGACCGGCATGATATATAAATAAATATACACGTGTCTATGCATGCTCAGTTGTCTCCCCTCTGACACCGATGAACAATAGCTATCTTAACTTACATCATACCTTCTTATCTGACTGTAGATTATTTTGTGAAAACTATCAGTTCTGCTCTGCACTATCATCATTTTCTCTCGCTGTACTACCACCTTTATTTGTCATAACGATTACCATTTACAGTTGAATTTGCATTATATATTATATCCATTGCTGTTTTACACATGTAAAATCTTGGAATAAAATAATTTGAATTGAATCATAGAGGGCGCAATCGTAGATTGGCGTTGAGGTAGCCAAATAAATCATTCAGCCTTGGAGAGCAGACTATGTTAGACGTTGTAAAATTGAGTTGTTTTATAGAAAACTTATTGCAGCAACTCAAAAATGTGGATTTGAAAAAATTTCAGGATATTGATGTTGTCCTGTTGTGTTGGTTTTCAGTGATCATTGAAACGTTTGTACTTTTGCTGGTCAGAGATCAAGTCCGAAATCTTATCCTGAGAGATACTACAAATAAAAATGTTAATCGGATACACGTTTCCCACAGGGTTTTTCGATTTTCGCGGACGGCCTGGTATCACTTTGATGGTGCTCTGTTAAAAGTGCGAATGTGATTAATGGAACTGATGAAATAGGGTGGACATGCAATATCATAGAAATGATGGCCCAAATGTTCGAGGATCTGTTGGCTTATCTTCGGTTTGAGTCAGGATTTCAAATGTCTCTGAGATTCCGATACATCAATTATAGTCAGTCAGACGGAGTATCTGAAAGCTCTCTATTCTGAAAGAACAGCAATTATATACATCTCCTAGTACAAAAACAATTTATGAGAAAATGAAATTGGAAGGTTTTCCCTAACCGAAGGATAGGTTAGCCGACTTTTGAAAAACTGGGCTTATATCATTATCAGCATTGATATGTGCCATAAGTCGAACAAAAATGTTTCAGGTAAAGGGGATAATGGATTCCTTGTATGATTTAAGGATATCTCCCTTGGTTATGCAGTCATGGACAGTCATTACGTAAAGTACAGGCTGTATAAAGAGCCTTTTAGTGATTTAGGCACTGATTAGTATGAATTAATGTGGTGATGTTTTGTGTCATAATGCCGTCTGCCGGTCATTCAATGGCTTATACCAAGAAATAATAAATATATATGTATTACGTTGTGTTGTAGTTGTTACTTCTATGAGAAGGGTCAGTGTTAAGGGAAATAAAATATTTAACGACTGCGGCTTCTCTTATATTTGGGACTTTCAACATAATCCTCCAAATAACAACATTCACATCTTGATCAAAGACACGTTGACTAACCATTTTAAACAGAACTGGTCAGCGAATATTACACAATATTCAAAAGAAAAAAGTGTAACCTGTATAAAGACAATACCCGACTTGAATTTTATATAAAACACTTACCAAGAAATTAGGCATTAACATTTTTAAGTTTTGAACCGCGAACCACAAACTGCCTATTGAAACAGGGAGGTGGCAAATTCTTACTGTGACCTATCTCAACGACTGTGTACATACTGCCAAAACGACATAGGCGACGAATTTCACTATATTATGCCCTGTCGACATTTTCGTATCAAAAGAAACCAGCTTTTGCCGAGCAATTATCATCAACGTCCAAATATATTAAAGTACAACCAACTACTTTTAAGAAATTATATATATACTTTTGTCATTTGTATTTCATATTTTATTGTATTTCACATTTTATTACGTTAATTCAGTTTTGTATTCGTACTTACTTACATATAATTTGTAATTGTTTGGTGTAAATACGCATAGCCAATTAGAAGTACAATTATGTTTTAACATGTATATGGAATCACTCAAACAAACAGTCAAATGTAAATACGCATAATCAATTAGGTATATAACTATGTTGTAACTGTAAGATATATTATGAAACATTCAGACAAACGGTCAAATGTAAATACTCATAATCAATTAGGTATATTACTATGTTGTAACTGTAAGATATATTATGAAACATTCAGACAAACAGTCAAATGTAAATACCCATAATCAATTAGGTGTATAACTATGTTGTAACTGTAAGATATATTATGAAACATTCAGACAAACGGTCAAATGTAAATACCCATAATTAATTAGGTGTATAACTATGTTGTAACTGTAAGATATATTATGAAACATTCAGACAAACAGTCAAATGTAAATACCCATAATCAATTAGGTGTATAACTATGTTGTAACTGTAAGATATATTATGAAACATTCAGACAAACGGTCAAATGTAAATACTCATAATCAATTAGGTATATAACTATGTTGTAACTGTAAGATATATTATGAAACATTCAGACAAATGGTCAAATGTAAATACGCATAATCAATTAGGTGTATAACTATGTTGTAAGATATATTATGAAACATTCAGACAAACGGTCAAATGTAAATACGCATAATCAATTAGGTGTATAACTATGTTGTAAGATATATTATGAAACATTCAGACAAACGGTCAAATGTAAATACGCATAATCAATTAGGTGTATAACTATGTTGTAAGATATATTATGAAACATTCAGACAAACGGTCAAATGTAAATACGCATAATCAATTAGGTGTATAACTATGTTGCAACATATATTATGAAACTTCAGACAAACGGTCAAATGTAAATACGCATAATCAATTAGGTGTATAACTATGTTGCAACATATATTATGAAACATTCAGACAATAGGTCAAATGAAACGGAAAGCATAAAGACAAACTAGCCGTGCCGTGCGTATCCCATTCCCAAACTCAACATAACCTAGCTAAATGAAAAGCATGCACAATCAATTTTATTAAAATAAGTAAAATTCAACTTACTATAACAGTTTGTCTGTCTGTCACCCATAGATACTATCCAAAGTCAACTACACATTGTCTAATTCCCCAACCATGTACAGACAACAATACATTACTGAGTAACACGGAAAACCCGTGAAATATATGACACCAGTTATTATTAGAATATAACGGACCTCTGACCCCACCAAAATGCATCCTTGTTAGAGGCTGTCGAAGGGGAACGTACTATATTACATTAGTTGAGTTAACTATGTGTATATTAAACTGGTCGCAGACTAAACTGGTCAAAAAGTGTCCATTATACAATATGTGTATTTATAATGTTTCATGTTCGGTTTTACTTCTTTGTTTAAGTTTCCAGCTCAAGCATGCCTATGAAAATCGCCAATTGTTGATGCAGGATACAAATGACACATACATTTACTATTAACGTTCAATAAGCTAATGCTGGAACTTCGTTAGAGGTGTTTTTGTGGTTTTGTGTTGATGTTTTGTTTTTTGTTCGGGTATATATGTATGCCTATTGAAAATTATATTCCAGTTGTATGCTAGCTATTTGTAAAAAAAAAAAAAGAAAGTAGTAATAATAATAAAAATGCATATATAATATATGTATTCTTAGATTGGATAGGGGAGGCAACTCGTCTGGGCGTTGCACTACTGGCGAAGGAGTGTACATCCTTATCAGGTGGGACGAGTATTCTCCCTTATATAATAGACTATATGTGAAGCTAGTGAACCAACACGACGGAAATGTCTATTTAATTATAAACAACTTTATTCCCCCTGTCAAACTGATAAAGATCTAAAACCTAAAATGAAAACCATATACCTTGGTTGATGAATTTAAACAACATAATTTATTATACAGATTAACTATGTTCACGCATTAAAACTGTACATACTACGTTATCACCATTTCCCACTGTATATATAATATATATATATGCTACATGTGTGTTCATGTTGTTGCACTTGTATGTTTGTAATCATGCAAGTATGTAGCTTTAGATGTAAATAAAGAATCCTGTTCTGTTTTGGCAATTTTTATATTGTTGATAAACGTATTCGGCATCTGTTTTCGAAAATATTAATGCCAGTCCATTGAGGATTTTAGTATAAAATGGTGTTGTAGAGATCAGGCGGACCCAAACTCTCTTTCAACTTGGAAAAAGTCAATTTTTAAAATTATAGATACATGTATTAACTTTTATAATGCTAACCCCTCTTTACTTCCTCCGCGGCCTAGGATTTCCTTTCGTAATTTAAAATCGGGAATTCAAGAAGTTCATACTAAATTTGTTTTAGTTCCTGCTGATAAAGTAGCTAATAATGTAATTATTGTTTGACGCCTACATTATGTCAATGTTTTGTCTCTGGAACTCGGTAGCACTAATTCGTATACTCCAGTTCAATATACTGAGGATGATGTTGTTTCCACACATATCACTCGGTGCACTACTTTAAAGGCTAGGATAGACGAAAAGCAGAACAAACTGCTAACTATGTACTGGATTCCTAAATTACATAACAATCCGTATAAGGCCCGCTTTTTATTTCGAATTCTAGCGCCTGCACCACAACATCTCTAATATGAACTTGTAACTTCTTGTCTTACTGCCGTTAAAGATCACGTTAAACCATAGTGTGCTAAAACTTATGAAAACTCTGGGATTAATTTGTTTTGGTCTATTGAAAATTCAGGAGACGTTCTTGATAAAATTTGCAATAAACGTCAAGTTTCATCTATAAGCACTTATGACTTCTCTACACTATATACAACATTACCACATCACATTATCGAAGACAAGCTTAGTGCTCTTATTAAAAGAAATCGCTAAGGAAAATACTACATTTTTGGCCTGTAATAATATTAAAGCGTTTTTTACTAAACGGCAGTTTAGACAATTACACTATGTGGACTTGCCAAGAAGTTTGTGAAGAACTCATATTCCTATTATACACTATTTTCGTCAGGTATGGAACTACCGTTTATAGACACATTGTTGGTATCCTAAGGGTACGAACTGTGCACCCCTTGTAGCAGATTTGTTTTTATATTGCTATGAAAAAGATTTCATGTTGAGTCTTTCACCAGATACCCAGGTAGATGCTATTTAAGCCTTTAATGACACCTCTCGGTATCTGGATGACATATTGGACATTGACAACCTTTCTTTTCTACTATGGTTAATAATATATACCCTAAGGAACTACATCTTAACAAAGCTAATATTTCTGATACTAACGCTTCTTTTCTCGATTTACATCTCTCCACTGAAAATGGTGAAATAATTAGCAAAATAATGACTTTAATTTTGATATTGTTAATTATCCCCATTTAGATGGGGATGTTCCCCGTGTAACTTCTAACGAGGTCTATGTGTCTCAACTTATTCGTTTTACTAGAGCTTGTACTCGAGTTGAGGACTTTAATATGCGTAATCTTTGTATAACTAAAAGGCTACGCCATCAGGGCTACCGTTACCGTAAACTTCATAAAACCTTTGCAAAATTGTATTATTGTAACACTGATCTCCGTTCCAAATATGAAAGTAATTTAAGAACTCTTCTGCGACAAGGACTATCACAACCTGACCTCTATGGTGACGTGATTTACAAACTTCGTAAGATCCATGGTCATGATCACTTTCATACTATCTTTGTTAAACTTCCGATTAAAGGCTCTGGGTATTGTTTAACCACTCATAGGATATGTTGTCTGCTTTTTAATTTAGTCTTTTGGCTGTTACTTGTGATACGCAGGCTTCATAACCACTGCTCCCAACTAAATTCCATTATGTTTATTTCGCTCTTCGGGGCATTTAATTTTAATAGATACTGGGACCATACGCCGTACGACATGGGGAAGAAATATACTCCATGTCCACCGCCATATGCATGCCATCTTCGGGATGGTTGCAATTTTGTACTATTGATTTTATGAATATTGAGTTCTGATCAACCCGGGGCTAGAGGGCGTGAGCGGTAGCTAGCATATTTCACTACCGTTCATGAACAGTCTCAATCAAACCGAGACTGCAATATTTCGTATATGTCGTGTTCGGCCGTTTCCAAAGGTCCACTCTCATACTCGTTTGTTAAAAGGTTTATCAAAAGATGTTATGACCCGATCATTTTTCAACGCTCTGCATGCTTGGTGGTGGACCAATTTACAGTTCGCCACTATGCTTTCCTCTTTAATTGTGCGATGACAGAACAGGCTGTGGACCTGATGCCCAAAAGGGCAGTGACGTTTAATGTTTGTCTGCAATATTGTATTGTCGTGCCCTCAATGGTTTGTTCTCTTGTTGCTCTGGCTTCTGTCAAGTCACTGAGTACCTTCTTTTTTGCTTTGTAGTCTATTGCTTTTTTGTATTATATGTATCTTTGTGTTTTAATTATATTGCCTATTAATGCTGCCTTGTTGGTTAGGGAATAGTTCATGGCGGAGATTTCTTTATTTACACTGTCCCATTTTATTGGTATGACAGTAGGGTAAGTGTGAGGTCTGGTGCACCCTAGAACCTGGTTTAAACCGCAGCGGCCTTTTTTGCCCCTGACCTTTCCAAGGAGGTAGCCCTATTGTCAACCCTTTTGTGTTTGTGATGTCTTAATTTGGCCTTTTATTCATCTTTAAAGTTGTTATTTGTTTCTGTGTGTGTTTGTGGTTGACTGTCGTCGTTGAATGCTACTTTTCCTGTTCGAGTTTTTTATATCTATACTGAAAGGAGAAAGAAACGCGACACTGGAATTTCCGCTAAATATTGTATATACTGCACACTTAATTCCATATAAATTCAAAGGTAATCCCAAAATGGTTGTAAAAAATAAAGTTGCAGTTAGTTAGAGAAAGGACACAGTTGTGATGTTGTTGACGTTTTAATCACAGTACACGTTGTAACAAAAAAATCATAAATGTTGAAGTTCCTCTTTGAAAATTTGAGCCAGTTCAGTACTGTATTTAACGTAAAGAGTTTGCAAAATTGTGCATCCTAAGTTTGCTCATATACTTGAGCCAAACGCGTACTTTGTCAATAATGAAACTTTGCAGGAATACTATTGCTGTGTTACGTCTTGTTTTAGTCTTTTTTTCTTTAAGGAAAGATCTTACATAGCCATGTACCATTCGATTAACAGCAGAATATTGTATCTACAATATATTTCGCGTTTCCTTTTCCTTTAAGTATATATTTAAGAGTTCTAATTGATTGTTTCATTAAAAGTGAGACAATTGTAAAACAAAGTATATATGCAAGTAGTACGTGCTCTTTTATGTACGTATGTCATCGCACGTCCATAAATTGATATGGACTTACCAAATATTCGTGCTCTGTTCTAGAAGTATGATGAGGATTATAAAGCTTCTCTGACACAACCACTAAACTCAGGTTAGCGTTTGTATATTCTGCGTTTGTTATCATCACTTCTGTGGCTTTATCTAAAGCATTTAAATATACACATTTTCTTACATGTAATGTTATTAAACCTGTGATGTATTACATGCATAAGCGATTTAAGGTTATGAAACAGGATTTTTTTCATTTCCTTTTGTTTTTAGCAATAATTAAATCCGATATCCTTTTCCCAATCAAATTGCTTAAAAAGAGGAATAATTCATTCTACAAACATCTGATAAATTTTTCAAACAGTTATCTGCATGTTACGGCAAACAATTCTCTCCTATATTTTAACCACACCTTATATGAACATTTATTTAACGGGTGGGATCGATTTTAGGGAAATCCTTCACGAGATGGTAGGTGTGTGCTTCTTTTCAAGAAGGAGCGGATGCGAGTGAGTGAAAAAAACAACAACACTCATACCATTGAGTAAAATATTTCCCTATAAAATAATTCGCCAGTTAAATCGTCTATTTATTTTACAATCAGTGTACGCATGTTTTTAAACGAAATGTTTCGCTTTAATGAACGTTATCGGTGGATGACGTCGACGTCAGCAACACTTTATTAGTGTCATTACCCATCGTCACAGGTAGTTATTTCTGTGTTCCTAGTTAATTGTCAGGTGTCATATGAGAATCAACAAAAAGGAGCAACATATGATTTTCATATGAAACCTTTCATATGATTTTCTTATGAGAATTATATGATTTTCATATGAATGGAGTTTCATATGATTTTCGTATGAAATGCGTCTGCTTTTCATATGAACTTCATATGAAAATCATATGTAAGTTATCATATGAAAAGCATATGAAATTCGTAAGCTTATAAATATCCCATGAAACCTAAAAACTTTCAAAATACATTTAACAATATGTGCTTTTAATGAATGTAACATTAATAGATATTTTGTTCTGTCTTTCTTAGAAGCCAATCTGAAAGATGTTTTGATAGTACATTCAATTTAAAAATGTCTAGGTCTTCATACAGATTTAAAGTTGCATTTTCAAGTTGATTGGTTCGATTTCTATGGATTGCTTTGTAGTTGCTTGGTTTCACACTTTTAACAATTATCCCTTCCAGAAGTATCCTATTTGGTCACTCAGTGATACCAGTCTTGTCTGTGTTTTGGTTTTATAATACGCCCATGCTCATTTATCGTTGACATGTTCATGCAGTGTACTGTTTGCTACATCCATTCATGATTGAAGTATTTAAAGGAACTAGAGGAATTGAATTGAATTGGGGTTTTAAGGCGCACCAACACATATTAGAGGAACCTTCTTGATAGCATAAGAGTACAATTATTCTCTCACACTACTTTTTTTTGGTAATAGCTCTAAATAACCAAATAAATACAGTTTATGTAGCTCATGTCTATAAATGGGACATCCTTTTGTGTGTAGGTTGTCGCAAGATGATCCTAGTGGTTGGGGCTAACTCAGGAAAGAATCAATGACGGTGAATGCATTTACATAAGTTTAATGCAACTTTTAAAATATGTTAAATATATATACAATTATCTAAAAAAACAAGCGAATACACAGATGAAATATGAAAACAATGTTCTCATGAACGTTTAAGACGTTCTTAGTATCGTTACAAATACTGAATGTGTCGACTGATTATATACGACACTAAAGTGTTGTTAAAGTTATAACAATGTTGATGTATGATCTAGCGCGATAACTGTGATGCGCGAGAGCTCATGAAGATGATGATGCGCGAATCCAATGAGTGATTGTCATCAAATGCCTTCTATAAGGGTTGATGACGCGATATGTATGATTATGATTAACCTCCACTGAGGTTGTGGATGATGTTCCTCCAGTGAGGACTGATAACGGGGCCACCTCGTGTCCCGGGGGTTGTCGATTATATAACCTGGCCATGTTGCGCAGGTACGGGGACCGTCTCCACGGCTCGTAAACGTTATGTGTTGTTTCTAGTGTCGAATCACCTAAAGGGCGTACACACCCTAGGGGCTAAGCTCCACTCCGGGAGGCTTATATCCAACCCTGGATGGCTTAGGCTGTAATTATATATACGTTTTAGATGTCGGTTGATAAACATAACCATCTTGCATAATTATCATTACCCAAACAAATCATTGTTTAATAAATATATGTAAGCTGTACTAATGATGAGTAGCAATGTATACATATTCTATAATGCCATGTATACGCCATGTACGTCGCTGTTAACCAATGTCCCTAATACATGTAATATACAACGTTATCAAATCACTCGTATATTACACTCACTGAGTTATGCATGCACACATGCATGTCAACTAATGCCCATATTATACAACGCTATGTATACGCGTCGGAACATTTATGCTAGTCACTCATCTCATTGTTAACTATTGTAAACACTCGTGTATTACAATCACTGAGTTATACGCCAACGTTAACTAATGCTATTATACAACGTTATCAAATTTATATTGTTTTACAATTAATGATCAGTTACAATAATTACATATAATAAAGTAACTTCAAAATCATATGCTAGTCTCAAGTTAATGTTTGAGAAACATTAAGCTAACCGGATGTCTTAACCGCCAACCAAGATGGCCCCGCCCACTGAATACAAATGTACGATAAAAGTTAATAAAATAAATACTGACCACATATTGCCTGTGAATTTCGCCGTCCACTTCTGCTCCAAACAAAGCAACTATCAAGCAATCCCGGCCAGAACTAGAAGACAATGGATTTTATAGCAAACGTTACGCCCAAACCATTATTTTCCCCGTTCAGTCCGTGACATACGTGGCTAAATTCGCAGTATTAAATTCTACACGAAAGGACCCTTACACAATTTTGCCTTTTAAGGAGATAGACCTATACTTTTACATGCATTAGCACAAAACTGAACTTTATAAACGGCCCTTCCGGACACCCTATGGCGGCCACTTAAAATGTGCACGGTTTTCCGTGTTACCTGAATATATCATGAACATTGTGAATTTGGTTCAACTAAACAATGGATTAGGGTGTAACTAACAGGTGCTTACAAGAGCTGTGTACGACTAATACGCTCTACCCGTGACATTTTGTGACATAGGTAAAAGAACAACAAAAAAAACTGACTTTATTTATATACATAATAATGCATATATATCATATCTTAAAGGGTCACACGGAAATATTGACTATACCAAAACTCGCGGTGTCTCGTTTTATATATATACGAGGGAAGATTCAAATGTACGCAGACATTTGCTATACAATCTTCATTATTAAATAGTTAACAGCATAATGACGTCAAATGAATTAACATTTTAAAATATAACCTAAACTGCGTCATCGCTATTAAGTTAATATGTTTACCAAAAGGATAAATCAACACTATTTTAAAATAAATTAAGATTTTATTTATTTGCATTTACATTTTTGAATTTCTAGTTAATGTCAGCAAGCATCTCTGAATCAATATCTCCTCTAGCCTGCTCTAGACGTCCTTCACATATAAGGTCTCAAAACAGAATGATCTGAAAAGAGTAAAATATAAAATTGTTTTAACTTAAGTGCAAGAAGAAACAACAACATTCTCAACTAGAACTATCACTGAAGTAGATGAATACCCCCACATTTAAGTCAAACAAAGGGTCATACTTCTGTAATAAATTAAGCAATCGACGTGTGATGTAGAGGGACTTCAGGACATCATTTGTAAAGTGTATATGAAGTTTGGAAACAATCCATTGGAAACTGTCTCAGAAATGCAAGAACAAAATAAAAATGTGCTAGAGGACATGTCGTGACGGACAGCGTGGTTCTTCGAAGCGCGGGTGTGTGGACATGTCGTGACGGACAGCGTGATTCTTTGAAGCGCGGTGTGCGTGGGGGGTGGGGGAGGGTGGTGGGGGGATTGGAGGGAGGAAATGCATTGAGATTATAGTATGTGAAGCAGTATACATTATTTTGTATAATATATATAAATGACGGGTCAATAATTTTGACGGCTTGTAATAAAGTAATGACGGCTTGTAATAAAGTAGTTGAATGGCTTACCATAGTAGAACTATTTGCCTCCAGTGCATGGAAAGAGCATGTGAACTATTGCCCACGACCGAAGGAAGCGGGACTTAAAATATCACCAAGGGATCTCTATCTTTGGTTCCTATGATCTCAATATAACCAATGTCACAAGTACCTTAAATGATTTAACCCTAAGAACTTTATATTTTAATGATGAAAAAGTGTCTGTACTTTACCATAATATTTTAAAAACGAAGAGAAATATTGTGAATATTGCCAATGATTAAACCCACCTAGTATCATGTTGTAATACGTCTCGTGTAATAATCTGTGCCATACTTCCCATGACACACCTCCTCTGTGATTTTAAATTGGGCTGAAACATAGATACACTTGTAACCTCTCACATTTATTATGTATGGTTGGGTTTTTCTAATCCAAACGATCAGTGAGGTGGGGTAGATATTAAAGATCACCAACCTCAACAGTATTTTACTTGACCTTTTTGTCAAACGTTCGTGCATTAAAAGGACTTTTATTTTAATTTTATCCTGCCTTATTAAATGAGCAACACTAGTAAACTTATTTATGTTCACAATGTACAACTTTCAGGTATTACATGCATAGTTTTTCATAACAATACATAGGATATATCTGTACGATCTCGACTGTCACAAAACATAATGGCTGTAACGTTTTCATTTCCTCATAATTTCTCATTAATCTTTCAATATTTACACTTCAGGACAATGGTCATGTGACCTTTGCAGTATATAAAGGTCAAAATCATATCTTAGGTCACAGTTTGTTCAGTCATGTTGTAATCTTAACTTTTTCTATAATCTGTTCATGTCTTCTCATCTCTTCACCACACTAGGCCCTATATTTAAACGTATTAAAACAGGTTCAGCAATAAAAGTGAACTTCATTTTATAGTTGTCATTCTTTAATAAGAGATGTCACTGTAAGTGGCAAATGCCCCCGAAAAATATTTTTTGTCCTCCAAGTGAAACCTTTGACCTTTGAGGTACTGGCCTGATTATTGGACATAACACACCTTCTCCTTGTATAAAGTATATGTGTGTCACGTTTCATGCAATTCCCTCCCTACCGTTGCATAATAAAAATAACATTTAAGGTAAATATCAAGGTCTGAAACATTTAATCTAAACTTACATGGTGGAACATTTTTGTACTTGGTAAGTTAGTATCCAAACAAGGTTGAATGTATCCAAACAAAGTTTTATGGGGCACCCTCATCATTCATACTGCACACATTTCCTGAAAGTAAAATTGGTGTCTATCAATACATCAGTCATGTGCAATAAATATCTAAACTATACCCTATACGGGTACAGTTGTAGGTATTAACCTGTTTTCAACAGATAGATTGAGATAACTTGCTAAAGCTGTTTCAGTACTTAAAGGCCAAACAAAAAATACACTATGTGTGTTTCTCTTAAGCTTTGAAAAAAGGGTAGGTAGGGATTTATTTTTAGAATCTCTGCAGAGTAGCAAACATAAATTAAGATAAATAGACCTTGGGCCAGAACCCCAAATTTGACAATCCGGTACCATTTTGGTGGGCAAATTCTTACTAATGTCAATTTGGGGGCAATTTTATGGAGGTAAGGAAAATGCATTATAGCAATTTTAAAGTTACAGCTTTACATGATTTTTAATGCGTTTTGAAACATAACCCCCTTAAAAAAACTGAAAATCAGAGAATGTCATAAAATGTGACTAAAAAAGTTATATTTAATAATTTCTGTATTTTCACTATTAATAATTATGTAAAACAGTTAACAGCCCCGAAATATGACAATTACAATCAGTTTAAATGACCTCGTTTTCTTCTTTTTAGCCAAAAATCTCAATTTTACATGTAAATTTACCCCACCCACTTTTAGAGACTTTATACTTAACTGACAGATTTTCTGTTTGTTACATAAGCAATACACGTATGTTTTATTTTGAGACAATAAAATATATACTAAAAGAAAATAACAAGAATTCAAGTGTTTGTAATAATTTTTTTAAGTAAGCGATGGATAAAAGAACCCATTGAATTCTAAAATGAGTGCAATATTAAGTGATATTTTGGCGTTTATAAGATATTACTTTGACATATATCACACTTGTAGTAATTTTTCGTATCTCAGTGATAAAATGTTCTAACAACAGATAAAAATATGTTCAGTTTATAAAATACTGTTCTGTTTTATGGTCAATTAATTACTTGTCTTTGTTAAATTTGCATATCAAATTGCCCCACCTACTTAGGATTAAGATAAAAAATTATTCAAACGGACAAAGGTAAACATTGATACCAGTTTTAGGGTCAAATGGAAACTATTATCATGTTCTAAGTAAATGTTCAGGTAAATGGCAATTAAAAATGCAATGACAATACATTCTAAATTGCATTACTTAGTGGTATTACAGCTTTAATTGATTTCAAATGTGTTTTATAAGTGTACATGGATAGGGGTAAAATACCAACTTAATCCTCAAAAAGTATATCTTCATTTATAAGCAACTGTGGATGTATGACTAGAGTTTAAGTGCAAAATGTCAGATTTCTTACAATTTCTTCATAAATAGTATTGTGGAAATTAAGAACCTTTGAAAATAAAAGGAATACTTTAATAAAAACCATTTTGGGATATTTGCTTTTGGTAACATGGATATATTGATGATGGCATGACACTACCAATTTCCATATTTACACAATAATATTTATATAGGATCATTCCAGTGTATACATGTATATAAGTGGTTTATTTGATTTATATATTTATTCTAGGTAGACCCCCGTGTGGTTCTCGGAGGCCCCGTTTGGTCACGGGGCAAATAATAGGGCCACTGCAGATCCCTTTGGAGAGATAGGCAGAGGGGTAGAATCCCCCCAAATTCATGTTCATTTGATCATTTTTTGTTCATGTTCATTAAAGGTCTTCATCATGTTCCCTGCATTGTTTCAGGTGCTATCTCGCTCGCATCAAAGAGAAGTGGCATAAAAACAATAACGTTGCTCCAGCGTAAATGAAATTTCTACGATAGAATTTGCAGCAACTCTGCAGTTCAGGATGAGAAGGTTCGAGGCCCATTTTCCATATTTTATCTCGATGTACATGGAAGATGAGCCTGGAATGTTCATGCCTTTTAGGCGCCATATAACCTTTTCATGTGTTGGTGCGCCTTAAAACCCAAATTCAATTCAATTATTCTAGGTAGAACATAATTAACAATATAATATGTATTTATTCTATATAAACATATTGGCTGTTCAAAAAAGTAATTTTACCTAGCTGTGGAATTACCCCACCCACCCAATTTATAATGGGGAAGCTCAAGTAAGTTTACATGTGTATCACTGATTCATTTGATTTATATTCTTCTGTTAAACAAATTAAATTACAGATGCAACTGATTCTTATTTTTATTTTTTAACATCTGTAAGCACAATTAAACATCAAATTATACTAGAATAATTATTACAATATAAAGTGGGTGGGGTAAATTGAAGTTGTTTTCTTCACAAAACATTTCTTTTTCATGTAAATGACAGATATTTCTATACATTATAAAATATTACCAATTTCATTATTTTAACCAATTAACTTTATTCTGAATACCTTGTCAGTTATTACTATTACAATGACATTTCTTTTATGCAACTTTTACAATAGAATGGAGTGTTTTGTACTTCTTTAAATTCGACCGTACATTTTGAAACCTATTTTGCCATTTGATAATCTTTACAGCTATTAACATAAAATACTTCCGCATATATTTTTTCTGTGAAATATAAAATGAATAACCATGTTTTGTATGTTTTTACGTTCAACTTTTGCGTTTAGGTCACTTTTTCACAAACTGTATGCACTAGACCTTTCAAACTTTGCTTATAGTTGTATCTTGGGTGGTACATTGCAACGTGACAAAGCAAATGTGTATGTGACCTTGACCCTCCAAGCAAGGGGCAGATAACTTAATAAGTTTTACCATCAACTTTTGCGTTGAGGTCACTTTTTCACGAACTGTATGCACTACACCTTTCAAACGTAGCTTATAGCTGTATATTGAGTGGTACATTGCAAATTGACAAAGCAAATGTGGATGTGTCCTTGACCCTCCAATAAAGGGGCAGATAACCTTATAATTTTTAAATTCAACATTATTTTGCGTTTAGGTCACTTTCTTGCAAACTGTATGCACTACACCTTTCAAATTTTGTTTTTAGATGTATCTTGGGTGATATATCGCAATGTGACAAAGCAAATGTAGATGCGACCTTGACCCTCCAAGCAAAGGGCAGATAACCTTATAATTTTTACCTTCAACTTTTGCGTTTAGCTCACTTTTTCACAAACTGTATGCACTAAGACCTTTCAAGTGGTACATTGCAACTTGACAAAGAAATGTGCATGTGACTTCGACCCTCCAAGCAATTGACAGGTAACGTAATAATGTTTACCTTCAACATTTGCGTTTAGGTCCCTTTCTCTCAAACTTTATGCATTAAACCTTTCAAACTTCGCTTATAGTTGTTTCTTGGGTAATACATCACAACGTGTCAAAAAGCAAATGTGGCTGTGACCTTCACCATCCAAGCAAATGGCAGATACCCGGTAACTTTAATTGTTACATTTACATCATTTTCTCATAGTGCCTCAGCAAACTGTAAGCTCCATTGTTTTTAGTTATTAAAATGTTTACAAACCTTCGTTAGGCGAGACATGTTAATCCGCGGATTTCTTGTTTAACCATGTATGTACAGCTGTATTTTTGCCAAAATAAATCTATCTATGTATCGTTTTCTAAGATGTTAGGATTTATATTGCTACATAGCCTTAAATTGACGACTGTCAGAACTCACAAAACGTGATCAAACTAGAAGGCATTCACTGGTCAAACATAATCGGGTGAGACACGTTATACAATTTATCTGTGTCTATTACATGTATTAATAGAATGTGTATGGAGATGTGTATGCGTATTTATTTGAGATTGAAGCTATGATTTTGCAACTGACATAGAAAATACTAAGTTTGATTTATTTTTAATTGATTATAAAAAGAAAATAGAATATAACTGTATTACCCTATTTGAATTTTTACTTTTAAAATGAGGGATTGCGAGGTGGGGATGGGGCGGCGGCGTTGGGACTAACACACCGAGAATTTGACAGAAATTAACTCCTATTTGAAAGGAATGAGCTGTTCCAGCCAGCAATACCACCACCCCACCACCACCCTCTGGATTTAGACCCCGCACATAGAATGTCAACAAAATACCCTTTAAACTTTTTTTTTCAAACATATCCTCAAACAAACCTACCTTGGAAAGAGCGTTTATTCAAACCTCGATCCACTAGAAAATACCCCCATGGATATTTTTATATAAAACAAATCTCTGAAATTTCGGAAATACCTCCCTGGACCTTTTTCCTTTACCGCCACCCAACACACCTCAAAAATCCCTACCAGCCAACCTCATTACCTCGTTTACCTAAAAATCACCTCCTATAGAAAATATTTTTTTACAACACCCCAGTGCCCTGAAAAATTTCGAAAATACCCCACTCGCCAAAAGAAATTCGAAAACCGGACACACCCATCACCTCACCCCGCCCCACCCTTAATGGGTGATGTTTCCTATGAATGAGTGTTTATAATGATGATGTTGATATGATTTAACATAAAATTGGATTTAAGGGACACTGTACAATTTAGATTAAAGGGGCATGTGTCAATAATTTTGGACTTTACTCTAACAGCGGATTTTAGAAATATTTGATATAATTTATGTGTATTCTGCAAGTGAATATTGTTCATTGTACAATTTAAATAAATTTGTTGATTATAATTTAAAAATTGTTGTTGCTGGTTTTGCACTTCCTTTCCTGTTACTTTTTACCCGTAACGGTTAGGAACGGATATTGCGTGCAGAGCCCAATTAGACCAACGATATTTACACCGGGGTACTGACTTAAGGCAGAACCGGTACAGTACCAACATTGTGGGACTACCCTGTGAAATGTTGCTCCTAGGGTAGAAATTAAACATTTCTCTATTTCCTGGTTACTCCCGTTGCTGCCACAACCCCATCCCCACCCAGGTGAGTGAAATAAATTATAAGTGCGTACTTGCTTTTACGTGTACTCTCCCAGTTATAACTTCTATCCTACAACATTTTCACAGGTACGAACATTCTGACAAATCTAAAAGAGCACAAAAAATGGAATGGGTGGGGAAGGTGGTGGGGTTCGGAGGGTTTTGTTATTACATTATTTTTGTTTTAAACTCGGAGATCATTGCCTCAATACCCTCTAGAAATTACAGGCCTATTTTGCCTCTGAAATGTTGATAAAGTAGCCTGATATTTTTGGAATTTCATGGAAAACTATTGGAATTTCATGGAAAACTAAAGACGAAAATACGTTACCTTATACCCATGCTCCCTCGTTTAATTGTATTTTGGACTTCTTATTATTTATTTATTTTTTGGCTATAGGCTACGCTCCTTTCTTTGACGCAGTTCTTGACGATTGTTTCTTTCTTGCCTACATGTACTTAGCTACTTGAGCATGCACTATACGGAGTGATTAAGACATTTGTTGAATATTCTCCAGGGCTGGCGGTGGGGTGGCAGTGGGTTGGGCGGATCATAACCCGAGGATTAGACATAAATGAACTTCTGTTCAACACCCTCACGCACACACGCTACTCCAACTCTTAAAAATGTTTGTTTAGCCCAGAATACAACCTTAGATTTAAACAATAAAATAAAAATAAAATCCTTTATTCAGGTCATGCCACATGGAAACTCTACAAAATACCACCTTATTCCTCTGGAAGTCCCTTTCTTACCTACTCCTTTTTTTTGTTGAAAAATACATCCCCACCTCACACACATCCAGACCACCCCGTCTCCGACCCCAGCCTCACTGGATTAAAAACAACACCAACAAAAAAAAAAGGAAGCACCACCCTGAAAAGAAGGATTCACCTCCAGAAACATCCTTCAAAAAAACTTTATCCAACCCATTTACTCAAATGTTTCGTCTTCCTCTTCAGTTTATTCGTCATCAAAATCTTTTTTCCTTGGTTGGAACATTCGCGTAGTCTGCACATAGAAGTACATGTTCTGTTATGTACGTTTTATTGTAAAGTATAATAACAATCAAATCATAAAGAACACTTTTATTTTAAAAGAAACACAATGAATGATTAATCATATTTCATAATCATATTTCATAAAATCATTAAAAGGAAATCACAAGAGATAACCTTTTTCACAATTTCCTCAGGTGGTTGTCTCCCTCGGATGAAAAAATCCTTACCCTATATTATTCCAGTGACTAATTTCTTTGCCAGGTTATACTAGACTGAGATTAAATTTTGTTAATATGGTAGAGCTACTATTTTAGATTTCATTTCATTTTCTGCCACACTAAAATACTAACATTGCAAGGTCATTGACATTAGCTAATGTGCATGAGGTTGGTCTGCTTTTACTTACCATTACAACAGATATACGCAAACTATGAGGTCACTTTGGGTTAAAAACAAAAGATAAAGTTATGAAATTTAATAAGAAACATCTTTACCTTATTTGCTTGCTGTCTTTTTTTTATTTCATGTTATTTTCTGCAATTGTTTACTGTTTTACTCTGCATTATAAATGGTGAATTTATTAACAAGGGAAGCAACTTTTCAAATACTTATTAAAGTATTCCTTTTATTTTCAAAGTTTCTTAATTTCCACAATACTATTTATAAAGAAATTGTAAGAATTCTGACATTTTACACTTAAACTCTAGTCATATATCCACCGTTGCTAATAAATGAAGATATGATTTTTGAGGAAAATCGGTATTTTAACCCTATACATCTACACTGTATCAAACACATTAGAAATCAAGAAAAGCTATAATATCACTAAGTAATGAAATTTAGAATTTATTGTCATGCATTTTTCATTTCCATTTTTTACCTGAACATTTACTCAGAACATGTTAATAGTTTCAATTTGACACTAAAACTGGTACAAATTTTCATCTTTGACCATTTGAATAGTTTTTGATCTTAATCCTAAGTGGGTGGGGCAATTTGATATGCAAATCTAGCAAAGAAAAGTCATTAATTGACCATAAAACAGAACAGTATTTTATAAACTGAACATACTTTTATCTGTTGATAGAACATTTCGTCACTGAGATACGAAAAAATACTTCAAGTCGGATATATATCAAAGTAATGGGCTTATAAACGCCAGAATATCACTTAATATTACACTCATTTTAGAATTCAATGGGTTCTTTTATCCATCGCTTACTTAAAAAATGTATTACAAATTCTTGAATTCTTGTTATTTTCTTTTAGTATATGCTTTATTGTCTCAAAATAACACATACGTGTATTGCTTATGTAACAAACAGGAAATCTGTAAGTTAAGTATAAAGTCTCTAAAAGTGGGTGGGGTAAATTTACATGTAAAATTGAGATTTTTGGCTAAAAAGAAGAAAACAAGGTCATTTAAACTGATTGTACTTGTCATATTTCGGGGCTGTTAACTGTTTTACATAGTTATTAATAATGAAAATAAAAAAAATATTCAAAAAAACTTTTTGAGTGACATTTTATGACATTCTGTGATTTTCATTTTTTTTAAGGGTGTTATTTTTAAAAACGCATTAAAATCATGTAAAGCTGTAACTTTGAAATTGTTATAATGCATTTTCCTTACCTCCATAAAATTGCCCCCAAATTGACAATAGTAAGAATTTGCCCACCAAAATGGTACCGGATATCGTTATGGCCCATGGACTAAAACTGATAATTATTAATAATAACTTTGTTTAAAAAACAATAACCAATAAATATGTCATTTTCAGAACATTTTAGGCTATATAATAGACTGGTCGATGTGAAGACAGACCACCCCCTTTTTCCGCAGAGGGGAGTGGGGGATGAACCAGTACTGTATACCTCCCGTACACATATTAGAATTGACAATACATAATACGAACCAGAAAACATTAATTTAATCTAACTTTGGAATACGACCATTATGTCCTTTCTGCCCGAACACGTAACCGGTCCAAGTTCTATACGGACCATCTGGGTATTTAATAAGCAAAATGCATGT
The DNA here is from genome assembly GCA_037043455.1 of Cyrtodaria siliqua. Lineage (NCBI taxonomy): Eukaryota > Metazoa > Mollusca > Bivalvia > Adapedonta > Hiatellidae > Cyrtodaria > Cyrtodaria siliqua. Next base: position 193,130 of record JAWPHD010001345.1, read on the forward strand.
TCTTACTAAACGTCAGCTTTTGGTGAACCCAAAAGATTAGAACTGAGTCTCCAACTCTGTATAGTGTAGTAATGCTCCAGCTGACAACTCCATTTTGCACGGAGTCTTTGACCAACCCACAAAACACACTTGCAATAGCAAAGGCCCAACATACTGAAAGGAGAAATGTGATGTGAGCAAGAAAGTTAAAAAAAAATATATATATACATGTACATTTCTAGTAATATCATATATTACCACACTTAGCATTTTAAACAGGCAATTGTTACGGATGTGAAAAAATAGAAGAACTGAATCAGGCTAACGCTTGTATAAATAAACCTGTCATAGCATTGTTTACAGTTTAAATATGTATTAAACACGTCCTTTGAATTTTCAATCTTTTTTTCTGGTTGATAGAGTGGTCAATCAGAGAATGTTGTACACCATTTCTCAAGACCTTGCAGATTAAAATATAAACAATGCCGCAGCCCTGATGCCGTAGTCACCAATTCGGAGAAATAAATTTCCTAAATATGTTACTCGTGTAGCGTATGTTATGTAATAAATACATGTATTGTGTAATTAAAAATGTATTGGAACAACTGATCGCGATGATTTTTTTTTGTATCCGTGACATGTTTATACAATGTAAGATGACAGTAACTTGCTAAGTATGACTGACCAAAGTCTACCTAACAAACTCAGGGGCGTAGCTACATGTACATATGAATAAGCAGCTGCGTACCCACTGCACATATAAAATAAAAACAAGAGTTCGGTAAAACAGATGGATGCTCCCTGAATAAAGGTATACATGTGAAATACAATCGGAATAAATATGTAGAAGCTGACAAGAAAAAAATACATTTGAAGAAGTTTAAAGATCCGTGACTCTGCCAAAAAATATTCACCCGTATTGTCCGATTCTGTGAGTTCCAGAACAATTGCTTGCTAATATTCGGAAATATTTTACGGCTGCAAATGTGTTGCTTGTGAGAGTCTTTTGACACAAAACATACACAAAGCTTACAGAATAATAACTACTAGGATGCAAGTAGATGTATTGTTTGGGGCGCTTGTTTCAGCCAAAGGATTTTTAGCATTAACGTGAACAATATAATTAATACATACATACATTATATATAATTGGAACTGGCATTCTTAGTGGTAAGGTAAATACTAAATAATAAAAAATACTTATTTTTGAAAATCGGTGGAAAAACAGATATTTTAAAACGAAAATACTTTTTTGGTGGGGCTTTTCCCATGTAAATTCATGAAATTCTTTTATTGCTGGGACAGCAGAAAAATAAGAAACCTCAAATTACTTCAGTTAGCCTCAATATATTTATCCAACACAATGAACCCATTTTGGATACACATTCTGAAAAACAACGCAACTGAACATTTATCTTTAAAAAATCGTTCGTAGATCGTAGATCTAGATCTATAACCTTTTTTTCACGCTTTATCATAAACATTGTAGGAAATAATAAGATTTTGGATGGGTAGGTGTTTGTGTATGGGGTTGGGTGGGGGAGGTCAACAATATTGGGGTGGCCAGGGCAAAACATCCTCTAGACTCTAGACTCTCTCTTATTGTATAGATTTTTGGGGATCGGGGTGTTTGGGCAATCGCATGGTACACACAACTTTATTAAAGCATCGTCTTATTCAAAAAGTGGGTCAGGACATCATTGGGTATTGGGATCCGGAATGCTGACATTTGATTACAAACAAGTTTCTATTTTGGTGGGTTTGTCTAGGTTGGTTTGTTGTTGTCAGGAAATGTGTAGACCTTCGCCTACTCGATCAGGTTCACCCAAGGGGAGAGGAAAAAAAGAAAAGAAAAGATAAACTGTCAACGATCATTTTGGACCCCAGAATGTACGCCCCCACACCTCCCCCACCCCCCAATATGATATCCATGATACGACCATGGGAGACAACCCCTCTCCCCAAAATGTACGCCCCCTATCTGATACACTTGATACGACCCTGGAGACATCCCCTCTCCCACCCCAATCGGATATCCTAGAACCACCCTGGGATACCTCCCCACCCCCACACTCCCACACACAATCTGATCCCTCCACTCCATCCTCTCCTACCCTCCACCAATTATTTATTCTTTGTTATTCTTCCATATGTTTAAATATACAATATAAGCAACAGTTAATACTATGCAAAACAACTGGTTTAGACATAGTCTAATAATTACCTGTTATCAGGGGCGTTGCCTGTTTTTAACATACTCCTAATACGAGGTGCGCTCCGAATGGGGGAGATTTGGGAGTACGTTTCCCCTTCCACAAGGTGGTTTCCGGGGTTCTCCGCAATATTTATTTCCATTTTTGGACCAAAATGTTGCTCGTATAAGCGACATTTGTCAGGATTAACGACATTTATGCTCATAGAAAAAAAGAAAGAAAGAAAAAAAAATACAAAAATAAAAATAATAATAAAATTATAATTTTCCACCCTTACCCACTTCCCCCTCTGATATTTCTTTTTCATTTTCAACTTTTTAGGATGTTGTTTGTTTTCCAAGTTACTCCTGGGAGTAAGGGAGTATGCCACGCTACGCCCCTGCAATTATATGTAGAAAAAAAACTAATGACACGTCGCGAGATTTAAAGAATCAAGACTACTGTGTGACACTTTACAAGACCATAATAATGTTATAATTTACAAATATTATTGCTTAACATTTCATATGAGAATCATATGATTATCGTATGAACTAAATTGCATATGATATTCATATGATAATTGCACCATATGATTTTCATATGATACCTTTCAAATGATTTTCATATGAAATGTTTCATATCGGAATCATATGAAACAATTTTCATATGATTCTCATATGATTTTCATATGAATTTCATATGAATATCCTTTCATATGAGTTTCATATGTGGCAAGTTTGCCTATGGAGTAATCCCGATCTATCACCCATAGAAATGTAATACATTTTCGATGTATCCTTAGCACATATGTTTATTTGATTTGTCTATTATAGTATAAAGTGTATTTTCAATTAAACTTCGACATTTAAACGTTATGCTATAATTCACAACACATCCAAGAACGTTGGATGTGTAATAGCGTTTAAGTTTTACGCGGTAATCTTCAATTTTTAATCCCGGATTGTTTCGTTACTTCTTCTACATAACTTTCATTATATTTTGTTTTCGAATAGTTAAACAAATAATTGTGATGCATGTTACTAATTGCTGATTATAGTAGCATATACTTATTATTGTATTATTATTATATTATTAATACACTAAGGTAAAATAACGAAGACAATTTGGAATCTCGAACATGTATGCAAGCAGCAGATTTTAAAATAAAATACTAGAACGAATTCGACTACGCGCCATCGCAAATTCACAATCGTTCTTCACATAGGTTTATATGCTTAACATACATGTATATTATATGCTTAACATACATGTATATATGATCACCAGTTTGACCCCGTATCAGTTGTCAGACAAAGGCTCGTCATGGAGTATAAGCTGATCAGTTATATATGTATTTCTTTATTAATTATCATATTTAACTTTCCAAATACGGAGCAAAATAAATAATGACAAAAAATGCCTCAAGCCAGGTTTAATCAAACGACGAGCATATAAAGACAAAAATCGATAAAACAAATCGTATTCATTTTACCTCCGTTACTATAGTTACGAGCGGATCAATAAACTATGTCTTTACTTTATTTTGTCGATCGGTTTATACAGTTGTGATAACATCATTGAATAATATTGTAAAATAAAAATGCCATTCGAACTGCATTGTCTCGACAAGTCATTGACATTAAAAGCTTCACAACGAGTGAAATAAATAGATATTATTTACCTGCTGGATTATTTTAAAGGAAAATCCTTCACGAGATGGTAGACGCATACCATCAAGTGAAGGATTGCCCTATAATCGAACCCAGTAGTTAACTAATCGATTTATTATATTTAAACGACCTTGTGTACGAGTGTAACCGAAACATTTCGCTTTGTTCACATTACGTGGTCCGAGTATTAACTTTCATACCCCATCCAACCCCTTCTCCAAGAAGCGAAAACTGGGTTGGCTGTGGTATGAAATAAAACGTTAAATTCGGTTTAAAAAGTTTGCATATTGTAAATTTAAACATTAAATAGGTAACTTTAAACAGGTTTTCGCATGTTGTCAGTAAAAAAAACGTGTTTTATTGTCGAAATATCTGTTATAAAATCCTGCTAATAAAACTTTCTCATCGCTGATTTGAAATAAAGCGGGACCACGTAATGTGAACATTATCGAAGGATAATGTCGACGTCAGCAACACTTTATTGACGTCATGACTCAGCTTTACAGTTGTTTTTGAGTTCAGAGTTCTTTAGCGATTATGAATTTTCTTTCACTCAGAAATCCCGGTCTTTCGCCTACAGAAATGTAATATTTATGGTTGTAGTGTAATATTTACGGCTGTATTGTAATATTTACGGCTGTAGTGTAATATTTATGGTTGTAGTGTAATATTTATGGTTTAATATTTATGGTTGTAGTGTAATATTTATGGTTGTAGTGTAATATTTACGGCTGTATTGTAATATTTACGGCTGTAGTGTAATATTTACGGTTGTAGTGTAATATTTACGGCTGTATTGTAATATTTACGGCTGTAGTGTAATATTTACGGCGTAATATTTACGGCTGTAGTGTAATATTTACGGCTGTAGTGTAATATTTACGGCTGTAGTGTAATATTTATGGTTGTAGTGTAATATTTATGGTTGTAGTGTAATATTTATGGTTGTATCACTCGGGTAAGTATACTCCTTAAAATAATTTAAGGGCCAAAACAAGAACAATTTATAAATGCAGTTGTTGTTGTGCATGCGTGTATTTGTGTTTGTGACGTCATATGTCTTGCCTGTTATTTATCCTTGTATATACGTGCTTTTGGTTGACTGTGGTCCATTTCCTGTTCTATTATTAAACGAAATTGTATATTATAGCATTGAAGAGGCCTGTAACATGCAAAAATGAAATTCACTACTGTTCATTGCGAATGACGACACGTGCGAAAATAAGTTTTACGTTTGTTTTGAAATAGAGGATACATTTCTCTTGACACGTGTATATGTGTACAACAAACTCATTCTGCGCACGTTTGTTTATCCGATGTGCTCGGGAACTAAATAGCCTATTTCAAAATGAAAGTTTATTAACTTCTATGGAATACCTTAGAAACAAACAGATACCTTAATGACAGAGTGTATTTTAATTATTGAGTATAGAAGTACGGCAACCTCACCAATAAGCAGATACTTCGATTACAAAACGACTTCACCTTAAGCATACAGTTGTTTCATAAAATATCGATTGAGATAGAGGACAAAACAAGCATCTGCGGCGTCGTGTGTTTTTGTCTGGGATAAAATGAATTACGTATTTGTTTGTAAACACTTTCTGCTACCTACCGTTTACCTGTTTTTCGGTAAGTATTTATTTTATGTACATTACTGTTTTTGGTTGACTTTGGTCCTTGAATGCTACATTTCCTGTTTGACTTTTATATCTGCTTTTAAGCACGCGTGTCATAGCTAATGTCGGATGAAATTATATAACTGCTACTTCTGGTCAAAACTGAAAACACTGCAATGAATAGCTCGGTGTTTGTTTGAAATACATTACACATGGAAAGGCTAACATATATAAGTTTCTTTTTATCACATATGTTAAAGTGCGCATTCTGAAAGGACTCAGTTGTATCAATAACATACTGATAGAGTGGTTTCTTGACATTATATAGATGTTCAGTTACATGTTAAACGTCTTAATCAGAGATATTTACCTGCATATGTAGGCCTGGTATAGAAGGCAGTGGACCTGCATATGTAGGCCTGGTATCGAAGGTATATAAGGCCGTGAATGGACATTTTAATTTTGAAATATATATTGATACATTATGCTCCAAACAATTAAGAATTTGTGTAACATAAATAAGAGTATCCTCTCATTGTTTAAGAATAGACACAGAGAGATACTCGGGAGTGAGAACAGAGACAAACGAAAGAGTATGTCAGATTTGTAACACTTACGACATTGAAGACGAGTACAATTGTATTAGATTGCTAATACTTACTCTAACTATAGAAACATGCAAATTTCTAAATATGTTTAAATTTGTGGAATTGTTGCAGTCATCAAACAAAAAGAAAATTCTTAGTTTAAGTAATTTTTTCCGATGCACTTGTATTAAGGCGATCGATATCCAATCAGACTGAAAAACTAGATATCTTATCATATAATTTCGTTTATCATTTACACACAATAATATGTGTATTTTTTAAAGTTTAATTTCTTTTAGTGTAACTATGTATAAAGCAAAGACAAACGTAATTTTTATTTTGTTGTATATGCAATGTTAAAATCTGTCACTTGTGTGTGTAACAACGCTAAAGCTAAGAATTCCGCTAAAGATAACAACCGCCGCTAAAGGTAACAATTTCAACACTGAGGTAACAACCTCCGCTAAAGGTAACAATAACCTCTACCACTAAAGGTAACAGAACTTACAACACAGGTGCAACAGTAACTAAAAAGAACCCGTTTTCATTGAAACTGTAGATGTTGAAAAAAAATGGTTACCTTTAGCGTTAGCCTTGTTACCTATAGCGGAAGAGGTGATTGTTACCTTTAGCGGAGGTCGATACATTTAGTGTTGAAATTGTTACCTTCAGCGGCGGTTGTTACCTTTAGCGGAAGTGTTACCTTTAGCGTTGTTACAGTGTGTATAGTATAATTGTTATTTATTTGTAATGATGGAAGACTTTAATTGTCTATGATAATAAAAGTATTTAATGACGATCCTGGCCAATGTTTAAATCAGTTGATGAAGTATATTATCGTTAGGTTTGAATACAAATAACTATATTTAATTCACAACAGAGTTATCAAGTTTTCTTGAATTTGTCAAATGATTTTGCTCCCTTTTTATAATCTGACAGCAGTCAACATAATTATTATCTGTTATACAGCACATGCACACTTGATAGTACGCCATTCATCTCCGCCCTATTGTTGATGTTGGAGAAAATTTACAATAATTAGGGCTTTCCACCTTTCAGTGGAAAGACCTCTTGATTTCGTTCTGTTTATTAGGGCTTTCCACCTTTCAGTGGAAAGACCTCTTGTTATTAGGGCTTTCCACCTTTCAGTGGAAAGACCTCTTGTGTTTGTTCTGTTTATTAGGGCTTTCCACCTTTCAGTGGAAAGACCTGTTGTGTTCGTTCTGTTTATTAGGGCTTTCCACCTTTCAGTGGAAAGACCTGTTGTGTTCGTTCTGTTTATTCTTATTCCTCTTGTTAGGGCTTTCCACTTTTCAGTGGAAAGACCTCTTGTTTTCGTTCTGTTTCTTCTTATTATTATTCTTTTCTTCTTCTTCTTCTTCTTCTGTCAGCCACTTTTCATAGTAATACTGGTCGCAGGGCCTTAAAATTTTACACAATGGTAGAGCTCAGTCTGGAATAGTGTCCCGAAGCTTTTGGGGTCATGACGTCATTCAAGATGGCCGCCAGTGACGTCATCAGACAAATCTTGTTATCGCTAGATCTCAAACATTTATAGTCGGATTTAAATGAAACTTTCACAGATTGTAAGGTGCAGGGTCTAGTTGTGCAAGAACGTGAAAACTTGTATCTATATAATAACGTATTGACGTCAGTGACGTCACAATGTTATTAAAAATCCGTTTTCTTCACTGATTGCATTTTTGAAGTTGTTTTGCTGTAAAATTCATTAGTATCATTGTCTCAGTCGACGCTGACAGTTTTAACGTCATGACGTCATCCAAAATGGCCGCCAATGACGTCATTTAAGAAATTTTGTAATCGCTATATCTCCTTCATTTATTATCGGATTTTGATGCAATTTTCACAGCCTGTAGGGAATTAGAACGAGTTGTGCAAGAATGTCAAAAATTGTCATGACGTCATCCACGATGGCCGCCAGTGGCGTCACGATAGAAATTTTGTTAGCGCTAGATCTAAAACATTTATAGTCGGATTTCAATGAAACTTTCACAGATTATAGAGTTTAGGGTCTACTTGTGCAAGAATGTAAAAACTTGTCACTAGGTAATAACTTCTTGACGTCAGTGACGTCATAATGTTATGAAAATCCTTTTTTTTCATTGATTGCATTTTTGAAGTTGTTTTACTGTAAAATCCATCAATGTCATTGTCTCAGTCGACGATGACAGTTTTAACTTCATGACGTCATCCAAAATGGCCGCCAATGACGTCATTTAAGAAAAATTGTAATCGCCATATCTCCTTCATTTATCATCGGAGTTTGATAAAACTTTCACAGTTTGTAGATATCAAAATCTAGTTGTGCTATAATGTGGAATGTTGTCATGTCGTCATCAAAGATGGCCGCCATTGACGTCATAAATGAACTCTTTGTTTTGTCTATATCTTCTCTATTTATTATCGGATTTGAATAAAACTTTCACAGATTGTAGAGTTCAGGGTCCGATTGTGCAAGAACGTCATACGGTATCACGACGTCATGACGTCATGACGTCAGTGACGTCAAAATATTCAGAAATTCGTTTTTTTCACAGATTGTATGTTCGAAGTTATTTTCGTGATAAATCAATCAGTGTCTTCATATTCGACAACTCTGACAGTTGTGACGTCATGACGTCATTAAGACAGGAAAGCCCGTTTGATCAGGTTCTGATCAAAATCTAGTTGTTCTTCTTCTTCTTCTTCTGTCAGCCACTTTCAATAGTAAGACTGGTCGCCCGGTCTCTAAATTTTATACAGTGATATAGCTCAGGCTGGAATAGTGTCCCGAAACTTTTGGGGTCATGACGTCATCCAAGATGGCCGCCACTGGCGTTTGTAGGCAAATCTTGTTATCACTGTATCTCGTGCATTTACTATGGGATTTGAATGAAACTTTCACAGATTGTAGAGTTTAGGGTCTAGTTGTGCAAGAACGTCAAAACGTGTCTCTTAATGTATAACGTCTTGATGTCAGTGACGTCACAATGTTATGAAAAATAGTTTTTTTTTCATTAATTGCATTTTTTAAAAAGTTTTATCGTAAAATCTATCAGTGCCATCATCTTAGTCGACGCTGACAGTTTTAACGTCATGACGTCATCCAAAATGGCCGCCAATGACGTCATTTAAGAAATATTGTAATGGCTATATCTCCTGCATTTATTATCGGATTTTGAGATAACTTTCACAGTCTGTCTGGAATACGATTGAGTTGTGCAAGAATGTCTAAAATTGTCATGACGTCATCAAAGATGGCCGCCAGTGACGTCATGATGAAAATCTTGTTATCGCTATATCTCAAAGATGTATGGTTGGATTTGAATGAAACTTTCAAATATTGTAGAGTTCAAGGTCTAGTTATGCAAGAATGTTAAAACATATCTCTAGATAATAACGTCTTGACGTCAGTGACGTCATAATGTTATGAAAACCCGTTTTTATCACTGATTACATTTTTGAAGTTGTTTCACTGTATAATCCATCAATGTCATTGTCTCAGTCGAAGCTGACAGTTTTAACGTCATGACGTCATCCAAAATGGCCGCCAATGACGTCATTTAAGAAATCTTGTATTCGCCATATCTCCTTCATTTATCATCGGAGTTTGATAAAACTTTCTCAGTTTGTAGATATCAACGTCTAGTTGTGCTATAATGAGGAATGTTGTCATGTCGTCATCAAAGATGGCCGCCAGTGACGTCATAAATGAACTATTGTTTGGTCTATATCTTCTCTATCTATTATCGGATTTGAATAAAACTTTCACAGATTGTAGAGTTTTGGGTCCGATTGTGCAAGAACGTCATACGGTATCCCGACGTCATGGCGTCATGACGTCAGTGACGTCAAAATATTCAGAAAATCGTTTTTTCACTGATTGCATGTTATTCGATGTTATTTTCGTGATAAATCAATCAGTGTCTTCATCTTCGACAACACTGACAGTTTTGACGTCATGACAGGAAAGCCCGTTTGATCAGGTCTCTGATCAAAATCTAGTTGTTCTGTTAATTCTTCTTATCATTATTATTCTTCCTCCTACACGCACTTCTCAAAGAAATATTGGTCACAGCAAGTCAAAATTTTACCCAGTGGTAGTGGACATTCTGGACTTGTGTGCCGACCATTTTGAGGCCATGACATCATCCAAGATGGCCGCCAGTGACGTCATCAGTCAAATTTTTTTATCGATAGATCTCAAACATTTATATTCGGATTTGAATGAAACTTTCACAGATTGTAGGGTTCAGGGTCTAGTTGTGCAAAAACGTAAACACGTGTCTCTATGTAATAACGTCTTGACGTCAGTGACGTCACAATGTTATGAAAAGTCATTTTTTTCACTGAATGCATTTTTCATGCTTTTTTATTGTAAAATCCATCAGTGTTTGTCTTGGTCAACGCTGACAGTTTTAACGTCATGACGTCATCCAAAATGGCCGCCAGTAACGTCGTAATGGAAATTGTGTTGTCACTATATCTGCTCCATTTATGATCGGATTTTGATTAAACTTTTACAGCATATAGAGAATAAAGTCTAGTTGTAGACGAACGTCAAAAATCTTCATAACGTCATCCAATATGGCCTCCAGTGACGTCAATATGAAAATTCTTTTTTCGCTAGATCTCAACAATATATGGACGGATTTGAATGAAACATGCATAAATCGTAAGGGTAATGGTATAGTTGTGCAAGAATGTCAAAGAGTTTCTCTATGTCATGTCGTCATGACGTCAGTAACGTCACCATTTTAATGAAAATAAATGCCAGTGACGTCATTAAAGGAATATTGTAATCGCTATATCTACTTTATTTATTATTCAGCTGCCGAAGGCAGCCGACTCTTATATTGCTTTTATATATGTCTATGGTTAACAGACTGTGACTCATGTAAGTGGGAATAAGCATGCTTTACAACTTGAATTCCTAGAGAACTCGTCTGAAAAACTTGAATGGTATAAACACATATTTTATAACGTTGCAAGGTTACCATTTCACTTGCTGAAATGACGTTTTCGTAAACCAATCTAATGTAGCATGTCATTCGCAACATTTCGTACACTGCTTTGTGGGATCCCGAAGAATGACGGGATTGGCAGAGCGTTCACGAGCGTAGCATGTAATCAGCTGAATTACTATTATATGTGTATTAGCGACGGAACATTCACAAGCCTCAATAGCGCAGTTGATCGAGGCGCCGTGTTACTGCCCAGGAAGGTAGGGTTCAAGCCTGTTGATTGCCCGATTTTCTTTTCTTTTAATTTTCAGTGGTTTCATTATTGCTGATGGTAAGGTAGCAACAGTTCCTTAACTAATTACACATGGTAACAGTGAACAGTTTATATGTGTTGTAATGCACACTATTTCTGTGCTTATGTGTACTTTAGCACGTCGTGCTACAAAGGTGAATATGTAATCAATTTGTAAGGTATGTCAAGGATTCGCGTAACACAAATTGGGTACAAAAAACGGTCATGGCGTGTTTACGTCTCCGTGACAACTCTTTTTTTTTTTAATATTGTTTTAACCCGTGACTTGGTTTGTTATTATGTTAAACTTTGTTCCCAGAAAATAATGCTATTTTCTCTCGGCAGCTATTTTACGCTTGCGTAAAACCTTGCTTGTGTTTTTTTCATACAAGAAAAACAGCAGCATGCACTTTATTGTGTCGCCTGCGTAGCGCAGACACTTTAGGGTCACTTTGGCTTGCATACCGGATAAGGCTAGCCACGTTTTACATGGGGATGGACTATAAGAATCTTTCATGGGTATCCGGTGAAGATAAGGAATTCCAACCCGAGGTATAAGTGTTTTTATCGGAACCGATCGGTCGATGTGTTTGTGGTGGAGGCAGACCACTCACTTTTCCTGGGTAGAACCAGTACTGTACACCTCCCCGCCATCCTTAAGAATCAACACTTCCTCGAGGAGAGAATGTTTACAACGCAACGTCGTTAATACCTCGGCCACGGAGACGTTAGCCTCGGACAGAACTGAAAGTTGTTATAAGTATACATGGTCGACGTGTCAGCGAGTCAACCATACGTCGCCGCTTTCGAGAACGTGGCCTCCATAGCAATAACGCTTATAGAGGTAACATGTTGACACCCGAACGCCGTAGAAATCGTGTTGTTTGGTGTCGTCAACATTCACGATGGACACAACGTCAATGGCAGAGTGTTCTGTTTCAGACGAATCTCGTTTCTGCTTGGATATGCCTGACGGACGTGCTAAAGTATGGAGACGTCGCGGTGAGCGTTACGCTGATTGCTGTGTTCGCCAGGCGCCGTATGGTTGACTCGCTGACACGTCGACCATGTATACTTATAGTCTCTCCAGCAAGTTGCACTGACGTGCGAAAGCGATTCCGCAGTTGTGAGAGCAATACATGACGATCCTGTTGAGGTGACGTGATTCTAGGACGTCCATAATGTTGTCTGTCGCTCACTGAACCTGTTACATTGTTCCGTTCAAACTAGCTGTTGAATTGTTCTGTGTGTGCAGTTCATTCAACGTGCCACCCCCTTCAATCATGCCCACTGCTTGATTACGTTGAGCGTCATTTAAACGTCCCATTTTTATGAAATATTGAAAACAAACTATGGCGTTTTTCTTTATTATCCTTGCAATATACACTAAAACACCAAGAACATTGCAACGTGCTATATAGCTAGAGGTAATCCAAATAAGCCCCATTGTGCACGTGCGCTCCGTGCCAGTTGACAAAGCCTTAAAATCAGTGCATATTAAAACATGTTTGTAAATGCAGTAGGAACGCCATGGACCTATAACATATCAGTTCTGTTCGCATTTTAACTCCGCGAACATGGACTATTTCTTTGTATTTTACGGACTATTTTACGAATTTTCAATTAAAACAGACGCCATTTTTTTACACCCGAAATTGGGCGCGCTGCGTCGGCGAGCACTACGGGAACCTATGGAGTCTAACAACACGCGTACAGTGTTTCATACCGTAGATAATGTAAAAACTAATACCTTACCGGACGAAATAACGTCCCATTATGTGTCAACACGATGCAGTGTTGGTGACTGACAGGTCACCGTGACATAACTTGACACGTGAAATTGACATGTTGGTCAAATTGGATTTGGGATTACTGTCTGCTGCTAGAGATCCATGATCAAGGTATTTGTTTTGTCATTAAAATGTGTTTGTTAATAAACAGTACACACCACTTTTAGATCGTACATATTTAGACATTAGCCAAATATAGTGCCTAAAAAAGTGGCGTATACTGTTTAATAGAAAGTTCATATTTTTCGTGTACTCCGATCTTTCCAGTAACTGGATGTACAGTAAACTGTAGAACGTTTCGTGGAATAAAACATTTACTAGTAGAAATGCTATCAATGTCCCCAGCACCCCGCTCCCACCCAAGTACGGTAGATTGGGGTGTGGGGGTAGATGGAACTTGCATACCGAAAACAAGGAGGGGAAAGGAAACTAGAACCCCCCCCCCCCCGACCCCACCCCCACCCCTCAGATGCATGAATGTAAATTGTTAGCGTTGTCTCTATATCGTTATGTTATTCCCATTTTCTCGCACATTCGTGAATACATAACCCGATACAACTACCATTGAAACAATGTAAACTGCCATAGACATTTGACTGAAATCGGTCAGATTCATATTTATGTACAGTAAAGTTTTGAGGCAAGGAAGTGATTTTGAATTGACATTTATTTACATTTATTACATACTTTCTGTTGCGAAATAAACAACGCAGTTTCGAGAAAGTACACTTCACTTAAAAGCCTTTAAGGAGGTGGAGCTACTACGCTTGCCTCCAATGTGTCTCAAAAGAAATGACTATTCCATGGGCTGGAAATATGCTGTGAAAGTGGAACAATGATTTTAATGGATCTCCAGTTAGGCTACATTATATATTTTACATGTATAATGAATGATGAGAGATGTTTTTATTACATTAACCGTGTTATTGAGCACAAGTAGTATCCATGCTTTATTTAATTTAGTTCTTCTTTTATCTTTTCTTTTTTAAATATGTTACATTATGTATAACAAAGGATAAACTATGTCTGTTTGATCATTGACATTGGATTGATGTTGTTTTCAGAAAGGCCTCAAATGTGAATCGTGACCTTGAGCAGCTCTAAGTGAATTGATACTGACGACTTCAGAATATCAAGCCGTATTAAATGCCATTAGATCATATGGAGGTGAGAGCCTTTTAAAAAATTATTTGCACTTGTGTAGTTCTTTAAATGGAGCTTGTGTTATGCTTGCACGGTGCTGTTCAAAGTTAGAGTAATAAATGTTTTCAGTGATAATGCAGCGTGATTGTCATATGAGCTCGTGTAAACTACATGTACTGGATACATGCGAAAACAAGTTGTGTTAAAGGTACACTAGGCAGTTTTTATTTGTTTAAAACCTCTGGAGTTCGGTTAATTTTTCTGCATAGTTTGCATTTGTGCATCATAAATATTATTTATTAGAATAGTTCAGAAGAAATTGTTTTACACATTACTTACTGTTGATAATAGTGCACCTATAATATATTTGATAGAATAACGAAGACAAAAACAACTTTTAATGCAAGCAGGTTTAAATTTAAAATGTTACAAGGTTAACAAATGGAGATGCTAATGTTAAAGCTTGATAAATACTTCAAGATTGCCGTGTGTCCCTTTAACATCAACTAATTACAATATGAAGATGGTCTATGTGATGGGTCCCCAATTTATTAAAGGGACACAGAGCAAATTTCTAATCTTGTGTCTGTTTTACACATCTACACATCAGAACAGACCACACATCTACAAAAGTGTCTTCTCAACTGCCCTATTTTATCATGTTTTATTTCTAAAACTAGGGGCATCACCAGGTTTTGAGAGAGAAAATAAATAGTTGTATATTAATGTTTTCTCCCCATGTTGATGTGCCATTTACTCAGTTTTGGTCAAGGGACGTTTATAGCATATCGGCTTTGAATCCAGTGAACACGGATTCAATTCTTACTGGCGCCACTGGGTTACTTCGATGTGTCCTGCTAGCCCCGTTCGTCTGATGGGAACGTAAAACGGATGGTCCTTTTATCGGAGTCTGTCCTACAAGCACGTTAAAGAACCATAGGTATCTAATCGGTAACAAGCGTAGGGCAGGGTTCCTGGATGCCTATGTATATTTCCTCCTCTCTTTGGGGTGGCTCGAAATAACCTAAACAACGTGTTGATGAGGCGTTAAACAATAATTAAATTGTAAACTGTCCCATTCCCCTAAACATGCCCTAGCCCCCCCCCCCTTTTATCGGAGTCTGTCCTACAAGCACGTTAAAGAACCATAGGTATCTAATCGGTAACAAGCGTATGGCAGGGTTCCTGGATGCCTATGTATATTTCCTCCTCTCTTTGGGGTGGCTCGAAATAACCTAAACAACGTGTTGATGAGGCGTTAAACAATAATTAAATTGTAAACTGTCCCATTCCCCTGCCCCCCCCCCCCCCCCTCGCAACACCTGATTCAAATTGAATACTCTGCTCGACTTATATTAACTTTTTATTCTATGTCTTTCTTTTCTTTCAGTCTGCACGTCATGTGGAAGAAGACTCCATGTACACCACTGTCCAGAGTCAATGCTGAAGTTTATGTTCGCTCAGTTATTTGCTTAATAAAGTATACATATGAACTAACTAATTGTCTTTATAAGTATGTCTTCCACCACAAAGTGGTAGGTGAGACAGATTATATTTGGCCTTTCCGTTCGTCCGTCACAAATCTTGTCTGCGCTACTTGTTGGATTTTGACGAAACTTTGTACGAAGCATCAGTATGTGCATATCAAATATTGAAGGTCAAGGGCTCCGTGACCCAATAATGATTATGAAAAACCTTGTCTGCACTGTCCACTTCCCCAGAAGCAAAAATCATGGTTTGAGTGCATTTGGTGAGAGAATGATGCCTTTTGATTTTGAGGTCATTAGGTCAAAGGTCATTGTCACCGTGACATGATAATGTAAAATATTGTAAACTTAAGTCCACTTTCCCTAAAGCAAATCTCATGAATGATTTTGAGGTTAATAGGTCAAAGGTCAATATCACCCTGATATATTCAAACGTCATGGTTTGACTGCCTTTGGTAAGAGTATGATCCCTATTAATAGTGAGGTCAATAAATCTGAGGTCAACGCCACAGTGACTTGATCATGAAAAATCGTGTCCGCAATCAAACTCTTTATTACTTTCTGAAGCTAATTTCATAAAACTTCATACTTCCACTGCCTTTGGTGAAATGATAATCCCTGTTTATTTTGAAGTCAGTACTTGAAAGGTCCGTTACCATGAACGGAAAAAGAAAAGTATTGCCCACACAGTTTTTCCTCTTACCTAAAGCAAATTTCATGAAACTTCATTGGTGGACAGTGGAAAGAGGATGATCGTTTGATTTTTAGGTAAAAGGTCAAGTCCACTATCCAAGGATAAGCATGTGTTACAACACACATGTTATAATATTAATGGTATAATATATGAATATTTTCTTGCACAATGTTGAATCCGGTAAAACAAGTGGTTTTGTACACTGATATTGTCGCCTCTGAACCAAACCACTTCTTTTTAATTTACAGGATTCAACAGTGTTTAAGACATATTCCGATCATCCATTTTTTTTTTAAATCATAAATTAAAAAATATATATATTAAAACAAACAAAACATGCTATTTGATTAAAACAGACGTATTCAAATTTTCAAAGTAGCAATATTCGCAGAATATAGTAGATTTCAATTGCTGAAAACAAACATGTATTTTTTTTTCAGGAAAAAATAATTCCATGAATATAGTATTTATCATGATTATATATGTTCAGGGAAATGTTTAATATGTCTGTTTTCAAATACTACAGATCGTAACGCACCGCACATGTATATTCAGTATTTACTTTCAATATAGTAGTGAGTATGACTGCGTTCTGGGACCATATAAATATAAAAGAATAATATATATAAATATATATATATAACTATATATGCCCTATAAATATAAACGACCCGCACTTTTTGGTTTCACGCGTTCAGTGTTTCACAACACCACACATCTGGCAATTGCTCCATTGACACAATGTCATGTCCACATGTTTATGTTATGAAATCTTCGAGTCTACACATAATCATGTTTGTTACTGACAGTAGCATGTCTGTTACTCGTCAGTCATTTATTTACTTGGTTAAAGGGACACATGCCAATCTTGCTTTCTTTAAAACTCGAGTCGCCCCCTCAGTTTTAAACGAACAGTTAAAAGAATATAATTCTTTCTGCCTGTTAAACTAATATTAGTTTATCGCTTTTTCTGATTTCGAAAATTAACTCTGCAACGTATGTTGCCGCCATCATGATTTCATTTTCCGATATACAGTTGCAACATTGTTAAAATACATTGGCCACTCTGACATAAACCCAAAGCATGTATAGATAATACAAAAATTAGTGTAAACTATATGGACACATACATTTTAAATATATGTGTTTACATAACGAAATTATTTAATTGTTTTTGTAGCCGGTCGTCTTTCCTTAATGGATATGAATGTTGCCGTCTTTGGGTCGGACGGTCCTGTTACTTAATTAGTACTTGTCTCCGTTTATTGAAATTCTACATATATACAGAGGAGAGATGTATCTATATGATTTCGTTTTTATTCTCGCTTCTAAAATGATGAAATCGAATTTGATTACAACTGCGCATTCGCAGCTATATACAACTTAATCAATACGGTATGGAGGGTGGTGGGGGTGGGATGAGGGGCGGGGTTGCAGGGATACTACCGTAATGATGTCCTTGAAAAAAACCTGTGAACATTCTACTCTAATAATTTATTAAATACAGAACAATGTTGAAATCAATATATCTCTTAAAAAGGATTTCACAATTTCATGGTTTTATATCCCGCGTGTAAATTAACTTCGAAAGGCGATTGTTCATATTTTAGCGAACACGGTGTACTTTGTTAATTTTGGGGAAAAAAAAGTACTTTTTTCTGATTGACTTTAAATTTTGGTTTTTAATAGTCGACATGTCAATGAACACTTTCATGAAAAAAAAATCGTTCTCGCTGTTAAAACTTCATTTTTTTGCATTTTTTTCGGATTCAGAAAATTAACACTGCAACATATATTTTCACCATCCTCATTTCCTTTCCCGACGTACCGTTGCAATTTGGTTTGTTAAAACCTATTCGGAGCACTCCGGCATAAACCAAAAGCATGTATAGATCAGAAATTTAATCTGGAATGCATGGATACATACATTTGAAATATATGTATTGAAATAATTCCATTATTTCATTTCTTGTGTACCCGGTCGCGTCTGTAAATGTATATGCGTTATGCCGTCTTTGAGTCCGTGGGTCATGTTAGTTAATTTTGGGTTTATCTACGCGTACATGCATTTGTTTTTATTCTCGCTTCTAAAATGACGAAATAAATCGATTTTGATTTAAAAGCGCATTGTTGGCAATTTAAACCTAAAAACAACCTAAATTCATCCCTTTGAAAAATACCTTTAACTATTAATGGGAATTACACCAAGTGTACACCAATTATGTTCGACCAATGTAGTTTGTGAATATTATTACTTTAACAACGATCTGTGATTGTGTTTTGTCATAATCACAGTTTATAGATAAGAGGTGTATAAATCTGACCAGTGAAAATTTTCCCAATAATGTCATTTTGTTATCGATTTTATCACGTGACCTTGTTTGATAAATATTCCTACGCCATAGGGCTGGCGTTCCTACTGATGTTGTATCTAATATAATAATACGAAAAATTGTGATTATTGGTTCTCATGGTATTTGTATATCAATATTTAGAAGTGGATACTTTCTTATGACGGCGAGTAGTTAAGCACATTCTACAAATCAATAGAAACCACTCACTAATCATGCAATCGTGAACGCTCGGCCAATCCCGTCATTCTTCGGGATCCCGCCTCGTGTGTATCACGGCGCTTCGGTATGTTCAAAATCTTTACATTCTGTTAGCCGGAAGGCAACGGCACAGAAAATAGTACACTGTTGCTAAGCTGTTGCTACATAAACAATATGGGCGCACCACACGTGTTGATGTACGATTTGCGTTGCATGTTTGTTATTTACAATACAGATGAAGGTTTTATCACTGCTTTCACGTAAATAAACTAAAATGGAGCAATTGGCTAAATGACATTGCAAAATGTTGAAGATAACTTTGATTTTGAATGCAAATTCGTTTTGGCGGGAATCTGACGCGCGTCACGCTAGTATGACGTAATCAATATGGAAACCTGCGTATTACATTCGAGTCATGCTGCGAAGCAGTGACGAGATGTTGCGAATGACTAATCATGTTGCGTCAGGTTAATTACACACAAACCTTCGTGATGATTAAATGGATGAATGATATATGAATGAATGTATGATTAGTGGTCTGGGCGAATAAATTCATATTTTCATTATTGCATTTTATAAAACGGGTATCAAACCTCAAAATACATTATGAACAATATATCGCATTACAGTTAGTCATGCACATGTCATGCTCTAAAATACTATGTTTATAAATGTTTGTTTTTTAATATTTCAGACCGTGATTGCACTTTTAACGTTTATCCTTGTTCGATTTCAGATGTGTGCGTCATCATTGTATGACATACCACAGTGTTTTGACTTGCTAAAATATCGCATTGCATTTTTGCTATAACCAAGGCCGTAATCAATATGTGCAAATGACTGACTGTCATGCTCTAAAATACCATGTTTATAAATAATAAATAAAAATATTTCAAATCCTGATTGCACTTTTATCGTTTATCCTTGTTCGAATGCAGGTGTGTGCGTCATCATAATATGACATACCACACTTAAACGTTCGAATGTTATGACTTGCTAAAATATCGCATTGCATATGTGGAAATGACTTACTGTTGCATCCGTTTACTGGCTGGTATTGTCGTCTATAGTTCGATATTGTATAGCTATGTACAGGATCGGCAATTCCCTCACGTGTTTGTAACGTTATACCTTTGAAAACAATAGTAAATAAAGTGCAAATGACACAGTTTAAGGCCAAAGTAATTCATGGATTAGCAATCCCTAACTGTCGTATTTAGGAATTGCTGTACATGTTGTTTTAAAATGATGAATTCTACTAAAATATTATCACTTTGTTCTTGTTACAGTAAAAGTAGTATATAATATATTGCTATGCGTATATCATGAATATTATTCAATACATACTTGTGTGACCCATCCACCAACCCCCTCCCAACACCCATTTGTTGTATTTTATACGTTCGATATTGATTAGCTATGATAATCGGGAAATTACCTTATCTACTTATGACAATTAATATTGAATACAAATGACATACGTTTTAAAATAGAATTTATCACAAGGACGAATCAGGACGTTCAAAATGCCTAATTTTGAGATAAACATGTTTGTTAAAACTATCATGTGCAGGCATGCACGTGTGCATGTTGTTTTGTAACCAATCTTGTTAGATAGTATGTAGTATCGGTAATTCCATTTATTGAATTCACGTTTACGCTTATATTCAAGGTTACATATGCAGGAGTGCATTAAAGGGACACATGGTAATCTTGAAATGTTTATCAAGCATTGCAATTAGCATTTTTTAAAAAGTTTTATTGTAAAATCCATCAGTGTCATCATCTTATTCGACGCTGACAGTTTTTACGTCATGACGTCATCCAAAATGGACGCCAATGACGTCATTATAAGAAATCTTGTAATCACTATATCTCCTGCATTTATTATCGGATTTTGATGCAACTTTCACAGCCTGTAGGAAATTAGGTTGGTTTGTGCATGAATGTCAAAAATGGTCATGACGTCATCAAAGATGGCCGCCAGTGACGTAATGATAAAAATCTTGTTAGCGCTAGATCTCAAACATGTATGGTTGGATTTAAACGAAACTTTCACAGCTTGTAGAGTTTAGGGTCTAGTTGTGCAAGAAGTCAAAACCTGTCTCTATTTCATAACGTCTTAACGTCAGTGACGTCACAATGTTATGAAAATCCGTTTTCTTTACTGATAGCATTTTTTATATTGTTTTACTGTATAATCCACCAATGTCATTGTCTCAGTCGACGCTGACAGTTTAAACGTCATGACGTTATCCAAAATGGCCGCCAATGACGTCATTTATGAAATCTTGTAATCGCCATATCTCCTTCATTTATCATCGGAGTTTGATAAAACGTTCACAGTTTGTAGATATCAAAGTCTAGTTGTGCTATAATGTGGAATTTGTCATGTCGTCATCAAAGATGGCCACCAGTGACGTCATAAATGAACTCTTGTTTGGTCTATAACTTTGACAACTCTGACAGTTGTGACGTCATGACGGAAAGCCCGTTTGATCAGGTTTCTGATCAAAATCTAGTTCTTATTATTATTCTTCCTCCTACACGCACTTCTCATAGAAATATTTGTCGCAGGAAGTCAAAATTTTACCCAATGATAGAAGATGTTCGCGACTGGTGCCTAGAACAAATTGACGTTTTACGTCATCCAAGATGGCCGCCAGTGACGTCATCAGACAAATCTTGTTATCACAGTATCTCAAACATTTATAGTCGGATTTGAAAGAAACTTTCACAGTTTTTAGAGTTCAGGGTCTAGTTGTGCAAGAACGTAAAAAATTGTCTCTTTGTAATAACGTCTTGGCATCACTGACGTCACAATGTCATGAAAAGTCCTTTTTTTCAGTGATTGCATTTTTCATGTTTTTTTATTACAAAATTCATCAGTATCATTGTTTCAGTCGACGCTGATAGTTTTAACGTCATGACGTCATCCAAGGTGGCCGCCAGTGACGTCATGATAAAAATCTTGTTAGCGCTAGATCTCAAGCATTTTTGGTCGGATTTGAATGAAACTTTCACAGATTGTGAAGTTCAGGGTCTAGTTGTGCAAGAACATAAAATGACGTCATCACGTCATTAAATGTGACGTCGGCCAGTGACGTCTTAAGTCATAAAAAGTCATTTTTGTGCATAACTTGACCTTTTTCCCTATATAACTATGTAAAAATGGAAATTCTTGTTATAACCGTTTCTCGTTATCACATGTTGCGCAAGATCATACTTCGGATGGTTTACTTTTTTGGGTTTATCGCTGTTGGGCAACATCATACTGCGGATGGTAAGAATGTTTAGGTTGATCATGTGTTGTGTTATGTGCCACAGTTGTTTACCTGACGTCACCAACAAACACAGTGTCTAAGGAAGATTTTTTATTTATTTTTTAACTCCGTGCGCAGCTTTTTCCACTGAATTGACAAAAGCTGCGCAGTAAATCTTGCATGTTTTTTCCTATTTAATAACGATTTCTCGTAGGTCAGTGCTGCGGATGGAGGGTGGGGGGATGGAGGGGGGATTTCGGGTTACTTTGTCGGTGTGAGATGGTGTTGCTGAGAGAGGGAGTTCCCTTTCTACTTTTTCTCCGTCAGTTTTACAGTAAATCAATCAAGATCAATGGCTTTATCATCACTAACCATTGTGACGTCATGACGTCATTGAGTATGATTTTACATGTTATGGAAAGCCCATGTTTGATCAGGTTCTGTTCAAAATCTAGTTCTTATTATTGTCGTATGTGAGAATGTTTGTCAGGGGTATCATATTGGTGTGATTGGTTTGTCAGGGGTATCATATTAATGTGATTGGTTTGTCACGGGTTTGTCACGGGTATCATATTAATGTGATTGGTTTGTCAGGGGTATCATATTGATGTGATTGGTTTGTCAGGGGTATCATATGAATGTGATTGGTTTGTCACGGGTTTGTCACGGGTATCATATTAATGTGATTGGTTTGTCATGGGTATTATGTTAATGTGATTGGTTTGTCATGGGTATCATATTAATGTGATTGGTTTGTCACGGATTTCATATTAATGTGATTGGTTTGTTACGGGTGTCATATTGATGTGATTGGTTTTTCAACTGGCGCAATGTCAGTATATCGCTGTCGCCAAGTGTAGAATCAATAGCTTCCAGATGACACTAGAATGCCATTTATTGATTAGTAGAGCTACTGTCATCGACTTCCAAATAAGGTCATATAACTATTGATATAATAATGTATATAAGACACAATAAGTAAATATGCATATATTATTAACATCATTTATTACATGTGACAAATGGAATGGTATACTGTACTTAAAATTGTATTTATACCCACGTTTTTGAAAAAAACACAGGGTATATTAAAACAGCTTCCGTTTGTCCGTCGGTCCGTCCGTCCGGTACCATATCTCCTCCTACACCGCCGAACGGAATTCAAAAAAACTAAGGGTATGACTTCGCCATGTGATGACGGCGTTCAAGAGCAACATTACTTTTGCCTCCACACCCAGGGACCCTCAGGTGGGTTGGTGGAGTGGGGTAGGGTATGACTTCGCCATGACGGCGTTCAAGAGCAACATTATTTTTGGCTCCGCACCCAGGGACCCTCAGGTGGGTTGTTGGGGGTGGGGGGGGGGGGGGGTTGGTGCGGGGGGTTAAAAGGTTAAATACATTAAAAATTCAATTACACTGTCATTTTTCCATATTTTTGCACATAACTTGGTATATGTAATCGACTATTAAAGCTAAATAATATATCACGATTTTATAATTTCAAACTCGGACGTCTGCCCAGGGGCCCAGGTTGAGCGGATGGGGTGGTTGATTTTTTTTTTGATTTTTTTTTGTAATTATGTCTTGATGGGATTATACTGTATAATTTTCCCCTCCTGTGTCACTCAAAGAGCCAGGGAAAGGGGTGTCAAAGGTCCAATACACTGTATTTTTCCTTATTTTTGCATATAGCTTGGTATATGTACTCGTCTATGAAAGATTAACAACATACGAAACAATTTTATTATTACAATATTTGACGTCTGTCCAGAGATTGTGTTTATGTATGTATGTGTAGGGGTGGGAGAGAGAGAGAGAGAGAGAGAGAGAGGTAACGTATGGTGTCATTTGATTGTTTTGATTATGTCTAAGATGAAACGTTATGATGGGATTACACCACTGTATACATGTAATTCCTCCTGGGGGAAGGGGCATCAAATACACTAATTATTGTTCATACCTTTGCACATTAACTGGTATAAATAGCTGTCTATGAAAGAGATACACAGCATGTCAAATTATTTATTAATTAAAACTCGGACGTCTTCCTTGGGGTTGGGTGTGGAGAGGGCTGGTAGTCGTAGTGGCGTGGGGTGGGTGGGGGGAGGTAACAGGAGGTCAATTTATTTTTGGTAATTATGTCTCAAACGAACATTTTGATGAAAGGATTAAAATGTATAATACTATGTTTTCCTCCTCTTTGTGTGTGTGTGTGTGTGTGTGTGTGTGTGTGTGAGAGAGAGAAAGAGAGAGTGGGTGGTGGTGATGGGGTTGGGACGTGGGGGTAGGGGTGTAAACTTGGCAAGTATACTCCTCTGAAAATACAAAGCATATCAAGAAAAATCAGTGTTTCCACCTTAGATGTGTGCCCAGGTGGGGGGAGTAAAATATTTATTTTTCAATAAAATGTAATAATTTGGGAAATATCAGTATCATCAGTAAATTGCTCCAGGGTCACCCATGGGACTCTGGGAGAGAGGTCAAAAGTTCAAATTCACAAATACCCTAAAAAAATATATTCATTTACAGTGACATGCATGTATACAGAAAAGCATAAACGGTACTATTTCTGCTATTTCTGATCTGAGTATCAAAGAACAATCAAAACAATTACATTTAAAATTGATACAGGGTTAGAGCGAATTGACCAGTGTGAAGAAAACGTGGATATTTGCGATGACGCGCCGTCGAATTATTTCTATTTATAATTTATTTTAAGATATTTTAAATTAATAATGTATAATAAATACGCCATACAGTTTGTTATACAGGACTGTTATGTATAATCAACAAGTCAATGTGTCAGGCTCCGTTAAGGGCAGTTAAAACCAAGTGAAGCATGTAACTGAATGATATATGCATTAGTTATAACTTTTACTGCATTATGTAAAAATGTACTTTTAGCTTTTAGTCATGTTAGTAAACAACAGGTTATTTCAGATTTGTAAACAACATTTTTAATAATATACACACCCATTACACAGACAGTATTGTTCTAAAACACAGTGAAAGATTGTGTTGTATACAATCTTTCACAGCTGAGTGACATTACTCACAGAAAATGATAGCCTATATTGTAAAAGCAGATGTATAGCATTCAAGAACACGGTCAACCAAAAATACAAACAGAAACAAACACTACAAAGATGAATAAAAGGCAAGATATGACATCAAAAACCTAAAACAGTTGACAATAGGGCTAACACCTTGGAACGATCAGTGGAAAAAAATGCAGTTGTGGGTTTAAACCAGGTTCTAGGGTGCGCCAAAGCTAACTTTTACCCTATTGTCATCCCAATAAAACCGGACAGCGTAAATAAGATTATATTCTCTGACAAACAAGCAGCATTAATAGGCAATATACATATAACACATAAATGATCATGTGAATATAAAAGCACAAAATCCTAAAAAAGCCACAGAGCAAGTACCCAAAGACTTGGCAGAAGCTATAAAGGTTATTTCTGTTAGCTAATACTATTGGTCGTTTTGAATGTTCTGCCACTGAGAAATCTCGTTATACAGAGAAATGTAACAAACGTAATAGGTGACCTGTTGAGAATAAGTATTTGAGAGTATAAATGTATGGTTATGGTTGTAGACAGGAGGTTGCATATGAACTGTAAGTTCATAAGTTGGGTATGGTTTTTAACTCGGGTATATTTATTTGAATACGTTACATTGTGATACACTTCAACTCTAGCTGGTTACTTGTAGAATACCATTAAATATTAAATGATTACCCAAGCATTATATGCTTTAACAATATGTATATATTGCTCTATTTGCACGGAAGGCAAGTGAATATAATGATTTTTAATTTGAAAAAGTTGTTGCTGGTTAATGACAATGTTTGATAGTTTTTTTGATTTTTGTTTTATATGTATCGTGTTCGGCGATTTCCATTCTCCAATCCTACTATTTTCATGTTTTAAAACATATTTTATTTTCTTCTGACGAACGTACATTTATGTTAGCACACTAATGTACGCACTGACGCACAAACACGCACGCATGCCCGCACGCACGCACGCACACACACGCACTGTCCTTTCTAAGGTGATAGCCCTACTTTCAACCCTTTTTGTTTGTGATGTCATATCTTGCCTTTGATTAATCTTTATAATTGTTGTTTGTTTCTGTTCATGTTTGTGGTAGACTGTGGTCCCTGAATGCGGCATTACTTGTTCGACGGTATATCCACCTGTATTTGTGACATTCCTATACTTGGAGCCTATCGGAATTGATATTTCCTTAAACCGAGGTTTGGAATTTCTCTTTCTACGCTAGATAAGAACAATTCATTATTTTTCTTGCATACTTTTGTTTTTTTGTGAGTTGACGTCATCAACTTTCAACGTTCATTATTTAGATTTACACAATGACGTCATGAAACTGTTAATGTTACCGACCTGTTGATGGGAGAGACGTCTAGCTGCCACCACTCAAGTAATTGATTTTCCAAAATTCAAGTAATACGGGAAATCCTTATCCGGTATACTAATTAACAATTCTAGCAATTTCACATTAAACACATTACATTATCAGCGAAATTTCAAATAGATTCAATAAAAGGTTTAAAGATATCGGAAAATCAATTTGAACGTTAATGAAATACGTTGACCAGAGGCAAGATGTTATCATTACGTAGGACTTCAAAGTACGTTGCTTTTTGTTATCGCAAACTGGTCGATAAATTGAATAGTAAAATGGGCAGCACATGCATGCTTAATATTGCGACGTAAATCGCGAAATGTCAGCCTTGAATTTAATAATGTAACCCATGACTATATCTAAGATTTACTAGTCAAAGTGCCTAAGTACCCACCTAAAAATATGTCAATAATATTCTCATTGTTTTATGTATTTCGCGCTTGATTTCTTTCTTTCGGTAATGCTTCAATCAATTACTGATTATACTAACATATATGGTGGTGGCAAGATAATTTCATACACTTTAAGACCAGAATAAAAACAGATAAAATACATTGTAATTGTGTCTGTTTCTGACCTCAGTTTAACCTCTGACCTGATGCTTACAGTTTTGGCTTAAACTCTTCTACACTTCTACTGGTAACTGTAGAGAGGGGGAGGGCATTCCGGAGTGGTAGGAAACTGGGGAAAAATTACCATTTATAAGCATCAGTATAGGCA
This sequence comes from Cyrtodaria siliqua, assembly GCA_037043455.1. Taxonomy (NCBI): domain Eukaryota; kingdom Metazoa; phylum Mollusca; class Bivalvia; order Adapedonta; family Hiatellidae; genus Cyrtodaria; species Cyrtodaria siliqua. Next base: position 220,519 of record JAWPHD010001345.1, read on the forward strand.
AAGGGACGGGTATATTGGAACGGATGTTTATCTCTAGTCTGTCGAGTTTGGCGTTGGATTTCTCCCAGATACCTTGCCTTATCGATCGAGACTGCATCGCTACGAATTTTGAAAAAGACGGACACGCTCGCTTGATCTCTTCTCGATTCTAGCGATGTCCATTCTAGGTCCTCTAATATCTTCCCGACATGGCTTGTGTTCCTCCATCGCCGACATGTCCACCTGGCTGCTGTGCGCTGGACCATTTCTATGAGTGCTGGTAGGGGCTCAATATTGAGGAAGCACACTCCAACTTAGATACGGTTAAACTGCAACATAAAGGGTGTCATAAAGAGTGTAAATCGTCTGCTCTGATTGCATGAACACAGTTTTCTTATAAATAAATTATAACACTTGTAAAATGTATGTAGGATTTAGTTAGGTATTTCGAATTAGTGCATTTTTCGATGGTCCTAATTCTAATCTATGGCAACTAAAATTATTTTGACATCATGTTGAACTAGCATTTCCACCACAAATGCGTTTGCAAAATAATTTTTCGAAATATTTGATGTAAACGCTGAATTACAGTTAATTGAATTTCAAACCGTATTCAGTTAAAATGGAGGTAATTTAGGATTATCCATGTTTCATTTTCTTATAGACAAAACATCTGCAATATATGGGTCAACTTTTTTATGTTGTTTTTTTTGTATATTATTTCCTACCAATTTTTTAAGAAGTTTATATCTTTAAGTGGACTTCGATTCATGCTACGTGTTTTATCAGCACACTTCATTTCTAGACGAAAACTATTGTGTGAATAGTATATTATTCTAATTAAAGCAGGGTCCCAATGATCAGTTCATGAAAAATGCTTATTAATACATGCAGACAATTCTCAAGTTTTTGCACCTGTGTGATCAAGATCGATTCAGGACGTTTCGGCACCAAACCATTTCGACACCTAGACGAATCGGCACCTAGACGTTTCGACATCAAACCATTTCGGCATCTATTTTAATTTTTACCCTAGACGTTTCGGCACCCATTGATATTTGAGTACTATAATGTAGTAAAGTAGTAAAGAAATTAAATATGTTCTATAAGATCACTTGTAATTCATTTAAAATGCAAAGATGATTGCCTTAACGGCAACTCCGAAGCGGTTTCTAGCCTGAATACAACTAAAACATGAACATAAATAGGGCCCATATGATAATCACAAATTTAAGTAAATATGACTTTTGTATTATATTGTAGCATGGTCACTGAAATTCCCTTTGTAATAGCTCAGGTGTTAATCGTTTAATTGAAAATACTTGAATATGTTCCCTTTAACATGTATAATAATGTATACCTAAGACCAAATAAAAACTTATCTGTATTCATACAGTATCTTTTAATTCTTCATTTTACCTTCCTGTCATCTCCATATCGACGACAAAAATCGTCTACATATAACGCATGCGTTATACTTTTCTTGTTCATATAAAAGGAGGTAACTCTCAAATGATGTAACAATTAAACAAAAAAAAAACGTTTTACAAACTATGTGTCAAACAAAACAAAATACTTTATATATAATATATTTAAAATAAGAAAATAAATTAAGACACACAAATGGGTAATTAGGAATTGTGTTTAGTATATATATATATATATATATATATATATATTTATATATAAGGTTTCTGTGTATCCTGTTCCCACTCCAGAACTGTACCTTCGACCCAAAATAAATGTTGCCACATATAAAACGTAGAATGCAAATACATAACCACTACCGGCTGAAGCCATGAAGCCATCCGTGACATAAACGTGTTGTCTATGAATGAAAAAGTTATCAGTTCCGAATATATTTCGGCGAATCTAGTTTAAATTAATACGCAGAACCATACGTCTTCCTTATGACATAGAAAACCTTGCCAGATCTATAGTGTCTCATTGGTGTGTCTATTCTGTTCTTCAATCAGACAATATAGCTCTAAAATTCTAAAATTGCTTCAGCCAGGCCTTGCCTCGGACATTTGTGTTGAAACTGCGTCAATATCAACAATGTTGAAACTGCGTCAAAATCAACAATGTTGATACTCTGAGCGCATTAAGGTTCAGTGCGCGAGAGGGCCGATTCTGCCCTCGGGGCAAAATAAAGGAATGGAATTTTGCGGCAAATCAAAGCCATCTCCGAATGGGCATAAATGTCCGTATATTTAGAAAGTATGTGATAATCATATTTATGAACAAACAACACACAAATATATGAAGTTTTAAGCAGCTTAAATTGCATACTTTTGGTTTGTTTGTTTGTTTGTTTGTTTGGTGTTTTACGTCATTTTCAACACATGTAGGGGACAGGACAGAAGAATAAACTCGTGTGCTATATAACTTGTACTTACTTTGTGGCTCACTATGCGTCTGTTTGTTTTATGTTATATATACATGATCATTTATATGTTTTACTTATACTGCCTATTATATATACATGATCATTTACTTATATTGCCTATTAATGCTGCCTAGTTTGTTAGAGATTATAACCTGTCGGTGATATCTGTATTTACACTGTCCCGTTTATTGGGATGAAAATAGGGTAAGAGTGAGGTTAGGTGCACCCTAGAATCTGGTTTAAACCCCCAGCGGCCTTTTTTGCCACTGACCGTTCCAAGGCGGTAGCCCTATTGTCAACCCCAGTGTGTTTGAGATGTCTTATCTTCATATGTATATATAGTTGCTTTTTGTTTGTGTGTTTGTGCTTGACTGTCGTCCCTACTTTCGATGTTCGATTTTTATATTTACTGTGACAATAATCCAAAGCTTCATTATCAACAGAATTCAAAATCTGAATTTTTTTAAATTTATTAGCCATTCAATAATTGCGCTCAACAGAGAAAACTTTACAGAACTCAACGCGTCATAGCGGGTGATAGCGCAAAATATCAGCCCGCTAGCTTTTTGAAAAGTTCAGTTCTAAAAATATTTTTTCAACAACAACAGCAATTTTGTCTTCATTATCGAGTATATTAGTATGTGTTCGTATAATAAAATAAATATCACATCCTCTCGAGGGTGCTATAGCCTCAGTCGACATTACATTCTCGGGTTGATAATATCCCTGGCACCCTCTAGAGGATGATGACATTATGATATGTGGTTATGATAGCATGATACGCTAAATAAATAGCCGTGATTATAGATTTCAGAAAAGCAGTTTAAAGGGACACATGGCAGTCTTGAAGTGTTTATCAAGCACTGACATTAGATTGGTTTATTCAGTATTAGTTTGACTTTAAACTTGCTTGCATTTAATTAAATAAAATTTTGAGTTTCCTTTTTTCATCTTATTCTACCATAGGCTTAAATATATTATTGGTGTTGAAAAACTAACGGGACGCCGTGAGTTTTTAACAAATCAAGATTGCCATGTGTTGTGTGAACATGCATGGTTGCTAGTGTCAATCACGTGATGTTTTGTAAAGTATATGTTTGGAATCAGGGTCCTAAATAACCTTTAAATAAACATGTTAAAGTAGGTGTATTTGTCATGTTAGGCAACTGTTTATATAACGTTTATAAACATAACACATTACAAAAAACACGTCAGTTACGCTTCACGCGCACTGATTTATTCGGAGATGAAGTCGAACAACTGTTGTAAATAGTTACTCAAGCTGGATAGTAAAACTCTTGATACTTAAATGCACTGACCTGGTACACTATGTTTAATTCGTCAAAGTTGAAGTTAACGTTTAACGGTGTATAAAAGTCACATAAGGCAGTGTTCGTCACGCTACTCGCGCACATTTTTATTTACATTAGTCGTGCATATATGTCAACTGAAAAACAGGTTATATGTTAAATACCAACGCTTCATAGTAAACTGGTTCTTTATATGGTTAAATAAAAAAAAATGTAATGACTAACTATCTTTAGTCTTGGGCAAAATGTGGAAAAAGATAAACTTTGAAAATCTTTCCTATTCTCTTTGGAAATGTCCTAAATAACTTATTTAAACATAGAACTGCAAGAAATCCATTGCCAACATTTTTGTTTCCACCAATGCTTTGATGACCATTTTAAATTCCAAATGGCCACCAGATTGCTTTTGTTTGTAAGTATAATATTCATTTCACCTTAATTTTCATCAATATTGATTATTTGTTATAATTTAGTACTTATCACATTGCATACTATATACGATTATTTATATGCATTTATCTATCCAAGAGTAGAATTCCTTTGCTAAAAAGGGGGATAATTTGAAGAAAAAAATTAAGTTTTTCAATTTATATAATATCTCGATAGGTAAAAAAAATAGCAATATAATTCTAATGTTTTCACTCTATATCAAACACATTTTTGAATAGTAAATGTAGGGATAAAACATACATTAGAATTTACAGTTTGCATAGTACAAGGTATCGATCTTTAAGTAACAGCCCACTAATATTCCCATATACTTACAATATAACATTTAGGAATACCTTGATTTCCCTATATCTCGTAACCATATATGGCACGCCTTTGCGTCCAATTTCCATCCAATTGGTATATATGAGGAACATTCTTCCATTTCAAGAGACAACTGTCAGTTTATCAAATTGTTAGTAGTATGAATATTTAATCACTGAAATATGTTACCCTCTAATATAGAAGAAATCCAAATTATAGTACACAATAGAACAACACAAATATGAAATAGTTACTGCTCAATACATGATGCGACGAACTGCTCCAATGAACATTAGTTGAAGATACCATAGTGGACACCAAAGGTCAAACCATATAAGTAGTAAAAGCCTACCACTTCATTGTCACTACCAAAGATATTGAGTATACACTGACCAACATCATGCTCTTCCTATCAATAATTCACCAGTTCCTGAGTGGTCCACTTTATTAATCTACAAACTAAATCAGACTGAGTGTCAAGACAACGATAGCAAGGTCAATATAATAGGATTATTACTATAGTAACTTGTTCTGGAATCTTGTATCACCTAGAGTAGGTAAATGCCAGATCAGGATCGCACGAGAGGCGTAGTCTCGATATGGCAAGCCGTATATCAATAATTAATTAGCGATATCAAAAATACAGCGATATCAAAAATTGAATTACCGATATCGCTAATTCAATTACAGATATCGCTAATTTAATTACAGATATCGCTAATTCAATAATATCTATTAATTATACAAATATATCAACAATTAATTTTTATTTCTGGATATCGCAAACTTAATTTTGGGTATCGGTAATTGAATTAACGATATCACTAATTCTAATACTGATATCAAAAATTGTATTAGCGATATCAATAATTGAATTAGCGATATCCAGAACTGAACGAATTTGCGATATCGGTAATTCAATTTTCGATATCAAAACATCATTTCTTGATATCGCTAATTCAACTTCAAGAATCACAATGAATGCTCCTTGAGACTCTACATTGTAGAATTGCGACAACTCCATCACTAAATTCGGCTTACACTGAAACATTACTTGGCTTAACTAGCCTGTCTTGGCTTGGCCTGGCCTGGCCTCATATTTAGTTGATCCCTTGGCATAAGTTTAGGTCAGGCCAAACGGTCATTGCTTCAAAACTGGAGTTAATGTTTGAGTATCCAAGTTCATTTATGTTGTTTCTAGAGTGTCAGTGGCACACATTAAGGTTAGCACATGTCTCATGGGACAATGCACCTGTACTGAGTATGTTAGGAACTGTGCACCTTGTGAGAGTCATTCAGAAATATTTAAATTGATAGTTATCATGTTGAAACAACATGTTTTGATTTAAGATGATAAAATGCAACCAGTTTATGATATAATGAAAACTTGTTTTTATTAATGTGAAATAGCAAAAATCACATGTATTAATGGAAGTATATATAATTTCTAAACATGTAACTTAAAAACTTAATGCAACAAGCACATATAGCATTTAATACATATCCTTTTTCTGTTGTTGGCATAACAACACTAAATAACAAAATCCTCAGTAAAACGATATACACATATAATACAATTGAATATGTTTAGATTATGTATTTATAGCGTATCCCACTACCCACCTTAACATCCAGCGACTCACCCACATTTCAACCCTACACAAATGGAACCACCCAATCACCCATTCAAACATCCATCCACCTATCCATCAACCAAAGACCCATTTAATTTTAATTAACCATCCATCTACCAACTCACCCTTCCAAAAACATTGTCATTACAGAACTTATTTTTTTGAATCATATCATCAAATTAATCCATTTTTATAGAATAATTTATCCTGTCACTAATGTATCAATCACGAAATCGTTTAATCAGTTTCACACATTGAATCACTTAATTTTGCATATAATTATGAATAGATCCTAACTATTATTGTTTTCCCATTTGCACACTATTATGATTTTTTCCTTCTACACGTTTCTCATGATTAGTGCCATTGACATCGCATATAATCAATTCTACTTCAATGCAACCAGTTATAGTATTTAAGATTCAAACATTTTTGTGAATGCCCCTCATGGTGAAGAACCTGACTAAGGAAATGACCTGGAACAATAACAATTAAGGTAAACAGTTTTAAGATGAGGCCAGGCCAGGCCAGGCCAGGCCAGGCCAATGAGGCCAGGCTAGTTATGCCAAGCCATGTTTCAGTGTATGCCATTGAATTCTGGTTAACTTTACCATTATTGCAAAGCGAGTTAATGGTTGAATTGGATTTTATAGTCGCACCAACAGCTACGGTCATATGGCGACTTTCCAGCTTCCATTGGTGGAGGAAGACCCCAGGTGCAATTTTCGTGCACAGGCGGGCACCTGGGAAGAACCACCGACGTTCCGCAAGCCAGCTGGAGAGCTTCCTCACATAAAGATTCCTAGGCCCCTGAGGGATCGAACCTACAGCAGTGAGGGGCAAGTGATTTCAAGTCAGAGACGTTAACCACTCGGCCACGGACGCCCCTCGAGTTAATGGTTTATTTGTCTTAATAAAATAATGAAAAAGATAACGAAGTTTACTGTTAATATAATGAAATATTTACCAGAACATTTTTGAATTTATGGGCTGTTGTTCCCACGCCATGTTGAATTGCGCGCGAGACTGGTACCCTTTTGAAGCAGGGCCGCCTTTTTTTAAAAGGGAAAAGTCCATATTCACTCTTACAGTAATTCTATTAGCGATATAAAAATTGAATTAGCGATATCAAAAATTGAATTCTTGATATCAATAATTGCTTTTCAATTTCTGATATCGCTAATTCATTTTTTGATATCGCTATTAGAATTAACGATATCAAAAATTGAATTAGCGATATCAAATACATAGAATACATGTATCAAAAACAACAAATTAAAACAAAATTATATAAAGTCAAATTAACTGAAAACCACCAACAGGAAAGACATGAAAACATGTACATTACACGCGCATGAAAACATGTACATTACATTGCAACAACTACATCTGTCTTCATTACACATCAAATTCTGGTGAATTTACCAACTGACATAATCTCAAGTTAATTATTTAACCCACAATGTTCACAAACGCACAAACAAACATTCTGATAGTTCACATTTCATGTTAAAACATCCATTGTTCTTAATGTTTTACTAGCTGGGCAATCCCCAACATTGCAATCTGAAATTTTCCAAAATCTATTTTTAGTAGCATACTGATAACCTGTAGTGTGATACGGGTTGTTGGATTCCATTGTAGGGAAATGAAGGTACTATGTATATATTATTGATAGGTATATAATAAATACCTATATAGGCGAGCATTGATATTGAAACAGTTATATATTGATACTATAGTACTGGTAATCATTCAAATCGGGAGGTTGATAATAAAATGATATATGGGCCTGAGGGTCGATTCTATGTTTGTTAAATCAGAGTGGTGCTTGATACGAATGTTCTTGTTCAAAGTCAGGAAATTATTATTCAAATCAAATGAAATCGTTTAGAGAAAGTAAATGGCTGGATAATGTAATACTTTGTGTATTTGTAGTACTATTTACGATCCTCTTACAATAAGTTGCATATACACTTATTATAGGGTTGCATTTATTTGCATGACGTTTATGCATGTGTAATGTTTTTCCTAATCAGGCATATATTGAATATAGTCCAAAGGATTTATTTTAAATTTGTGCCGGATTCGACAAAGGAAACACTGACGTAGCGCTATAAAACAAATTCAAGCCTTATATTCCCAAATTCCAACCGTTCGTTTACAGTAAATATAAAGGTCGACAAAAAATGTAGCGTTCAAGGACCGCAATCAACCACAAATACGCAACAGACGAACGGAAGGCAATATATGACATCAAAAAACATCAATGGGTTGACAGGACATTTCAAGATTATTTAATCCATTTACAATTTGCACAAGAAAAGTAGATCCTCCAATAATAGTTTGTGTATGTGTATACGTACTGAAGTACGTATTGTATACGTATTGTGTATGTACATACGTCACGTACTTCCAATGCTATAACAATGCTATAACATTTAATGCATATATACTTTTTGAATTTGGTATTTTATGTTTATATGTCAATACGATTGAAATTCTCTATCCTATTATTCTCTAATAGTATCTGTCCTATTAACGAATACTAATTCTGCACGGTCGCTGAAATATCCTTTGTATTTGCACAGATGTTAATCAGTTAATTGAAACTATTACCTGTCAGAATAGTGGTGCACAATAATTACTAGATATTGGAAGTTAGCGTATGACAGACAGATGAAATGGACATGCTACAAAACAAATATAGTCTAGCCGAACTCGTTGTTTAAGTTAATTACATTGATCGGCGACGGCCATCTCGATGTTTAAATTACTCAACTCGACGAGACCTTACTCTGTATATTACTTATTGTCTGATGACTGCATAATTCAGTTATTAAAATGCATGTCATTTTAAAACAAGCATTTCGACCTTGAAATAAAATACTTCTAATTAAATGTTAAAGATGAATGGCCACCCTTTTTTGTACTCTTACCAATTAACAAATTTAACTCTTAAACAGCATATAAATAATTCTTGATAGTCCCGGAGAGAAACATATATTTAAATCCGCTACTAAGTTGTTTGTAAAACATAAATATTATTTGCATGACGTAGATACTATTTTTTCCACTGCCGTGACTGCACGGGGAAATGAGGTAAATCTGAATTGTATAGCTGCACAACTGTTGCCAGATAATTGATAAATACATTTACCTGTTCAAAGTTTTCTACGTCATCAAATAAAATCGTATTTTCGCTTTTCACAGATATTGCAGTATTTGGATTGTAAATATCTATTGTTGTGTATTGATATCGATTTAAATATAGGTTTACCACCAAAATAGCATGTAAGCCTCCGAGGTGTAGTCGAATGTAGTTCCTATAAGAAAAAGTAATCCCTCCTTTTTGATGAAAACGGGCATTATAAGTAGGGGAAAGCTGCCCATTCCTATTCGATTTTGTGGTTGTATAAGAAGCATATTAATAAGTTTAACTGGATAACTGATGAACATTTTCGAAATTTCGACTCTAGGCTTACACTTTGTGAGCAATGAAAACAGTCAATCAATGAAAACAGCTGTACTCTTGACCTGTTTACAAACATGAACTTTCTTACATGTCTTGTGACCCCACCTTTTCTGGTGATTTTTCAAGTGGAAAATTAGTTTTCTATATGAACATTACACTGCTGCATTATCCATACTTGAGTTGAATTTGCAGAAAATCATTAATATGTGACACTATAACATTGGTGTCTAGCCTCATAAAACGGTTGCGGTAGTGCATTGATAGGGTAAAAAAGTGCGTTTTCAAATAAAAAGAGTTAACAATGAGTAATTAAACCACTCATTCGCCATTATGAGTCGAGCGAGCGAAGCGAGCCTGACATTTTTTTATACTGTGGGCGTGCATTGTTTGGTATTTTATCTACAGTAACATGGACATACATGTATGAATATAAAAAGTCCGTTTTTAAATAAAAGGATTTAACAATGTGTTAACTTAATCAGAGTCTATTTACGCCGTATTCGGGACTCAATTGCGTGGTACGCGGGACTAAAAAAACGTCTTTTGGTACTCGGTACGCAAACTTTAAAATAAAAGTAAGTCTAAAATGCACCAAAAATCATCGTAAACAAATACTGCGTCGGCACCGAAAATGAATCCTAGAAACTATCAAAGCAAAAGTAAAACAAACCTTTTCTTTCGCACTTGTCAAAAAAACCCATCTTAAATCTGTCTGAGACAGCGTGCTACTGGATGGACCAAGTTTTTTTCGCTTCGATGGGCCTGACATTTTCAATGTATCGGCTGCTACTGTCTTTTTAAATATCGGAAAGGTGCAAAACCAGCGAAAATGAAACTAATGAGCGAAAATTGAACTAATCAGCGAACTGCAGTTGATATTTGATCAAATTAATCGACTCTAATTGTCACATATTTAGTCAATATGTGGATTAAAGTGTTTCGACTGTTTTTAAAAAAAACTTACCTTGGTCGATTTTAGGGGTGTGGGGGGTGGGGGGGGGGGGGGGGGCTAAAGGTTCACACAAGGTCCGGACTTCGCGTTGTGATTTCCATAATTTATTGGTACATATAAAACAGTCCGAATAATTACACATTCTTAATACCAAGGGTAGGAACGTACGCAATTCTCATAGCACGTACACGTGCCAACGCTCGATTCGGTGAGTAAAACCTTCTTGTCTAATATTCCGTCTGAACGTCTTCAAGCAAGGCAATACTGACAGGAAACATTGCATATCTCAAACGGCTTTGAGTAACTAATCTCCGGCTCAGCTTCTTTTCACTTAGAAAGGTTGAAATAAGACCAAATTTAACACGTTTTCAAATGTCAAGTGTTTGGGTGTACGCACTAACAGAATTTGTCGCGTTTTCAGGACTTAACCGTAAATGCTTTTGGAAAGTCACATGCGTTTACATATAATTGAGAGCAAGCTTCCTTCTCTGCACTTGTTCAATTTTACAAATATCATTGAATTCATAGAAAAAAAGAAGGTTTTACTCACCGAATCGAGCATTGGCACGTGTACGTGCTATCAGAATTGCAGGTGTCCTTGACCTACGTTCCTACCCTTGAATACGCTATGAACATCCTGTTATATATATATATACACATCCGTTTAGTATAGTGATTTTCAGTACTTCCGTTTGTTGATTACTTAAATAGTCCCTATTATTAAATGTCTTAGTTCACAAAGTATAATAGTATTTAGAAACGTTCAAATGTCCAAATCCTCAAATTATTATGTAACGCTGAACAACTGCCCTGTATACTATATACTATATACTATACTAGCTTCCATAGTATAGTTTGACTTATCCCAAACCCTGTCTTAGACTGCGGGGATCCATCTTGTGGATACAAGACCGACTGACTCTCCACTCCTGAACCCACGACTCCCGACTCTCTACTCTCTTATTTACAGTGGAGCAAACATACCTGCCTACGTAGTTCATTAATTCCTAGAACTGGTGGAGGTATTTCTAAGAATAAGTTAGTCTAAGAATAAGTTAGAAGGTATAATCAAATTTGATAAACCGGAAGTAAAGTGCATAACATCCTACCCAAATATAACGATGAGGTAACATCATATGGGCGAATCATGCCTCCTTATTTGACCATGGCTTCGGAGGTGATGACTAAATAGAATGGTATGGGATGGCAATATCTTAAACTTTGAGATAAGCCATGACGTATGGATCTGGAATGCGGCTAACGATCCTGGAATTGTTCCAAAGCTACGTCATCGCATTCTCTCTACTGGTATTGCTTATTTTGGACGACGCATGTTCGAATTACACTAACCTACGTCATTCCATAAATTAACCTGTTACCCATGCAGGTCATACACCATGAAGGATATAAATAACCGCTAGAGCAGATAAACAATAACAGGTGTTCAGATGATTAAACAACATTTAACTGACAGTATTTGGAAACTCCCATTGCATGATCAGTTATGATACAGATTAACAGGGGTGTACTTAACTCTAATTGTGTTAGATTTATAAACCGTTATTACGTTAAGTACATTGTCAAGGCTGTAGTGTTACAGAGGGCTGCATAATTATTATTATTATTATTATACCATATTTATATAGCACTCTTTTCATATATAACTTACGTTCAAAAGTGCTTTAAAAGTAAAAACAATAATACATTCACACACAGTCAAAACTAAAAAAGAACAATACATGTATTAACTCTAAGATATGCGAAAATATTTAGTGGTAAAATATAAAACAACATATAGATTATATTGCTAAGATAAAGTTAAGACATTATTATTATAATGACTAAAATTAAAATCCATGTTTAAAACAATAGTACTGTCATAATAAGATGATAAAACAATGGTAATCATTTATGAAATAGTCCAGCTTAAAATACACATCAGCCACTATATATCATTAAAAAGAAATGAGTTTTCAGTGATCTCTTAAAAGAGTCAAGTGTGTTGGAATTCCGGATTCCCACTGGAAGCGCGTTCCACAACTTTGGAGCAGCAGTTGCAAAGCTACGGTCACCGTATGTAACTGTACGAGATCTTGGTAATACAAGAGTCAGAGTGTCACTTTGGGATCTTAAGTCACGCTGTGGTCTATACACCTTTAACATGTTTTTGATGTAGCTTGGAGATTGGTCATTTAAGGCTTTATAGATGTGACTCAATATTATAAAGTCAATCCGGTATTGCACTGGGAGCCAGTGAAGCTCCTTTAACACTGGTGTGATGTGGTCGAAACGAGATTTCCTAGTAATGATACGAGCTGCTGTGTTTTGAACTGTTTGAAGTTTGTTCAAAATTGTCTTAGGTAGACCGCTAAGCAGGGAGTTACAATAGTCAAGTCTGGATGTAACAAGGGAATTTACAAGGGTTTTGGTTGCATCAATGGTTAGATATTGTCTAATGTGACCTATTTGTCGTAACTGGGCGTAACAAGACCTACAAACAGCATTCATCTGTTGTTCCATGTCCATTTTGGAATCGAGAAATGCCCCCAGATTTCTAACACATGATGATGGTTTTATCTCAGAGTCTCAAACTTTAATAGATATGTCAGATATACACTCCACATTACGCTTGGAGCAAAACAATATAAGTTCTGTTTTGTCTGCATTTAGTTTTAGCATATTGTGGTGCATCCAGGAGACAATATCATTGAGACAGGCTTCAACTCGCCGTATAACTTCAACTTGAGAAATTTTGTCTAAAGGTTCAAATGATAAGTATAGCTGAGAGTCATCAGCATAGAAATGATGATTTAGTCCATGGTTTCTACAAATTGCCCCTACAGGTTTGGTATACATGATATAGTTTTTGGGCCCCAAGACCGATCCTTGTGGTACACTGTATTTCATACACTGTATTTCTGGATTGGATAGTTCGCCATAATTGATTTTGTATTTTTATAAATTCTGAGCTCCAATAGAACCCAAGCTGTATATCTATATATCTTAAAATATGTATCTTAGCTCATGGTATCGGATTTTATTACTGTATCTCAATGGGTCTGCCTAAGTAACTAACGCTCAAATGGATCACGGGCTCCAAAACGGGCTCCTTTGCAGCCCATAGAGTATAACGTAACACAGTATATAAAAGTGCAATATTTTTCAAAAGTAAATATCCAATCTGTTGTTCCTGACCGTATATGTTTTACTCTTCTTATTCAAAGATTGGTTAAAACATATTTTATTTCAACATTTTTACAACATATATAATTGTATTGGTACAGTACATAATTACTAGGATTGGAACGAAAGAAAAGTCTTATAGAGTTCCTCTCCTTCAAAGCTTAAACCATATTGGGACATAGACTCCCATAAACCTCCTCACCCCACCCCACCTCACCCTAAATGTAGTGTATGTACATGATTTTGCGTTGTTTTGTTTATTTTCTTGCACCATAATTTCCAACCTCAATTCCAACTTTTGCTATTGTGTCATTCACTGTAACTGACAGGCCTGTATAGCTGGCGTAATTTATAAGACACACTTCCAGTCTCTCCCTACCAGGGTAGGGAAAGTTGCCCCTTTAAGATAAACATCAAGTCTGTTGTTACTGAATATATTTGATTTACTTATTATTCATAGCTCAACCATATTGGGGCATGGGTTCCCTGCTCGAATATACAACCCCTCTCATACACACACACACGCATCAAAAAAATCCACCTACCCACCCAAATACATCCCACTCACCCACCATCAACCTAGTTGCTAAAACAATAGTTTAGCTCTACTGGCCATGGGCTAGCAGAGCTTATGGGATGGCGAGCTGTCCGTCGTCCGTCGTCTGTTAACTTTTACCTCGTTAAGACGATAGGGCCTACATGTACCAGATTGTTAATATTAATGAAAGCTCGGATAAGTTTGAAAACCAGCCAGATCGGACCAGTAACAGCGGAGTTATGACCATTGATTAAGTTAAAAATACTGTATGTTGCCTCGTTAAGACGATATGGGCTTCATTTGTCATCCGATCTTTACCAAACTTTATCAAATTGTTAATATCAATAACAGTTCAGACAAGTTTGAAACCCAGCCAGATCGGACAAAGAACAGCGGAGTTATGGCCCTTGATTTAGTTAAAAATGCTATATTTTGCTTCGTTAAGACGATAGGTCCTTCACTTTGCATGCGATCTTTACCAAACTTTATCAAATTGTTCATATAAAGAAACACTAACCAGCTAGATCAGACCAGTAACAGCGTATTTATGGCCCTTGATTTAGTTAAAAATGTTATATTTTGCCTCATTCAGACGATAGGGCCTTCATTTTTCATCCGATCTTTACCAAACTTTATCAGATTGTTACTATCAATCTTGGACAAGTTTGAAAACCAACCAAACTGAATTAGTAACTGTAACACTACCATACCCTTTAATAAGTAATAATACTATTTTAATAACAAGTAGTAGAAGTATATCGCAGTTAATAGTAATTTAACTAATATTCTACAATTTGGGATAGCTCTCTTTAATAGCAGTAATGTAGTAGCTTACTCAGGTATATAGTAGTAGGTGACATAGTGTCACAGGACCTCTTTTGGTGCTATCGTGAACCAGGATTATGTGTTAATTCGACATTATTAACACTTCGACTTGGTGTTGTGGGCAGTTTCTGAACATGTGTCTGGACAATAGTCGATCATAAATGAACTTTGTTTACGGTTTGTGACAATAGTGCAATACGTGCAAGAAGAACTGGAGGCATATTCGACCAACGTGAGTAGCTTTACTGTATTACTCTAACAAATATGGCTGAACAGGCAGAGTTTGCAAATATGTTTAGGGTAATGGGTGACCAGCTTACGGGGTTAACAACAACCATGGGGCTCAGGGTGTAGCCAAAGTCATTACGCCATTTGAGGGGGAAAGCAAATTATTTAAGGATTGGATAAAATGTATTGAGAAATACTCTTTGTTGGTTGGCATGGCACATGACAGTATTAAATTGGTTGCTTATCAGGCTAGTAAGGGTCCCGTTAGTGATTTCTTGAAAAGGTATACCCTACCCACACATGGTAGTTGACCATTTACGGAGGCAAAAATGTTCTTATTGTCATACGAATGATCATGTAGTGGACGAGTGTCAAAAGAAAAAACGGGAAGTAAGTGCTATTACTGAAAATAAACCCCGTCGTAGGCCGATCGACCATACACGGTTAGTGTGCTGGCAGTGCCAAGAAATAGGTCACTTTGCCAGTGAATGTCGAAATGAGACGAATTGGTCGAACGGACAGCAAGGTTAACTGGCTAGCGGGTCAGTTAAAAGATTCCGCTCCTCGCATGTAGAAGCCGGTGGAAGGAGAAATAGAAGCAAACCCACATTTAATATTGCATTAACATCAAACCCAAATTCTTGTTAGTTAAGGATTCAGAAACAAAAAAAACTTAGGGCGTTAATTGACACCGGAAATGACGTGTCATTAATTCATCGAGACGTTTATGACAAATTTAAACTAAAACCAAAATTAGATACAACTCGCAAAGCTTACTTACGGTCTGTTACCGGAGGTCCGCTTACTTGCGATGGGAGCACAGAAATCATTTTCGAGATAGGGGGTATCAAAATGAGTCATAACTTTTACGTAGTCAGGGGCATGAATAGGAGAATAATAATAGGAAAGGACTAGTTGCTTAATAATGGTGTTCGTATTTATTATGACTTAGGGTGTATTAGGGTCGCTGGTAAATATGTACCACTTCAGGAAGATATTCACATTTCATCAAGAATTCGATTAAAGTCTAAAACTAAACTTCCACCTCAAACAAGCGTAGTTTGTAATTGTCGAATTAGGAAAAGTCCTAATTTTCAAACAAATGGTCAAACTTACTAAGTTTCAGCAGTTGAACGTGGTTTAAGTCAAAATTAATTAAAATACTTAAACAAAATGCTGATCTGTTTGCACAGAAAGATACTGATTTAAGTCACACTGAAACAGTCAAAATGAAAATTGACACAGGCGACCATAAACCAATTAAATTAAGAACATATAGAACACCACTAAACAACCGAAATAGTTGATATTAGATGCAAATATTGTTTCCAGATCAAAATCTCCTTGGAGTTTCCCTGTGGTCATTGTAGATAAAAAGGATGGGTCTGAACGATTTTGTATAGATTTAAGGGCCTTAAATAAAATTACAAAATCAAATGCCTACCTTTGCCATTAGTGGACGACCTATTGGCCCTTTTAGGAAAAGCGAAATACTTTTCATTACTAGACCTCAAATCAGGTTATTGGCAAGTAGCTATGAACGAAGATGATATTGAAAAGACAGCTTTTGCTTGTCATAGAGGGCTATTTCAGTTCAATGTCATGCCTTTTGGGTTAACCAATGCACCAGCTGTATTTTAAGAACTTATGTCACATGTTCTTGCTGGGTTAGACAGTTTCACAACTGCTTATCTTGATGACATCTTGATATTCAGTTCTACACTTGAAGGACTTTTGGCTCACATTGAAAAAGTATTTCAACGGTTAAGGCAACATCGTTTAAAATTGAAGTTAAAGAAATGTAATTTCCTAAAAGCTGAGACTGAGTATTTAGGCTTTGTTATCAATAAAGACGGAAATAAACATAATCCAAAGAAAGTGGAAGTCATAAAATCGTTACCTGCGCCTACGTCTGTAAAAGAGGTACGCAGCTTTATTGGTATGTGCAGTTATTATCGTCGATTTATTCCAAAGTATTCGGAAATATCACAACCAATCATAATTCTCACAAGAAAATATGCTAAATTTAAGTGGGACGCTAACTGTCAAGAGGCTTTTGAAAGTTTGAAGAACAGTTTAGCGATGTTAGGTTACCCTGACCCAGGAAAACCTTATATCCTTTATACGGATGCAAGTAACAATTGCATAGAAGCTTGCTTGACACAGCCAGTTGATGAACAAACTGAGGCTGTTCC
Organism: Cyrtodaria siliqua; assembly: GCA_037043455.1. Lineage (NCBI taxonomy): Eukaryota > Metazoa > Mollusca > Bivalvia > Adapedonta > Hiatellidae > Cyrtodaria > Cyrtodaria siliqua. The sequence continues at coordinate 237,980 of JAWPHD010001345.1, forward strand.
TGGTATAAAAAATGAAAAACCCATTCACTTTTTGTCTCACAAGTTTAGTGATACCCAATGTCGTTGGTCTACTATCGAGAAAGAAGCTTTTGCGATTCATTACGCCTTGCAGAAGTTAGATATAATTTTACATGGGGCAACCTTCATAATTAGATCAGATCCCCTTCTATTGAAATATCTGTTAGATTCCACTATGCAAAATAAGAAAATTCAAATGTGGGCTCTCGGTATTGCCGGCTATGACTGCAAGTTGGAGTTCATCCCAGGGGTGTACAACAGTGTCACAGATACCTCGTTTGCCCTTAGATGCTGTACCCGAGGATGACGAGGGTTATGACCCTGACATCAATGATAACACCTTATATCCTTTATACGGATGCAAGTAACAATTGCATAGAAGCTTGCTTGACACAGCCAGTTGATGAACAAACTGAGGCTGTTCCTGGTATAAAAAATGAAAAACCCATTCACTTTTTGTCTCACAAGTTTAGTGATACCCAATGTCGTTGGTCTACTATCGAGAAAGAAGCTTTTGCGATTCATTACGCCTTGCAGAAGTTAGATATAATTTTACATGGGGCAACCTTCATAATTAGATCAGATCCCCTTCTATTGAAATATCTGTTAGATTCCACTATGCAAAATAAGAAAATTCAAATGTGGGCTCTCGGTATTGCCGGCTATGACTGCAAGTTGGAGTTCATCCCAGGGGTGTACAACAGTGTCACAGATACCTCGTTTGCCCTTAGATGCTGTACCCGAGGATGACGAGGGTTATGACCCTGACATCAATGATAACACCTATCAAGTTAATGCACTGAATTCGAATAGGTTTGAGCCAAGGAGGTATGTTAAATGCAATGTTAATCTTGAAGATCATTTGTAGAAACCTAAGGTCGAACCTGGCATAGAAATGGTAACTGAACAGGAAAAAGATGAACTTTTAGTCGAAATCAAGGCTGGACTTCGAAATGACAAATTAACACCTACCTTAGCAAATAGGCATGTTATTCACGATGATATATTGTACTATATCTCAAACGCTGATTCTGATCCTATCTTACGTCTCTATCTACCAAGTCACTTAAGACCAGAGGTTATTCAGCAATATCATGACTCTAACGGTCATATGGGTGTTGACAAGACATATGACACAATTAAACAGAAGTATTATTAGCCAAACATGTTTAAAGAACTGCTAAATTATGTTTCTAGTTGTGTTACTTGTCAAACAAGAAACTTGCAAAAGATCAAACCTCCATTACAAGAAACCGATATTCCTCCCTATGCATTTGCCAAGATAGCTGTGGACGTTTCTGGCCCATATCCAACATCACTGTCTGGTAACAAGTACATCGTAAGTTTTATCGACCTATTTTCGAGCTTTCCCGAGGCATTTTCCGTGCCCGATAAGAGTGCTGCGACAATCGCACATTTGATAATTGATGACATATTTCCAAGATACGAGGCGTCGATGGCTCTGGTGTCAGACAATGGCTCAGCATTTATAAATAGAACTGTTATAGAGACCCTGGCTACTTTGAACATTCATCATATTACTACTTCCTATTACCATCCTCAGAGTAATAAAATAGAAAGGTACCACTGTGTGTTAGGTGATATTTTAGCAAAGAAATTGAAGGATAATTTGAATACATGGGATGTGTATTTGAATCAAGCTTTGGCTGCAATTCGCTTTAATGTCAGTGAGTCGTTGAACTTTTCACCATTTTTTCTGTTTTACAATAGGGATGTCGTGTTGCCGATAGACACAATTCTCAAACCACGCAGAAAATATGCGGGTGAGGATATGCATAAAATCGCGCTAGAACAACAACATAAATCATTTCTCTTAGTTCTTCAAAATCTTAAAGATGCAAAACGCCGACAAGCCAAATATGCAAACAAAAATACTAAACTAATCACTTTTGAAGTTGGTGACCCCGTCTATTATAAAAACCACACTCGAAAGAGCAAATTAGAATAAAAATGGCGTCCTTATTATCGCATTATCAAACAAACCACACCTGTCACATACATTATCAAGAGCCAGCTTGATGGATCTGTCACTAAGGTACACGTACACCATCTACGCTTAGCTAATGTGGATGAATGGCAGATACCAACAGATAAGTTAAGTCGACCAATTAGGAAAGCTAATTATATGGTTCCACCGATAAGCAATCATAATTCCAACCCCACCTCAGATACATCTGACAGTAATGATGACGATGAACTGCCATTAGCTCAATTAGTCAAACATTACCGCCAAGTACTTAATAATTCTGACGGTGAATCTGACATCCCTTTGATGGTATTACGTAAACGAATTCGTGCACAACATAACTCAAGTCATGAAAACTCTAATTCTGACACCAATGTTCCTAATTTGACACGTGTTTCCACCACACCTCCTTCTTTTTCGTCAGATGATAAGGAGATTGTTAAAATGGAAACAACACCCATCTCATTTTCATCAGGTGCAACCAAAATGAGGGAGACAGAATCCGATAACAACGATAACATGTCAAATTGTTCAGATGAGCTAGATAAAAAGGGAAATGAGATTTCTGTTATCTCACGCAAGAAGCGTTTCTCACGGAAAAAATCCGACAGACAGACAAAAAGTCAGAAAACAAATAATACAGTAGCAGCTATCAAAGCGATCAGTGGGTTGCTTTAGGCTTCAAAAGGCTTCAAACATATGTGTTGTTTGAATTTTAAGTTAAGAATCATATTTCTGTATGGTTCAGAAAAGCTGAGAGTAATACTATTTGAGTATTAAGTACTAATACATCATGCAAACATAAAGCAAACTGAACAGTGAACCCTTTCCAATATTCCAATAACTTTTACAATATTCAAGTATTTGCACCAATGTGTGTAAATATGACCCTGTCGGAAATTAATAGGAATTGTATTTGGAAATCAGTCAGCCTATATCTTTGCTGTATACAATTAGTGAGCTACAGGTGGAGAGGAACTGCTAGACGCTAATAGACGATAATCGTTTACCTATAGATAATTGGAATTACGGTACCAGTCGTTATCTGCAACAGGTGTTCGGAATTACCTATAGGAATTTACATGCTGATATCATTACGTGGACACGGTTTATTTCGTTTAAGCAATTACAGATTAGCCGTGGGCGGAGCTTATTAAGTTTTATCGATACAGGTAATTTGTGGGCGGAGCTTATCGGACTATTTACAATCTAGTCTACTAAAAGATCGACGAATGTCTCGGTATTTATATTAGAAACTGAATTAAAACAAGATATATATTTGGTGAAAAAGAAGGAAGCCTCAATCATTTTGTAAGCGGCATTTAATAATTATAAACTATCATCGGCGTACACTGATTATATTAAATTGTTTAAAATTAAATGCGCAACGCAAACAATTAATCTCATTCGCAACTAATACATTACGTATACTTCTTCTTTTCATACATGTACTATTCGTTGCGAAATTATTTATTTAAAGTATCAGTCCAGACAAATCCGAAAAAACATGCCAGACACATGCTTTTGCAACCAATAAATGTCATGTTATGCCAATTTGTTTAATGGTATGAATTGAAGTTGTCATATTAATATTTATGATTAAAGTCTGAAAAAAATGAAATAAACAGGCATTTTGGTATTTTTAAAACACCGACAAACAACTGTGTGTTGAATTTATTCTCATACTCCATTGCTCCATATGAAGCTAGAACAATTTAAAACAAGAGCTGTCGGAGAACAGCGCAGCTCGACAATTCGTTTTTTTGGAGAATAATAAATTATATAGCTTAGTATATACCATCAAAAACAAGGCTAAAACAATGTGAGGTGGGGTTGGGGGAGAGGCGGGGGTGGGTGATGGGGGGAGTTGGGTGGTGAGGGCAAGATATATGTGTAAGAAGCTATGTAAGAATTCACCAAAACAAGGGGGGGGGGGGGGGGGCAAGAAAGCTATGTGTAAGAATTGACAAAAACAACACAGAAATATTTAACATAAATAAGCAAAATCGAGTTTCGAGTTGGGGAGTTGGGGGGGGAGGTTAGTGGAGATAGTGTGTGGGGGATGGAGAGGCAGAGAGTGGGGTGGAGGGGGCAACATATATGTGTAAGAAGCTATATGTAACAATTTACCGAAACAACACAGAAATATGTAAAAATTAAATAAAAATATTATAGTTTCGAGTGTGTGGTGGGGTGGTGGGGGAGGGGAGGCAGGGGGAGGGGGAGGCAACATGTGTAATAATTGACAAAAACAACACAGAGATATGTAAAAAAAATCAAATGGGGCGGGGTGGGGACGGGGGTGAGAGGCGGGGGTGGGTGAGGTGAGGGGGCTACACATATGTGTAAGAATTGACTAAAACATCACAGAAATATGTAAAAAAATGAAACAGAGTTTCAAGCGAGGGGTGGGGGAGAGGGTTGATAGGCGGGGGTGGGTGTCGGGGAGGAGAGGGTAACATATATGTGTAAGAATTGACTATAACAACTCAGAAATAGGTAAAAAAAAAATAAAAGTAAAAGAAAAAGGGGTTAGGAGGGTGGGGGTGGGAGGCGGGCAGTGGTGGGAGGTGGGAGCTAATGCCCCAGTATGGGTGAAGTATGAATAAGATGCATAATGCTGTAAGAAATCCCAAACCAAAATTATAGATATATACATGCTTACAGGCAAACCTTGATCTGCCTTTATTGCACATTTTATGGGCCATCACAAAATCACTTATCCGATTCTTTACAACATACTTTAATGAAACAAATTTCAAAATTTAGTCCATCTAGGATAAGAAATGTAAGAGATATAAACACAGCTTACACGCAAAATTTGATGTGAAACAGACACATTTTAAGGGCTATCAGAATTTGGGTTTAGTGGGAGCCCAGGGGTTACAAGAACCAAAATTACTTCAGCAGTATATATATGTATTTTGGGCGTTCTGTTGTAATTTTTTTTTTACCTCGAATTGCAGCAGAACGACCCCAAAATAAACACATATATAATAAATCACCATGAAATGGTGATTTTACTTGATTTATTAAAACTTTTTTAAAATAGGGGTAGTGAAGATTGCAAGTTTAATTTTTTTTATAAGTTATCAAAATTATAAAATGTTTCTTTAATACAAAACAAATTTGTTGATTTGTTATTAAAATTACATTTAAATTAATAATTTTCTGACCTTGAATACAAAGGTGGTGGATCGTACTCATACACATTACTAAAACAATTTATTACACACTTTTTAGACTTTTTTGTAAGGTTGCCATTGCTTCCTTTCTTCCCTGTTCTACTAGTTCTTTTTTTTGAACTTCACTTATTTCAGCCTTTTTTTGTTTGGTGTCTTCTTTTAAACTATAATATTTATCCAACTCATCTAAAATCATCTTAAACTCTTGATCAGATATTTGTGCATCACTCAACGCTTTTGATATTAACTGCTTTATACTATTTAACTTAGACTCTGCCAAAGTTTTTATTTCATGATGTTTTTGAGCTTTTGCATTAAGCTTGCGTCTGATAAAATTAATACCAACACCTGTAGCTCCACATACTATTGCTGCTATTTCCAAAGGTAACAAAACTGGAATAACAAATCCAATCCCAGCCATAATAACACCTGCTGATATCAAGGTAGTGTCAATTCCACCTGTAATATTAATACCACGTTTATATTTTTTATAAAGTGACTGACGTATATCTCGTTCTGTTATTAACTTTTTTTCAATTTCTGAAATCTTTTGTAATCTATAATTTTGTCCGTTTTCCACTGAATTTTCCACTGGCAAATCAGGATATAAACTTGGTGCTGTCGGTTGCTTCGGCATTTTTTTTATTAATAAATAAAAAATTAAATTAATTCAATTAATAATGATGCCACCGTATTTACAGCGGTAGCGTTAGCAACCTTGCATACAAAGTTAACAACAGAACCAGCACCAATCTCTAAAGGTTTATCAAAGTTATCATGATTGCGTGGAATGATATGAAGCGTTATACCATAATTTGGTTGTTCAACACCATTGACAGAAACTATTACAGTTACGTCACCAACTAATCGGTCACTTGCTAAACCTATTCCCATAATCCGTCCACGGCGTGTCATTACATGCCCCACATTTGATTCTGCCCCACCATTACCAAATGAGAGTATTCTATTCAACACAAGTGGGCCCTTAGCCTCCGCAAATATTGTTATAATCCCATATTTAAGATTATCAACTCTATTTTTTAAATGATTAAACTGGTTAACAAAAGGCACAATTTGTCTATATAAATTTTGAACATCATTTATCAAAGCCTCTAAGTCTTCTGTTTTTTTAGGGCTTGTTGGTGGTCCAAATATACTCATTGTTTTTTTTATAAAAATATATTTTTTAAATAATTTCTAAAACACAACTCATAGGCAAACCGTGATTATCTATTTTGTTGCCATGCTCATCTCTGACTTCTATTTTCAATTCAGTAATTGAATCATTTGTAAGACAGTGATATTCAGGATAAAAACGTGTATATACAATATCTCCAAACTGCTTATTTACCACAGGTATAACCCCTATAATAGTGCTTGGTGCACCATTGAAATAATTACTACTCGTATTAACTTGTTTCAGATGAACATATAGCTGTTTATAAGGAGCTAAATCAATTGGGTGAATTCCAGTACGAATACCTTTTGACCATTTTCTATCATCAAATCCCAGCATTTTTGAAAGACTGCTTGATAATCGTGTTTCTATTGGCGTATCTAAAATGGCTGTAGCACTTTGCGCATAAATGGCTAGGATAATATCTTTATTTAGCAATTTAAACTTTTCTACCAACTCTTGAAAGTTATAGAGTCCACCTGGTATATGATACGTTTTATCTGTTTTTTTTGTTTTTATAACTTCATGATTAATATTAAACCAACCGATAGTGTATGTAAAACTTTTTAATCCAACGCGCTTAGTTCCATCTCTGTTATCGATATACTGTTGTAAATTAATAGAGTTGTCTATGTTTGAAATTGTATGAAACATTTTTTTTTTTAATATATATATATAAAAACACAAATAAAAATGATTTCTAAAGAATTCAAATATAACCCGGATGCTCAATATTTAAATACTTTTAGCAAGAAAGTGCTAGATATAATAAATCAAAACATAGTCATTACATCAGACGGTAAAGACTTTAAAGCATCATTTCCAAATGTCTTTGAAAAATACAAACTCCCATACGTCAAATCAGATGCTATAGTCCAACGTTGGGGAACAGATTGGATGTTATTTTGGCAGAACCAGTTAAATTTTGCTATTTGGTGTGCGACAACTGGATGTGGTATTGATTTCAACAATCATCTAAAAGCTGATACTTCGGTTGGTTCGTTATTTCGATTTCATGTTTACTACCAAGTCAGAAGAATATTATTTGAGATGAGTGTAGCATTACCGCAAGACTCAAATTGGAATGCGTTTAATAACACATATAACCGAAACGCGTACGAGAGAATATGCAAGGAGTTTAACGTTGATTTATATTCAGACTGGAGACAGAAACAAAGCTATAATAATGGTCTAGGAACAATTTACAATTACTGGACACATATTGGTTATCATCCTTTGGTAAATACTGTATACGACAACAAAACGATGAGTTTTACAGTCTATGAGAGTGATAAAACATATCACATTGATTACATTGCACAAGGATTTGAGGCTGACAACAGCTGGTCGACTTTTATACTAGATGATTCATCTGGATTTACAAGAGCAGGAGTAGAAAGAATCAATGACAGCATAAGAACATACTGCTGGGCAATTCTTGGTTCACAATCACAAACAAGAACAGATATACTTGGAACTGGAACAGCATTTGATGCACAGAAACAATTTCTGGCAAATGTAGAGGACGCAATAAATAGTCCCATCGACTTGCCCAGTCAAATTTCAAGATATGAAAACACCTTAAAATATGCAAGAAGTAAAGTAAATTTTGTCTATGGAAGTGGATTGTACATGTCTCCTAGTGACATGGAGTTGAGAATTGGAACAATACAAGACTACAATAATGAAATTGTAATAGCAACCGATGCACAAGCATTAGGATTGAATAATGATGTAAATGTAAAACCAGTGCCACCAAAAAATATTCAACCTTTTCAAGGCACCACAACAAAGAATTTTTTACCGGAACATTCTGACTTTGATAAATCATCAATACATAAAACTGTGGAACATAACCCACCAGAAATACAAAAAATAGCGATTGAACACGAAGATAACAAAACAACTATAATTGTTGGTACTATAGTAATAGGTCTTGCTGCATTACTTATTTATGAGATTTACTAAACCACTCTTTGGCTGCCACATATAACAACCCGGAAACAAACACAAGCAGAGCCCATAGATTGTTACCAAGCCAATTAATAACATTACCTGTCGCAGATAAAAGCCATGATACTATTGCACCAATAACTCCTGGAAGTGCTGCAGCAGCTTTACCAGCTAGGTTGGCAAGAAGTTTACCAAGATTAAGTAGTTGTTTTTTTATCCAGTCTTTTACACTTGATGGATCAGGCTTTGGAGTTGGAGTTGGAGTTGGAGCAGCACTTGATGTGGGAATAATGGTATCAACTAATACCCCAATAATCATACCAAAGGCAGTCAAAATACTAACAATAGTAATACCTTGCTCCCTAAACAAGGTTTTGATTCTCTCACCCAATGTTGTGTCTTTTCTTAACACCTTATTTATAGTTTCTTTTATCCTGTTTATTTGACTGCGTAATGCTTCTTTGTTTTCACTCGCCGCTTCAAGTCGATCACTTCTTTCATCTTCTAAGTTTTTTATTCTGTCACGTAGGCGCTCTTGTTGAAACTCATCCTCCTGCCCGGGGGTGCTAACCTGTTCTAATTTTTGTTTTTCTTTTGCTATATTTTTATCAAGCTCAGTGAGCTTTGAGAGATTATTAGTAAGTTCTCCACGAAAGCTTTGCAATACCTTGTCTAAACCTTGTAACTCTCGCATTGTTAGACCTTCTGTTTGTGTTTGAACAGCAGTTTTAGAATGAGTTTCATCTATTGTAATACTCAAATCACTCTCAATTGTATTTACAGCATCTACTGTATTTTGTACATCTTCAGTTGTTGAAAAAGTTTGCATTGGTATATTTTCTCCTACTTTTGTGATGGTATCTCTTGTTTTTACCAAGGATGCTAATTCTGCCCTACCCTGAGCCTTTCTTTCACGTGGGACTAAATAATCATAAATGTTTAAATTATTTTTTACGAAGTCAATACCATATTTTTTAACTAAAGTGTCCAGCTTATAAAATTTGATTGGTTCGTTTGGATTATTTCCCTTATAATAGGTAAGTAGAACATCATCCATCCCAACTGTATATAACATTGTTCTACCAATTTCGTCCTCAGCCACTCTAAAATCATTTTTATAATCGATTCCGCTGATTTCAGCATTAACTTCAGTAAAAAATTGATCTACTAACCACTTTTTTTGTGTAAGCTGTTCTTCTGTTTTATCTTCCCCTTGAAGCTGATTAATATAGTTATTTTCATTTACAATTTGTCTCTGGAATTCTGGGTCAGGTTGTATAAATTCGTCTTCAAGTGCTTTATCCAAGTCTTCTTCAGTCATATCAAACGCAGGATCTTCAAATCCTCCTTCAGCCATTGTTTATTTTATTTAATTTTAAAAAATATATTTAAAAAATAAAAACAATGTCAGCTTACGGAAACAAACTCAGCCCTCATAGAAAACTAAGAGAACCTCATGGTGCCAAAGGCATCCGCACAAGTGTAGTAATAACTAATAATCCATCAACAATAGACCAAAACCAGCAACTGCTTGTGAGATTTCCAAATCTAAGTACTAATGATGTGATAGTTCCAACTACTGCTCGTCTTGCCTTTGAAATAGAACTTAAAAGCAGAACAGACGCCAATGCTACTCTATTTCAAAATCTGGGTAGAACAATTGTGAAAAAAATGACAATAAGAATAAGTGGCAATGAAGTCATGTCAATAGATGACAGTGATATATATCATTGTTATGTAGATTTATGGAAAAGCCCTACTGAACGACAAAACATAGCTTACCAAGGTATTGGTAAATCAAACATGTTAAAACATAGAGTTAGCGCGGGAGATGCTTCCTCAGACACTAAAGATGAAGCTATAGCAGCAGCTTATGGAAATATATTTTGTATACCACTGGACTTTGAAATGTTAGAAAGTCATATGTCATTTTATCAAGCGGGGCTTGGTGATAGGTTAGAATATGAATTAACGTTTAACGATTATAACAAAGTTATCAAAAGCAGTGAAGTTGATGCATCTTATGTAATAAAAAATATCTGCTTGGAATTTGTTACAGTTAGTGATGTTGAATTAGCCAGACAAATAAGACAGCATATCAATGGTAAGATGTCATTTATGTATGATCGTATCTTGCGACATAGAAAAATAATAGCAAACAAATCTGATACTCTTTGGAACATCAACATTAATGTACCAGCACGGAGCATGAAAGGTATTTTAATGCTGTTTGAAGACCCAGAAAGAACAGACACAGAATCCTTTTACAACCCAAAGATTGAAAAGGTTGAAATGACAATAGAGGGAGTACCAAATCAGTTGTATAGTCAGGGCATGAAGGCATATCAACATTGGGATGAAATTAACAAATATTTTGCCTTGACATCAAAAAGAAACAAAGAGACAGAAATAGTAGCAAGAGACTTAAACTTTACCAGTGTTTCTCTTGAGACCTATCTGACAAAATCATATGCTTTGTGGCTTGACCTTAGAACATGTAATGACAATTTATTACACGGTAGTGGGAGAAGAATAGAAAACGGCAGTGAAGGTATAACGATACTAATAAATAAAAAAGCAGATGCAGATCAAACTTTAAATATTTATATATATATAATACAAGATGCGCAAATCAATTTCGAAGATGGAAGATTCAAAGAAGCAGGATACTAGTTTGCAACAAAAATATCCTAAATATTCACACAGTGCCATTATTTGTGGTCAGACAGGCTGTGTTCAAACAGATGTTGTTCTTGACATACTTGAACAAGAGTATGTTGGAGTTTTTAAACATATAATTATATTGTGTCCAACTATAGAGTGGAACGAGGCTTATAAAAATAGATCCTGGATAGGAGATGTGAAAAACCCAAAAGATAAAAAAATAATAATTGTCAATCCCGTGAGCAATGGTAAAGAAATGTTACAAGAACTGTTGCGTTTCTTTTTTAAACAATATGCTGGCCAGCCAACATTATACATTATTGACGATTGCTCAGCCACAAAAGAATTAACAAAGAAAAAAGATATGTTGTCAGAGTTGGCATTCTCTGGTCGTCACGCTAAACAATCAGTGTGGGTCATTTCACAGAGATATAATTCTGTATTGAAAGATTTGAGAGAGCAAGCAAAATGGTTGTGTATGTTTTACACCAAAGACAGAGATAGTTTTGAAAATTGTTTGAGAGAAAATGATGTTATTCCTACACTGGAAGAGAGAACCAGAATAAGAAAAGCTTTAGCTAAGACTAAATATTCGAAGTTAATTTTGAGGACTGACCAACCAACTGGTTATTGGGTTGAATAATTTTTTCAAAAATAAAAACTAGAGTGTCCCATATAACCCATACACTCAATGCACTAGCCAATATTGGTACAACAGCACTACTCATGTTTTGTGGGTCTTGTAAAACATACTCTCTCGGCTCACATATAAAATATTCTACGTCATCCTTTGTCACAGAAATTACAGGCGTTTCCTGTGCACCTTTTTCGTACGTTTGTAAAAACTTACTTTCTGAAACACATATACAACATTTTACGTCATCTCTTGTCATAACATCCAGTGCTATTTTATTTTTATTATAATCACTATTCTCACCGTCTGTTATTTTCAAATCCATTTTTTCTTATATAATATTTTTTTATTATTACAAAATATATTTTTTTTACAACTGTTGCTAATAGTAATACTAACAGCAAAGTAGCAATGTTAATAGCAATACTGACCATGAATATAGTATTGCTAATAACATTGCTCATAGCAAAGTAGCAATGTTAATAGCAATGCTTGCAGCAAATTAATAATGTTAATAGAAAAAATAGCAATGTTAATAACAATGCTATTAACAATACTAACAATTACTAGTTGCATAAATATCGCAGCTAGTTGTTTTGTATTTTATATTTATTTCAAGATAAAAAATAAGATTAATAATATAAAAATGAATGCGGAAGAACTATTACAAAATATATCGGAACAGACGGAACCAGATGAATCAAAGCAACAAGAAACAAAAAAAGAAAGATTATCAGCCATAGTGGCTGGCGGTGGTAGCCGTCAATATTTGGGTAAAGACATACAACTCACAAACATAGATGGCATGCCCCCGGATGAAATTAACAAACTTTACTGCAGATATGAAGCAAGGCTTGGGGCAAGCATGACTAAAACTTTAGGCAATTCTTTTATTAACTTGTATGTAATGGGAGTATCAAAATATTTTAATGTAACCAGTCCACCAAAGCTGATAGAAGATTTGGAGGAAGACCCATTTATTAATCATGCTTTGACAAGTGCTTGTTGTGAGTTGTATTATAGGTATGGAATGTGCTTAGCACCATTTACAGCAATACTGACAACTGTTAGACATATCGATTTTAATAAAAATAAAAATATAGATAATATAAATGGAGAACCAAGAGAGTGAAGTTATACCTGTTGAGGTTGAACGACAAAAAGTAAAAAATCCAAAACGAGTAGAAGCTGGAAAAAAAGGAGCAGCGGCAAAAAAGGCAAAGCGTTTGCTTCAAGATGTTACAAATCAAAATGCTGCAAAGCAAGATGCTGCAAATCAAATAACAAAAATAACAATAGGTGAAGAAGAACCAGAAAAAATCAAAATAAATGTATACAAAAATTATATTCCACCGTGTCTGGTTTTATTAGGCATTGCTGGGTTGGGTTTGTATATTTATAACAAGAAATCTGCTACGCAACCTGTAGCTGTGCAACCTGTTCATGTTGCACCAAAAGACCCGTTTGATTTTTAATAATTTATTTTAAAAAAATAATCATATAAAAAAAATGGCAGCAAGTATTGACGGAAAACAAATTGTAAATATGATGTATCACGCTGGAGTGGAAACACTTCTAACTGTTGGATATTCTGAAATTGGCAGAAAAATACTAAAAAGACCAGCACCTAAAGTGGATTTTAATATGACAGATTTTGGGATGCTGTCTGTGGATATAATGTTAGCAATGGCTACAAAAGATATGCTGATTAAGCAAGGTATTATTCCTGCGGATATTATGAAATAATTTTAAAAAATATATATATAAAAACAAATGGCAAGTGCAGTAGCAATGATGATCGGTGGCGCATTAACAAATGCATTAGCGTTTAGTGGTTCAAATTATTTCTTTTCAAAAATGGGAAGTCATTCAGATGAGGAAAGACAAAGGCATGACAAAGCAGTGGAACAATTAAACGCAGCACAAGTGGAGTGGAATAAAAAAAGAACAGAGCGATTAGATTTTATTAATAAACAACTGCAAAAAGAGCATCATGCAGAGCAGACTTTTGATGATGTATACCAAGCTATGAAACAGTATTATTACATAACTGGCAAACATTTACTTTTGGAACCGGAGCCCAAGTTGAGTGATTTTTATACACCATCTCCGGATCAACAGAATAGAGAAATTACGTTTATTGTGGTGGACATTGTTGCAACTGGATTTGTGGCGTATAAATTGAGTTCATAAAAAAAAAAATAGTTTAAAACTATAATTACTTTAGACTTTTTTGGATTTGAAATGACTACGTTTACTTTGAAAAGACTAAGTCATATGCATGATACCTATTTTTTTTGTTGTTTTTACATGGTTTCAATCCAAGTGGTCGAATATAATATGGTGGTTTAGCACTCTTCTCTAATTTATTTTTAAGATGATCAGGCGCCCATACTTCACCATTGTCTAATAATGTCAATACCATGGATGGACCATATTCGGTATCTACTATTTTCGTATCTGTAATTTTGTATATTTTATCTATTTCCAAGTCTGTCCATTTCTTTGTGCTATTTTGATATTGCTCTTCAAGCAGTTCATCAAATTGTGCAGTTGTGATATCCATTTTTTCTTTATAGTTAAATAAAGTTTAATCTTTAGTAGAAAAAAATGGAAAAGATTTATTACAGCCCAAAAGGATTTTGGAGAGGTTACACAGCAGTTAAAAAATTAGCAAAAGAGGCTGGTGTCAGTGAAAAAAAGGCATTAGAATTTTTAAAGAAACAAGCTGTGTGGCAGATTTATTTACCTGCGCCAAAGAAAATAGTTAGACCCAGGTTTGATGTTTCTGCTAAGAATGGAGTGCATCAAGCTGATTTGTTATTTTAACCGCATGATACTTTTGGGATTGGTCGTGGACGCAAGACATATAAATATGCGTTGACTGTGGTTGATATTGCAAGTAGATACAAAGAAGCAGAGCCACTGACTTCCAAGGATAGCAAAGAAGTTGCTAAAGCATTTGAAAAAATATACAGTCGGCATTTGAAATATCCAAAGTTATTACAAGTGGATCCAGGCAGAGAATTTATGGGTGCAGTATCACAGTTGATGGCAAAATACAAAGTAAATATCAGACGAGGTAGAACAGAAATACACAGAGACCAAGCTTTAGTTGAAAGATTTAACAGAACATTAGCTGAAAGATTGTTTGGTTATCAGTATGCTAAGGAAATAGATTCCCAAAAACGTAATAGGGAATGGGTAAAGAGATTACCAGAAGTTGTTAAAGCCATAAATTCGGAGACAAAAAAGCCTCCTCCTGTTGAAACAAAAATATTAAAAGATGATCCTATCTGTATGAATGCAAGTGTAAGATATTTATATCAACCCGGGGAACAAGAAGGTGGAAGACGCAGAGCAACTGATCCAATGTGGAGTGTAGATATTCACAAGATTAAAAGTTATATGGTGACGCAAGGTATAAGAGTTTATTATTTGAAAGCACCAGCGCCACAGAGAGGATTTGTCAAAGAAGAATTACTTATTGTTCCTGTTGATACTCAAATTCATAAGTTTTTATAGAAACCATGTGCATCAGTTGTAATTCCATCTTCTCGGATATATCTTTTTGAGTAAAATGGTGATAATGTAACTTTGTTTACTGTTATGCCGTATATTTGATGCTTTATTGATCGTATCATATTCATTTCATGGGTATATTTTTTCTTGTTAAATAGTGCATCTTTGTAGTTTTCAAAATTTATATGTTTTTTGACTACAAAAGTTTTTACACCCTTTGCTTTTTTAATAACCTGCTCATCCGCTCTCAAAATCGAATATAGCTTGGGTCTTAATCCAACATACTCAGCTATAGCAACACCAGCACATTCGTCTTTCATTTTACCCAATACTTTTTTGTTTGTATCATCATGCATTGGGTGATCTTGAGGATAATCACTCAAGTCATACTCATCTTTCATTTCAGCCATGTCTTTGTATGCATCATCTGTTCTGATGTCTACAAGCAAGCTGTCAGTATCTGTGTATAATAAAGTACAGTTATTTTTGTACCTTTTTTTCAAAGTATTATAATACCAATCATACATATGGTACTTTGATAAATCCAATACTGCCATTCCAACATAAATTGGTTTGTTTAATGTTAATTTTGTTTTGTTTACATGTACTGCTGATAATTCATCTGAAAATTTTATACGCCTGTTAAAGTTGGGTTTGGCTATTATTTTTCTTATTTTTTCATTTTCAGAGCCGTCAGTTCTGACTAGTTTTATATCTGTCCGCTTGCGTAGATTTTCCATTGTTTTGCCAAACACAGAGTTATTCATAAGCTTGTAAAAATCTTTTTCAAATTGTGATTTAGCTTTTTTCCTAAGTTCTGTGTTTAAACGAATATATGATTCCATCCATGGTTTTTCATTAAATTCTACTACTCTGTGTATTTTCTTTAGTTTAATGCCCAAAGATAAATACAGTTCCAGGTTTTTGTGATGTAACACATATTTTCCTTTGTCCATAAGATTGGGGACTAGTTGTTCTGTATTTATCATGCTATTATTTTCCAACAGATCTGTCTGGTATTTAGACAACCATTCTTTTTTCACTGCTAATCTTTCCGGTGCAAGCGGATAGTCATTGTGAGCTTCATGAAGTTCTTTAGGATATTCCAAATCCACATCTGCAAAATATCCTTTTCCTTCTTTTGACTCTGGCAACTTTCCTGATTCCCCCCACTTAAAGCCAGAATATGGAAGTGGTTGACTCATTGCCCAACCATAGAGGTTACAGGCATCATAATACATTAAAAAGTTGTTTTCCTCGTTAGGGTTATAATCAGCTACATATGGATTGTTTGCTTTGGCATATCGTTTTGATACCATACTAATTCCACCACACATACCTTTTTCTACAAATAAGTGCATGTCAATGTCTGTCAAAAGTTCCAATTCTATTTTTGAATGTTTAAGTAAAGCATCCAAAGATAATCCAGGTGCTGTGTAGTAATGTAAAGCATCAAGTTTGTATGCATTCATACATGTTTTTCTAAAAGTTTGAAACACATCTGCTAACAGAGTTACATCAGTTTTTAGATATAAATCATGATAGTCTCCAAGAGTTTTACAGTTAAACTCTTTCCATATTTTTTGAGCATATTCGTAATCTTTAGAACTTATACTTTCATCTGAGAGACTACTGTAAAACTTTTCTATAGGCGGTAATTGCGTTTTCTTGAATTTTTCCATACTGTCCATATATTCGTATGGATAAACACCTTTTCGTAAAAGTAAATCTGTTTGTTCCCCAAACTGATTTTTGGTAATTTTGAAATCAGATTTGTCTGTTGTTTTAACCAGTTTTTCCAGAGACGAAGCCATAAATTGGAAACTGTCTAAAAATCTAAGTTGTCCGGCACTAAATGAAATATACTTTTCAGCGTTGTTTGGAATGCATGTAATATTACCTGTCATTTTATGTATTTTTTGCATGATGAGATGACTATCATATCCTTTGAGGTTGTGAAATATAACAGGAATGATTGTTTTATTTGGTTTTATTTTTAGTTTTAGGTTGCAGTTTTTATGTGCTGCACCTCTGTATTCTCCTGTAAAATGACAGTGGTCTCTTACTTTGCAGTTCTTATCATTATCTATTATATTTTCACATATCCAGCAGTGTGTTGCTTTCTCATAATCTTTTTCATTTTGCTGTGTCATGATTAATGGTTTCGGGTGAGCAAATATATTATTGATCTTGCTCTTTTCACATTCCAAATGATTTAAAAACTTTTCAACAGTATCTTCACCTCTGTAAATAACAGGTTCTTCAGCTTTTCCATCATATCTGACAACTTGATATCCAAATCCACAAGCTTCGTGCACACTTGTAATTTCAGATTTCTTTCCAAATTTAATTGATTCTGGTTTGACTATACTTTCAAAATCAGCATATATTGCATAAGGCACAGACATCTGATTTTGATGATTTTTAAATTTTACAGTATTTTTACCTTCTTTTGGCATTTCTATTCTGCAAGAATTTTTGTTGATACCATCACAGTCTTCTTTGTGTTTGGTAAGTAGTTCTTTTCCAGAATAGCCGTGAAGACAACGATCGCAAAAGTAAGTTTTACCATGGTGTTTGTTTTGGTCATAGAGTAGTCTATTCAAAATTTTAATCCAGCCATAGTGATTTTTTGTTGTTAATGTTTTTGGTTCTTTGGAATAATCATCAGGGTTATAGTTGTCATCTATAATTCCTTCTTCATTATTTGGATCGTCTTTGTTTTCTGATTCAATCTCAGTGTCTTCAGATATTAAGATCAAATTAATTCGTTCAATATCTTTTGGTTGTTCTGATATTTTATATGGAAAAACAGATACCTTTTTATTTTTTCCTGTTATGGTATATACATAAACGTTGATAGCAAGATTATTTTGTTTTTCTACTTTGGTTATTTGAGAAATTGGAGTGGGAAAGTCAATACCATCCATATTCAACTTACCCATGTGTTTGTTATAACTAGATATCCTAGTTGGATTATTTTTATTAGGCCACAAAGCAGAAACCAATGCCACTTCCAAACACTTATTGTCTTCATTATTAACATTAATTATTGCTTTTTTATCAGATACTGCTTTAGGTAGAGGAATATATGAAGAACCTTTTAATGGTTCATACTTTGCAAAATTTAAGTAAAACGTTACACAGTGATCAATCTCCAATCCAAATGCTGTGTTAGTAAATCTTTCAAGGCTCTCTTGTATATAAGCAGATGATTCATCGTAAAACTCATTTATTTTTTCAGAGGTTAAAATTGCATTTTGTTCACTGTGTAATACTGCTGTGGTGTATTTTTTGGTATCACCATCATCTTTGAATAAATTTACAGTAAGACCTAATTGAAACTTTAATCCATTCATCTTTGTCAGCTCTTTGCTTATTTGTTTTGTGATAATGGATTTCTTATCACGGAATAGTTTTTGAGGGTCTTTGTATTTCTCGGCAGATATTTCGTATGCTTTAAAATAGCCACACATTGGTTTGTCAACCAGTTTTAATTCTTCTTTAGATTTTCTATCATTAAGCTCTTTCAGTTCATTTATAACATTGTCTCGTAATTTAGCATATTTCTGCTTTTGTTCATCTTGCAATTTATCATATTTCTGCTTTTCTCGTTTACGTTGTTTCTTAGCACGTCGTCTCTTGAGTAAATTTTCTAATGTTTGAGAATTAACCTCTTTTGGAGTTTCCTTTGGAACTTCTTTAAGAGCATCTAGCCCCTTTCTAAGCTGATCATTATTAATTACTCCTTCCCGGTGTAACTGTAAAATGTAGCGAACGTCTTCGGTACTCATTTTTGTAATATATATCATATTAATTTTTTTTCTTTAAAATAAAAAAATATTTATTATAACAAGAAAAAGAAAATGGAAAACACTAAGAAAATTGAAAACATTTGCCAATTTCTCAAAGTTGGAGATCACGAACCTTGTAAAAATAAACCAACAAAAGATTCAAACTACTGCAGTTTGCATAAATTCAGAATAAAGCAAAGTAAAGTTGTACCATGTCTAAAATGTGGAAAAGGTACAAGTGCAAAATATCAAATTTGTGTTGGTTGTGGTGCTCATATAGTTAGATTAAGACATAGATACTGGGAAGTAGTAAAGCCGTATATTGTTGAATGTAATAGGCTGAAACATATAGAAATTTGATTTTCTAGTAAAAAATCATATTTTATTATATTCGTGTTTATTCGTTGATTTGGGTGTAATTTTGATAACAAATCAACAAATTTGTTTTGTATTAAAGAAACATTTTATAATCATATTACAAAAAAAGCAATATTTTTTATAATTTTGATAACTTATAAAAAAAATTAAACTTGCAATCTTCACTACCCCTATTTTAAAAAAGTTTTAATAAATCAAGTAAAATCACCATTTCATGGTGATTTATTATATATGTGTTTATTTTGGGGTCGTTCTGCGGCAATTCGAGGTAAAAAAAAAATTACAACAGAACGCCCAAAATACATATATATGCAGTCCTTAAGATAATGCTATAAGGAAGCTAATGGCCAAATTTGGTTGTGCTAGGGTAAGAATTGTAAGAGATATAGACTTGTAAACACATCTTACACGCAAAATTAGATCTGAAATGGGACACATTTTATGGGCTATCATAATTTGGGTTCCATGGGAGCCCATGGGTTACAGGAACCAAAATTGCTTATGCATGCGTGACATTGAAATTCTGTTTATGAAACATTTATTTAATAAATTATTGTTTTATTGAGTTTCCCGGAATGCGTCTGATTTATAATTTGATAACAAAAACATCCGTAAATAATAATTTTGCATGGGATGAGACATGCCGCTTTTATATAGATATATAATGAAGTAATACTTGTTAATACAGTGTAGGTAAAAATTGTTACTGAAAACTTATACATTTGACAAGCATCTGACGAGCATCTCTTTACCTTGTGTGAACGTCTCCGTGGCCGAATGGTAAACGACGTTGCGTTGTAAACCATCGTCTCGTATCGCTGCGGGTTCGAATCCCACTGGGAGCTCGACTTGTAAGTGAGGAAGTGTCGATTCTTACGGATGGCGGGAGGTGTACAGTACCGGTTCTACCCAGGTAAAGTGGGTGGTCTGCCTCCACCACAAAAACAATCGACCGTCATATCGATGGTCTAGAATTATAACGTCGTAAGTGAAAAATCATAGTTTTCGGGAAAGTGAAAAAAAAACGACTGACGGTATCAACTGTGTGAATTCTCTGAACAATCTCATATTAAATAAGCTGTAGTTTGCTTTCTCATAAAATAAAGTATTTGTTATTTTAAAAAAAAATGTTTGATTTTGCAATCTGAACAATTGCACTTACGAGCTTATGTTATTAATAATCGGAAAGGAAGATGTTCATCAAAAAGTTGTATCTGGCAGTGACGACCTTTTAAAATATGTTAAAAGCGATTATTAAACCACTGTAAGTGTCTTAATATACAAGTTTACTAGTTCATGCTACACTGTTGATCGAAATGTAGAATGCATATGGGACCATGCGTGCATTAGAATATATCTATTAGAAAATCTTTTATTTGTTAAATTTAAATCTCACGGATATAAAAACCACGATCTTATTATTAATTTAATGAAATATTAATGGTAACGTAACATACAAATACGGACACGAATTATGTCTCATTGTTGTAACAATTATAACATTTAATAACAGAGAACTGGGAGTTGTATTCACTAATGAAAAGAAAACTAAACAATCAACGTATGTAACATTTAAATTCAGTCCTATACTAACTAATAACGATCACATCTGTAACAACAGTGTGTCGGCAAAACTAATACATGTTTGTTTGGAATTTTACATATCCATACATATTTCGAAAGGCATGTGATCTTTTTAAAGATATGTGCGCTCTACCCCACACCACCCCACGGATGAAAAATATTGATCGTAACTCACTCTTAACTGTTTTTCTAAGAGTATATTTAAGAGTTGATGCAAGTTCGGAAACACCATAAGACATTGTAGTACGCTGGATGGATGGACATACATGTATGCATGCTTCTTATTTAACACTTAAATAGTTTTTGTTTGTAACACAATTTATATGAACAGCCTGTCGCAACGTGTTTACAATATCAACATTATACACAATGGTTGCCTTTCAGTCATAGTGAATTTCAAAACATGGCTGTCAAATCGTTTATAGATAGGACATAAACCGCTTCATATGTTCAATGACGCGATAAATTCTAGACGGGAAACTATATCAGCTGTTTAAGTTCTTAAAATTAAGATTGAAAATAAATCAGCCTTATATCATACAAATGTCTAACCATGAATGTGTACGGCAGAAACGTATGTAATCATAACATCTCCATTATATATAACACAAATAGTTAACTAAAACAGCGTTTTATTTCGACAACTAATTCATACTACAACCTCCACTGAGGGAGAGAAATACCTACTATTCAAACTGCGTAGATGAAATATTGTAAAATATCAGATTACCGCCTATCTTTTGAATACATTATTATGTAAAACTATTCAATTCGTAACCAGACGTATAATTTGATACGTCTGGTTTTAAATAAACAGGGCGACGTTAATATTGCGACATACAGTGCATCCTTAAATGCATATCTTTTATGCATTTTGAAAGCCCCATTTTGAAAAGACCTGGGTGAAAGAGATATATTAACCTCAGAATAATGACACCGGTTAAGTATCCACAAAAGCAAACTCGTGTCACTTTAACGAAATTATATCATATCATAAATTATTTTCAGTCCCCAAAATAATGAATGTGACTAGAATATTTGGCAAGTAGCTCAGGTCATATTAAATCGTTTGAAAACTTAAAGTTGAATACCAGAATAAGACCAACGTCTCTCTTGTGTTAGGCAACTGCGTGCAGACAACAGTCAGAACTCGAATTGAATCTACTGAGTTATGTGGGTGAGAAAGCTCAGTATGTACATAGTGCATTCCATATCTTGATGCACACTTGAATGTGCTTTCCTTATGGTGTCAGATGACAGTTTTTCTTTGTTGGTGCATCGTCAAACGCACTTCATAAACGCACACATGTGCGCGAGTGCACACCCACACCACGCACACTTTTATTTATACATCAATATATTTTAAATATCAATGACGGCATGCAACCATGTTTTGAATTAGATAATGACACGTCAATCAAACAATAATTGAAGTAATATTAATTTGTTTGACAATTGTTTTTAAGCAATATATTGTGGGTGGCTTTAAACGATATCCTGTAGTAATTATGCCATAACTTAAAGTAACTCATATTTACTGCATATCAGGTAAATCAACTTGATAAATAAGTCTTGATTTTGGTGGTGTTGGTACTTTTACCAGTATGTAGTTTTAGCAAACATATTATTTGTTGTGTATGACACTACAACAAAAATGTATGTAATAAAATAATTTGCTTTAAATCGCCGTTCATGCAAACCATCGGATCCACCTAATATACTTTCACTTTTGGTGCTCTAACGATGACCGGGCCTGCATATTCAATTTAACATAGCTATGCCCCTGCCATATACCCCATAATTATATTATATACACATACCCTCTATATCCTTACACACCATGTCCTCGCAACCTATATATCATTACATTGTATGTCTCCTTAACCTCTATATCCGTTCATATTATGTCCCCATACCCTCAATATACTTACATATTATATCCCCATATATCCTTACATAGTATGTCCCGTACTATAATATATGTTATCCCCATACCCAATATATCCCTACATATCATATCACCATACTCTACATATCCTTACATAATATGTCCGCATACCCTCTATATAATATACTCACATAATTACTATATCCCCATGCACTATACATCCTTGCATAATATGTCCCATACCCTCTATATCCTTACATAATATGTCCCCGTACTGTTTATATACTTATATAGTATAACCCCATCACTTACATATTATGTCCCCGTACTCTCTAAATGATTTTGTAATATGCCTACGTACTCTCTATATCCTTCATATTATGTCACCATACCCTCTATATATTTGCATATTATATCTACATACTCTATATATCTTTAATGCACAATATTCCCCCGTACCATTTATGTCCCCGTACCTTCTATATCTTACATTTTTTCGATTTTTATATCTATATTCTATATATTTACATATTATGCCCCGTACCATCTTTACATACTATTTCCCGATGTCCACATACACTCATATACACGTGTACATATTATTTTATTTCATTCGATAGAAGTGGAAAAGAAGGTCGTAAGTGATATATAAACCCGTAGCAGTTGTACATTTATATGCAAGCTTAAGAATAATAAGGTCGTATCTACCTTTTTATAAATATTAAGGTCGTAACCTTGTATGATTATGGCCTTGTAGTTACGACCTTTTTGCAAAATATAGCACATCTGCTTTCACTTACGACAAAAAAAATAGATGCATAAAAACCCTGTTAAAGCCAACTGATATGAGGACGGGTACTAAACTGAAAGTTGCGCAATCGTGTACTGTGTATTTTTTTTGCTACGGTCAAGTAAGTAACACTTACGACCTTATAATTCTACACCGTCGATATATAACCTAACATGTGTTGAAAATGACGTAAAACATCATGCAAACAAACAAAACAAAACAAACAAACTTTCCTTGTTTACACTTTACTTTCTGAAATCCTATATCAGGTCATTTCATGTTTACTTCAAAATTTCAAGATTAGATGCAATAAATGCGCAGTTTTAATAGAGTGACATAATGCAAACTTGTGGAAACTTACTTCAAAATGATATCAATTATCAACACCGGTCACAACTCATTGGTGATAAGGGGCGGGGGTGAGGTCACCGCAAAGTCAATTGACTTTGTTATGGTGTGTGTTGGGAGTAATGCCCATTTGTTTATTATATTTTATTTAATCTGTGTCACCCCTCAAAATGCCACCCATTAAGATGTGTTTTACAATATGTTTTTCATATTTTCTGAGTAATAAAAGTATACCGCTGCTCATGTTACTCGTCACCGTCACTCCTCCAACCACTCCATTCCCTCTTCTTTTTCCAACAATGTGTTGTGTTGTTTAGTTTAAACTTATTTATTTGACATCGATTGTAACGAAAGCTCTATGAACTTATTTGAATCACTCTCGATGTCTTCCTGTGTAGAACCAGTACTAAGCAATGCAGATAAAGTGTCTTGCTCAAGGACACAACGCATATGGCAATGACGGGAATCGAACCCACGACTTTTGGATCATGGGTCCAACGCTCTACCACTAGACCACAGCGCTCCACAAACGGATTGTTGTGTTGTTGATGTTGTTCATAGTCACATACCTCAAATCTCTGCCCTTCTCTGCCAGTATTATCAATCCACTTTCCCGCGAAATTATACGCTGTGAACCTACATTTCTACAATTGTCTTCCTTGTTTATTTATGTTATGTAGACTAAACAGGGCATATATTTTCCCATGGCAATCATCACCTCACCTCACCATCCATTTTAACGCTATATTTTCTGCATTTAAATTTAATAATGTTAATGTTACATGTGATACGCAGGTATCATAAGTCTGTTTGCAACGAAATTCCGTTTTGTTATTTCGCCAATCGTTTGCTCGTTTAGGGTGGAGCATTTTGTTGGAAACTGGACCATGTGCACTGGCCCTTGAATGGTATAAAATACCATATAGAAAGTTCCTTATTCACCGGCATATGCATACCTTCATAGGGATGGCTAAACAGTTGACGTTTTAAATATTGAGTTCTGCTCAACCCGGGACTAGAGGGCGTGAACGGTAGCTTGCATTTTTCACTACCGTTCATGTGCAGTTTCAATCAAACCGATAACTTTACTATCTTTTGTATTTATTGTAATTTCTAAATTTCTCAATTCATACTTTTCTTAGCTGAATGCGTTCTATGAAAGATACCTTTTCTGTTCGACTTTTATACCTATTTTTAATAACATAAAATGTTTTATATTCGTTTTGCATAACTACGCGAAGGTCGTGGCTAGCACAATGTATAGGTAAATAACCTTTTACCTGTGTTTATCGATCACGTCATGCTCTCTCTGGCATAACCGTTTAATATATGTATTTTAAAGTATACGAGATGTTAGAATTCATATTTCTGTAAATAAATAATTGCTGTTCATTTGTCATCCAACAAATATGTGTATAAATGATCAAAACATGTGATGAACAACTTATGCACAATTTCTTTTTAAATGTACAGGGATTATGAGATAAAAATAAAACAACGTCATGGCTATGGACAAAACAGCAAAAGGCAAATATTTAATGATCGAAAATATAAAACCTTTTTGTCGACTTTGGTCCTTTAATGCTACGTTTTAAAAAGACATTCATGAACAAAACAATTTAAAGAGTGGTGAAGACAGGGTTGCCGACTTTGAACGGTCAGTAGGCGGCATGGCTTACTGGTTAGATTAAATCTATTTTATGTGTAAACAATCTCGCTTTTTTCTGTATTCAGCGCCTAAATCGACAAAATGGTGTAAATAAAGGTGTAAATAAAGGTAAATCTCATCAACAGTAAATGTCAAACCAAAAACTCAAATCCAGAGAAATTAGCAAACGATATCACTTAAATTTCGTTGCAAGATAAATTAAATATTAATAATTAGAAACACGTCGATCAGGATATCCAGAATTGTACTGAACAACCGCCGCAGCGCAGTTGCAGTCTAAGCACAGAAGAAAGTGAAGCAAAGTGACTGAGTGTAGGCGCATGATCACTAAACATGAGGTTTTGTGCACGCTAGAACCTGGTTTAACCTTCTAGGTTATAATAGCTTAAATGAATCTCCATGCCCCTTCCATAGTAAAGTTAGAATGTTGACAACCTGTTAAAAACTCAAACCAGATTAGAATTCTGAGAAACTTACTTTATCATACAAATAAACATGTCTACTATTTAAACATTAACAAGGAAATAGGCGGGTTGAATATCTTCTAAGAAATATTTATTCAGCTGAATACTAACACCGGGTCAAAGGTCAAAGCTATTTTTACCCTTTGCAATTTCGTACCCTGTCTACCTTCAGTTCTGAAATTTATATCAAAAACTGTCAAAAACATGATGAGCTCCATTTTCAAATATCAACAATATGTCCAGATAACAGTTACAGCCAAAAAAATACCAGTTTAGTTTAATAGTTTAATAATATTTTATTGCAGATATGTTACAATACATCAATTCAACATCACAGTAGTCATAGAAACATATGCAAATCGATTGAACTTCAAGTTATTACAACATTAGTTACAGTTCTCTCCAAAATATACCAGGAAAATGCACTAAAAAAAAGTTTAAAGAAAACAGGTTTAGCACTCTTTAATACCGAACTACTTTCGACTGCACCAGACGAGCACATCCGCTGATTTAGTGTATCAAGCATTTTATTTTTTTTATGTCATATCTTCCCTTTTATTCATCTTTGTAATTATTATTTCTGTGCGTGTTTTTTGGTCGACTTTGGTCCTTGAATGCTACGTTTTAAAAAGACATTGATAAACAAAACAACTTAGAATGGTGAAGACAGGGTTGCCGACTTTGAACGGTCGGTAGAGGATACGGCTTACTAGTTAATTTAAATCGATTTTATGTGTAAACAATCTCGCTTTTTTCTGTATTCAGCGCCTAAATCGACAAAATGGTGTAAATAAGGGTAAATCTCATCAACAGTAAATGTCATACAATAAACTTAACATCCAGAAAAATTAGCAAAAGATACAATTAAATTTCGTTGCAAAGATAAATTAAATCTGAATAATAAGAAACACCTCAGGATTAAATTAAATCTGAATAATTAGAAACACCTCAGGATGTCCAGAATTGTACCGAACAACCGCCGCAGTTGCAGTCTAAGCACAGAAGAACGTGCAGCCAAGTGACTAAACACGAGGTTGTGTGCGCCCTAGAACCTGGTTTAACATTCTAACGGCTTTACATGACGTGGTCCGATATTAACTTTCATCAATATTAACTTTCATAATGATGAAATCTAGTGAAAAATATATACAAGTTTGATATAATTTGTGAACATAGTCGCTCTTAGACATGTATGAGCGAAAAAGATGCGCATAAACAACTGTAGGAAATGCCCTTAGGGAGAAATATTTTAAGCTTATTACCTATATAAGAAATTGTATAGAGTTATTCGAAGATATTTCAGATTTGAATCTGCAATTTGCTTTACTTCAAATTAAATCGTTTTTAATAATTTAACGTCTCCACCGTGATATGTTTGATTGTGTTGTGTATAAGATCGCGTCAGACTCAGTATTTTAAGTTTTGATATTACTGATGCTTGCTAGTCACGTAAGTAAAGAGTGGATTACGGTATGGGTGTGGCTGTAGTTTAATGATTAGAACGACGGTTAAATGATATGGGAAAATACCAAAATGTGTCAAAAAATGATACATTTAGATACCTTAATATTGCAAACTCATTGCCTATTATGAGAAAATATAAACACACTTGTTTTGAAAGCACATATTATTTGCGAATCGGAGATATTTGATAAATAGTGTATGCCTACCGTTCATTTGAAAAGTACAGTGAATTATATAAGCTTGCGCATTGTAAAAATAGGTACATGCAACTCGTAAAATAAACAAGAAAAGCTATAATACATGTATTATAGCATGGGGAGTACGGACATATTTGAAAGGCTGTGAAAGGATGATATTAGTAGCATGACATATTAGCAAGAATTTGACCGATCGATTATCAGTCAAGTGACACATGTCCAAAATGGGGGAGGGGTCACAATCTGTGTTTGCCGACTTCAGTACTTTATAAATAAAACAATGAAGTTATATAATAAGTGTATTCAAAGCCTTATAGTATCATTGACTTTTGTCTTTGGTTTTGTCTAATTTCAAAATGCCAGTTCGGATGAATGTATTATATACAGTAACAAACATTTCCATATTTCACGATAAGGGAAACACTACGTATAGCCGGTTCACTTTCATGGAAGTGCAAATAAATATTATGGAATGATTTTTTAACACTAGTATAATTGTGTAATGAACAATTTTATATGTATTTATTTTAAAGTTGTGATTATCGCAGAACTAAGTTTGTACAACTCAGTAAGTGTGCCAGGTTCCCCGCCAGGACTTAAACCTGGATCTCTTTTCTCGAAAGAAAAGCAAGCTTCCTTACACTACAGAGATGTTCCCAACAGCACAGAGCGTACAGAAAATTAATCAGCCAACTTAAATTTAGATTAAACATATTTTACTTAAAATTGTGTGTATTTACATAATCCATTCTAGGCACTGATCTTAACTCTTAAAGTATGTCCTTTGTATGTGCCAGATGAAGCTGCAGGTTATGCTTATAAATTAATTTCAACACTTCATCAAAAAGTAACCCAGTGAAAACAAGTAAATTCAGCGAAGTACAAGTCCACTATATGTGAAACCACACATCCATGATCGTAAAATAATGGATACTCCTCAATCCTGCCAAATTTCATAAGACATCCCTCGAGGGAAAGTAAAGTTATTGAGATTTTTTTTATTTAAATTAACAGCAACCTAGAATTTTGACCAACCGACCTGAATAACAATCCAGTGCTTCCTTTCAATGAGTTTCACATTTTGATGAAGTTTTGATAAACTCCATTTAGGCTGTTGTGAGTGCCACCTTGTGAAATGCATCTAGCAAAGAGAAGGAAGGCTTGGATTATTGTTTGTATCTCTGAAAACGGACAACAACAAGAGGTCAATGACCCTGAAGCTCTATTGATAAGAGTTGATAGATTAGCATTCATGTGAATTTTTATGAAAATCGGTCAAGTAGTTTCAGAGGAGTAGTCGCTACAAAACAGTTAAGGGCGGACACCGCACCACAGTAAGTCTGCTGATCTTTGATCAGTAGAGCTAAAAACAAACAAGAACTTGTGATTTAACGAGCATTTAACATTTTAAAATCAAATACGGATCTGTTTCACAATTTACTAGAACATGTAAACGCAAGAGTTAGCAAGCTTGTATACCTTTTTAAAAGTGCATTCTTTTTAAATCAGTTTAATGCAAAAGTGAAGGTAACATATTATACAAAAAGTCAATAGTGCTTGACAGAAAGTCTATATCATCTCAGTAGGTTGGAAATAAATCGTCGGTTGTTTACAAAGGCAGATGAGGTATTTTCAAAGTTTTCCAACACTAGTAATTGCCCTTGAGTGGGACTGTAAAGGTAACTTATGAAATCTATTCACTGAATTCATACAAACCTAGAAGGATATTCCACAGAACACTTGGGTCACTTGGCGTTGCTTATATCAGCATGTACAAGCAAACTATAAAAAGAGGCATAACTCTGCCAAAATGAAAGTCAGTAAGTTATAGGTCATGTTTAACACATTTTTTGAGGTAAGATGTGTGTGAAGTTTCATGAACATAGGCCAAATGTTTTTCAAGTTATTATGGCCAAGGTTAGGTACCGAAGACACAGCTAAGTCAAAATAGAATATGTTTTCTTCTGAAGATTAAGCTATAAAGTAGGTTTAAAACATCTACTGCATAATTCTATTTCATGAGAAAGTGATGTAGATGTAACAAAGTTATCTGCCCGTTGCTTTGATGGTGAAGGTCACATCCACATTTCCTTTGTCACGTTGCAATGTACCATTCAAGATACAACAAAAAGCAAAGTTTGAAAGGTCGTAGTGCATGTAGTTTGTGAAAAAGTGACCTAATCGCCAAAGTTGAAGGTAAAAGTTATAAGGTTATCTGCCCTTGCTTGGAGGGTCAAGGTCACTTCCCCATTTGCTTTGTCACGTTTTGATGTACCATTCAAGATACAAGTATAAGCAAAGTTTTAAAAGTCTAGTGCATAAAGTTTGTGAAAAAGTGACCTAAACGCAAAAAAGTTGACCCTAAAAATTATCAAGTTATTTGCCCTTTGTTTGGGGGGTCAAGGTCATTTCCACATTTGCTTTGTCACGTTGCGATGTACCGCCCATGATACAAATATAAGCAAAGCTTGAGAGGTCTAGTGCATACAGTTTGTGAGAAAATGACCCGACGCAAAACATGAATGTTGACGCCGCCTTCGCCGGAAAAGCAACATGTATGTCTCTTTTTTTCTGCGAAAAGGCGAGACAAAAATGAGAAAGTTATAGGCAACGTTAAATTTTCATGAAGGAAAAAACGAGTATTTAAGCCATATAATGACCTTCAGTGTGATCTTGACTATGTTTAAGCATGGTCATGTCGAAGTTGTCATGATGACTATATATTGAATGTTTGATGCAGAAATATCAAGAAATGAGAGAGTTATAACCAATGTTAAGTTTTCGTGACGGACTGACGACAAAGTGATCCCTATGTATTGCACTTTTCTACTAGCCCATCGGGCATATGACTTATAAATATTTACTAGCCGAACACATATCTACAGACCCGAATTTTTTAAGTGTAATTTGAGTGTTATTTTTAGACAAAATTGATTCCTATATTGTCACGGAAAGTTACATGTTCTCTAGAATAATATCATAAATAATTAAATAACAGAAAGAACTTGATTATTTTGACACTTTCAGTCTTTATTCTCAGTCACTGGGTATAAAAATTACGCGTTCGGTTTAATAAGTGTTGTTTTTTTGAGTCACTAACGTCTGCATTATTGTTTTCAGCCGGGTTACGCTCTTTCGAAATAATGAAGAAAGCTCATCGTACATGGAGGTTACAAAATAGACCGGAAATGCGGTATTGATTCATACTAAATATTGCTCATTCGTCCCCAACGTCGTTCGTAAATAGCAAATAAAATTGAAAACCAGTCTGTTCTGAAACCGAGAGTTGTTTCCGGCGATGTATATGTATAAACAAAATAAAAATCGACTTTAAATTTAGTATACAAGCTGTCGTTAAGTTTTGTGTCTGATTTCATTCCGATTTATTTTGGCATTTTCTTTTCGTTTTTAACATGCCCGATTGTAAAATTTACATGCCCGACATGATTTTTACTAACTGCGGGCTCCAAAAACCCAAAGAATGCATAATCGAATACACCAAAATAAACTTAGAACTACTCAAAACTGAAAACATCAAACATGTGCGTCATAATTATTATAAATGTCATCCATGCCTAACAGCACCGTTTTAAGAGAACACTGAAATAGCCCGTTTAAAAGCTTTTTTTGCAATTTGTTTTCTTTCGGTCTGGTTTTTTTCCATAGCATGAAAAAGGTCTGAAATCAGAAGTCATTTCCACTCTGAAAGGTTGCCTCCTAAAACTCAATTTATATGAAGCCGCTATATTATGCTATTTTTTTATTATTTTAACGTGACACGACATAATGACGTCATGTGACATGACGTCATGTGACATGACGTCACGCCACATGCTATTCTATGTTTAACGTCATCTTACTATGACATCAAAATACCATAGCAACCAGTACTTAAACGGGACATTAGTGATAGCAAACTGTCAATATAAGGAAACAGTGCTAAGGCAAACTCAAGAATTACATCAATGGTTAGTTTTTAAATGGCATAAAGGCCAACTCAAACATGGGAAATCCTACTAAAATTGCAGGAAATTGCATATACCGACCGCAAGTCACATGGGATCTTGAGATATCGCAAGTTACATATCTCACGATAAGTTGAGATACATCGTGAGAAATTGTAATTGAGATATCTGAATACAAATATCTCAATGTAAATTGAGATATCTCAAGATAAAATGTGATATCTCAACATGGAGCATCTCAAGATAAATTAGACATATATTGAGATATCTCAAGATATGGTGCATCGTGGAGTATTACAATATACATATTTTACTGAGTTGTTCATAATCTGGGTTTCGTAGCAATGCGTGTTTGCCTTATCGACAAATTACATTCTAACCGAAGCAAGGGTGTAAAAATTTGGAAAAATCCACTCGCGCTGCACGACTAGTGGAACCAAAAAGCTACTTGCCCTTACCAATTTACCTCTCGCCCTGCAGCATATAACCTGAACATTATTTTCCCCACTATACAGCAAGTACATTTGTTTACTCACAGACACTGTAGTAGCTGACAGGCAGTATGTGGATATTTTATTGTTATTCAAATAAAGAAAGTGCCATATTATCTAACAACACATTCAATATTATGGTCTGCAATTATCCTCGTACACTGTCATTAAGATTTATTCCCTTCCACGCAGACATTCGTCGGGGAGTGGGCAAAAAAAATAAGCGCGGAAAATTAACTTCTACAACAACAAGAAACAAGAGGTCAATGACCTTGAAGCTCTACTGATTGATTTTGATTTCAGGAAGTAGTCGCTACAAACTCGTTTTTTGAAAATATATTTTAAGCCGTGGCGGTCATCTTGAATTTCTTGAAGTTTCATGAAAATCCGTCGAGTAGTTTCAGAGGAATAGTCGATACAAGTTTTCATTATATAACTCTATGTAAACAAGATGGCCACTGACAGCCATGTTTAACATCGAATAAAAACAATTTTTGACAAGGACCAACATCATGTCATGCTGATCATTTTCGAAAAAGTCCCATTAATAACTAGACATAGTTTTCAAGAAGTAGTCGCTATAAACTTGTTTTTTGAAAATCTATTTTTAGCCATGGCGGCCATCTTGAATTTCTGGCCGATCTGAAATTTGGCTAGGATCAATAAGACAAGTTTTCATTAAATAACTCTATGTAAACAAAGATGGCCACTGGCAGCCATGTTTAACGTCGAATCAAAATAATGTTCGACACGGATAACCATCATGTCATGCTGATCATTTTAGAAAAAGTCCCATATCAATATCACTTTTAGTTTTCAAGAAGTAGTCGCTACAATCTTATTTTTTAAAAATCTATTTGTAGCTGTGGCGGCCATCTTGAATTTCTGGCTGATCTGAAGTTTTGCTAGGATCAATAAGACATTAAGAGCAACATTCCCGTAAAGTTTCATGAAAATCCACCAAGTAGTTTCAGAGGAGTAGTCGCTAAAAGTTTTTACTATATAACTCTATGTAAACAAAGATGGTCGCTGGCAGCCATGTTTAACGTTGAATCAAAACGATTTTCTACAAGGACCAACATCATGTCATACTGATCATTTAGAAAAAGTCCCATATCAATATCACTTAGAGTTTTCAAGAAGTAGTCGCTACAAACTGGTTTTTTAAAAACCTATTTTTATATTTGGTGGCCATCTTGGATTTCACATCAACATGAATTTTTACTAGGATCAACTAGACTTCATGGGCAACATTTCTGTAAAGTTTCATGAAAATCCATTCAGTAGTTTCAGAGGAGTAGTCTCTGATCACCACTGCATATGCTCTGCTGATCTCTGATCAGGCGAGCTAACAAATCAATATTCTGCTAAACCTCTCTTCAGTTTTTTGTCTCCATTGGACCAATAATAGACGCCATAACTAATTAATAGCGGTTGGGAACTACGCTTGTTGTTCAGCCATACCCTTTCAGATTCGCCGAATCCGCTTGCAGGGTCGCGGAAGCAGACTTTCCGAACAGCGACCTGATGTCTGTTCGTTTACCCGCCATGTTTACGGTGTCGATATAAAAAAAACACAGTCTGACTGCTTGGCGATATATTGCATCACACTCCAATTGATTTTAGCATGAATTGAATCACAGGGATCACTCTAGGCCGCGATTCCGCGATATTCTTGCATTAAATTCTCAAAAATCGCATGAAAAAGACAAATGGAACAAATTGTTGCAACGAATTCGGGGAATTCCATTTTCACCATTTCGGTTTGTAATGAAAACATATTTATTTACATTTCAGTTAAAATCTCAAGTAAATTTGCTCATATCCATTTATTCGCGATACAAATATATAAAATGAGAAAATATCAAATTATTCGAAAATCACATGAAAAAAATCAAAACGAGATTATGTCGGTAAACTTCCGGTTCGCCTTTGCTTTGCGAAAGCAGGGGTGTCAAAGAAAATCGATTGATTATGAATAAACATGGCCATTTTTATAATTATTCATCAACTTCTAGTCATATCTGAACATTATCCCCTAATCTGTAATGATTTGACGCGATGAACTATGTACTGGAGCGGGGCAAGCAATTATAAAACTATGTTAGCATAAAAAGTTGTCGTAAATTCGGACACGCTTTATTTCAGATGCTTTAACAACTTCTACTTTCACTATTGGGAATGAACCAGAATACAGGAAATCACATCTAAATTTAAAAATGTTCTGGGGGTCATGCCCCCAAACCCACCTAGCAGCCTCCAGCGATACATGCCGTCGACGAACAACAACTGGTCGTTCGGCTTCGCATCCGAAATGGATCATGATATGGTGAAAGACTCATTAAAATCAAGCAAATGGGACATTTTGTCTCATTGAAATTCACTCCTAGGGTGATTCCTGGAATCACAGTGTATATGACGCGTGGGTTACCTGGTAACAAACAAACACCTGTTAATCTGGGTCCTGCAAACGACAATACGAACAAAATTACGCGTCGGAAATGATCCTGATATGAAATCTTGCAAATATTGCAACATCGTGTTTGAACGATAGTTTAACTTACCTTTTATAGTGCAAAAAGTCACTCGCCCTGTCGGACGACCAGACGCCAAATGTTACTCGTCCGCAGGCAGCTTGCACTCGCCAATGCGAGCGGGCGAGTGGAATTGTACACCCCTGCGAAGAAGATCTCTGCGCAAACAAACCGAATGGTAACAAACTTTGAAAATATGTTGAAATATAGACAAAAAATACTTCATTTGTTTAGTAAAAAAAGGTTGGACCCTTAAGGGGCCACTACACAGTTTAATGTACAGTTCTCAAAAACCAAACCCATGACAAGCCCTTAGCCTGAATTCGTGAGCAAAAATAAATCACATCATCATTGTATCATACATTTCTTAGAAGACAATAAAATTACCCATGTTTCCATACCAAATAAAAGTCTCAAAAAGCATTTTCTGTACAACTGTAAACCCATTTCTTTAAGATTACCCACCCCTCAAAACATGCTTAAAAAGCAATTTTAGCAATATTTCAAATGTCAATAAATAAAACAAGAGGTCAATGACCTTGAAGCTCTACTGGTACATTTTTGATAGGTAGATCAACATTCCTTTGAAGTTTCATGAAAATCCATCAAGTAGTTTCATAGGAGTAGTCGCTACAAGTTTTCATTATATAACTCTATGTAAACAAAGATGGCCGCTGTTAAATGACAAACAAAGATGGCCGCTGTTTAATGTCAAATCAAAATATTTTTTGACGAGGATCATTATCATGGCATACTGATCATTTCAGAGAAAGTCCCATGTCAATATCGCTTATAGTTTTCAAGAAGTAGTCGCTACAACTGAAATTTTGCTAGGATCAATAAGACATCAAGAGCAACTTTCCTGTAAAGTTTCATGAAAATCCGTTGAGTAGTTACACAGGAGTAGTCTTTTCAAATTTTTACTAGATAACTCTATGTAAACAAAGATGGTCGCTGACAGCCATGTTTAACATCGAATCAAAACGATTTTCGACAAGGACCAACATCATGACATGCTGATCATTTCAGAGAAAGTCCTATGTCAATATCACTTATAGTTTTCAAGAAGTAGTCGCTACAAACTTGAATTTTGAAAATCTATTTTTAGCCATGGCGGCCATCTTGAATTTCTGGCTGACCTGAAATTTTGCTAGGATCAATAAGACATCAAGAGCAACTTTCCTGTAAAGTTTCATGAAAATCCGTCGAGTAGTTACACAGGAGTAGTCTTTACAAATTTTTACTAGATAACTCTATGTAAACAAAGATGGTCGCTGACAGCCATGTTTAACATCAAATCAAAACGATTTTCGACAAGGACCAACATCATGACATGCTGATCATTTTAGAAAAAGTCCCATATCAATATCACTTATAGTTTTCAAGAAGTAGTCGCCATAAATTTGTTTTTTGAAAATCTATTTTTAGCCGTGGCGGCCATTTTGAATTTCCGGCCGACCTGAAGTTTTGCTAGGATCAATAAGACATCAAGAGCAACATTCGTGTGAAGTTTCATGAAAATCCGTGAAGTAGTTTCAGAGGAGTAGTCGCTACAAGTTTTCATAACTCTATGTAAACAAAGATGGTCGCTGGCAGCCATGTTTAACGTCGAATCAAAGTAATTTTCGACAAGAATCAACATCACGTCATACTGATCATTTTAGGAAAAGACGTATATCAATATCGCGTATAGTTTTGAAGAAGTGGTCGCTACAAACTTGTATTTTGGAAACGTATTTTTAACTGTGGCGGCCATCTTGAATTTCTGGCCGACCTCAAATTGTGCTAGGATCATTTAGACATCAAGAGCAACATTCTTGTGAAGTTTCATAGAAATACGTTGAGTAGTTTCAGAGGAGTAGTCGCTACAAGTTTTTACTAAATTACTCTATGTAAATAAAGGTGGCCGCTGGCAGCCATGTTTAACGTCGAATCAAAACGATTTTCGGCAAGGACCAACGTCATGTCATGCTTATCATTTTAGAAAAAGTCCCATATCAATATCTCTTAGAGTTTTCAAGAAGTAGTCGCTACAGACTTGTGTTTTAAAAATCTATTTTTAGATTTGGCGGCCATCTTGGATTTTATATCACCATGAATTTTTGCTATGATCAACTAGACTTCATGGGCAACATTTCTGTAATGTTTCATGAAAATCCATTCAGTAGTTTCAGAGTAGTTGCTACAAAAAGAAAGTTTACGGACTCTGATCAGTAGAGCTAAAAAATGAATGTTCCTAAGCATATCAGTGTCATGTCTGCACTCATAATGCTCTTCCATATCAGGAATTGCTAAGTTTTACATACCTTCTCCGGCGTTTTAAAACGTTATTCAATGCTGATCTCCCCGTGAGTGCAAATCAGCCATTTTACCTACTTTTTGGAAGTTTTTGCTAGTTGAGCATTTTTCTATTTATAGCCTCCAAAAACCCCAAAGAATGCATATATTCCAATACACCAAAATAAACTTAGAAGTACTCAAAACTGAAAACAACATCAAACATGTGCTTCATAATTATTATAAATACCATCCATGTACCTAAAAGATGCTTAGTTGATGTCTTTCTGATTTACACCATGGACTTTCGTGCAAAACTGAGGAGTGCCCCCTCAAGACAAACGTTTGTATTTACAATCAAGCGTTCAAGATGATCAAGACTAGCTCTGATAAACAATAATCACACTTTGTTTCCATTTAGTTAAAATTTACTGATTACGATGTCGCATGCATATTTGTCACAAATTGAATTGTTTTCTACATTTGTATGCGCGATCAGCGTGCATTAGGTTTACAAAAAAGCACGATCTCATAGAAAATTGCGCGGATCCCGCGTCCTAGAATGGACACTGCTGATGTTGATCGAATGCAATTATTCTGCTCTTCTTTTAATTTTTAGTGAAAAATACCAATTATTCGATAATTACATAGACATGTTAGTGATGTCTGACTAATCGTAGGATACATACATTTCCGTTGATTTCTCTCATCAATAAAACAATCACAATTTAAACAAACTTGCGCTTTATACCAAACACATTTCTTTATTTTATAATTATCCATCAATAAAACACACAGAAGTTCGCAGTTTTGCTTATTGCCGACGACTCAAATTTCGCCCAACATGGATAACAAGAAAAGCTATAATACATGTATTATAGCATGGGGAGTACGGACATATTTGAAAGGCAGTGAAAAGATGGTATTAGTAGCATGACATATTAGCAAGAATTTGACCGATCGGTTATCAGTGAATGACACATGTCCAAAATGGGGGAGAGGACACAATCTGTGTTTGCCGACTTCAGTTCTTTATAAATAAAACAATGAAGTTATATAATAAGTGTATTCAAAGCCTTATAGTTTCATTGACTTTTGTCTTTTGGTTTTGTCTGATTTCAAAATGCCAGTTCGGATGAATGTATTATAAACAGTAACAAACATGACAAACATTTCCATATTTCACGATAAGGGTAACACTACGTATAGCCGCTTCACTTTCATGGAAGTGCAAATAAATATTATGGAATGATTTTTTAACACTAGTATAATTGTGTAATGGACAATTTTATATGTATTTATTTTAAAGTTGTGATTATCCCAGAACTAAGTATGTACAGCTCAGTAAGTGTGCCAGGTTCCCCGCCAGGACTTGAACCTGGATCTCTTTTCTTTCTCGAAAGAAAAGCATGCTTCCTTACACTACAGAGATGTTCCCAACAGCACAGAGCGTACAGAAAATTAATCAGCCAACTTAAATTTAGATTAAACATATTTTACTTCAAATTATGTATATTTACATAATCCATTCTAGGCGCTGATCTTAACTCTTAAAGTATGTCCTTTGTTTGTGCCAGATGAAGCTACAGGTTATGCTTATAAATAATTCCAACACTTCATTAAAAAGAAACCCAGTGAAAACAAGTAAATTCAGCAAAGTACAAGTCCACTATATGTGAAACCACACATCGCTAGGCTAGCGCTAGGATTTTAAACCCTTTAGCCAAATCTGGCTAAAGCCCTAAAAATTCCTTTAGCCGGATTAGAAAGTCTTTAGCCAGACTTTTGCCAAGATATTTTGTAACGAATAGGAGGCGCTTAAACTTTGCGTTTGCGTCCACATCAACAGTTAGTTAAAAAAGTATGCGTCATTAACCTACATGTATAGGTTATCAATATGTCCACATCATATGCATTCTGCGTTAGTGCTTACAATTACTTATAATAGTGGAGCTGTAAAATATCCAAAAAGTTAAAAAAATTGTATTTACTTTAATGCTATTTTAATTTTTAAAAATTGTCGACTGAAACTCAAAAAAGGACAGAATGAATGCATGCATATAATAAGAAAATATAAAAGTACAAACTCTTGTCACCATTGATTAGACCATTTAGTATTTTCATTAAATGTATTTCAATATACCTACTAACATTCATAGAAATAAAATAAATATATTTAAAAATGTAAGGCTAAGCTGTGGCATATAAAACAAGTTCAACTAACAGAAGGTCCAACTAGAAAGATCGCGGCGCTGCATTGTGAGACAAAATTCAGAAATGCTACATACAACACTTATATCATGCACAGAGACTGTCAGAGTAAGTAATGAAAGCCACTTCATTCAAAAATTGTACCAATTTCAAAGACAGCCGATCAAAACATCGGTTCACACTTGCCATTGTTCCAGTTTACGCTACCGTGTGTAACTAATTAGTATTATCAGTGATTGCAAAGTTCAAAAACACCGACGGCATCTGTACCTTTTTAATTCGTAAGCAAACTTTGCGTTTTGAAAAGCCACTTTAGCCACTAGAGGGCGCCATGTTATATTTAATGTTTTACACGGCTCGATAACGCAGTTGAATATGTGGATAATATTGAGCGCGGGGTCACAAACCAGTTGATCGACAGCAAGACGGGGAACAGTGGGCGGAGTCTATTGCACATCGACAATATCGCACATTGACAATTTGACAGCGGTCTTGCCGGAAAAGCAACATGTATGTCTCTTTTTTCTTCGAAAAGGCGAGACAAAAATGAGAAAGTTATAGGCAACGTTAAATTTTCATGAAAAAAACGAGTATTTAAGCCATATAATGACCTTCAGTGTGATCTTGACTATGTTTTAGCATGGTCATGTCGAAATGTCATGATGAGTATATATTGAATGTTTGATGCAGAAATATCAAGAAATGAGAAAGTAATAACCAATGTTAAGTTGTCATGACGGACTGACGACAAAGTGATCCCTATGTATCGCACTTTTCTACTAGCCCATCGGGCATATGACATAAATATTTACTAGCCGAACACATATCTACAGACCCGAATTTTTTAAGTGTAATTTGATTGTTATTTTTAGACAAAATTGATACATATATAAATTGATACGTATATTGTCACAGAAAGTTACATGTTCTCTAGAATAATATCATAAATAATTAAATAAAATAAAGAACTTTATTTTTTTGACACTTTATTCTCTGTCTCTGGGTATAAAAATTACGCGTTCGGTTTAATAAGTGTTGTTTTTTTGAGTCACTAACGTCTGCATTATTTTTTCAGCCGGGTTAAGCTCTTTCGAAATAATGAAGAAAGCTCATCGTACATGGAGGTTACAAAATAGACCGGAAATGCGGTATTGATTCATACTGAATATTGCTCATTCGTCGTCAACGTCGTTCGTAAATAGCAAATAAAATTGTAAACCAGTCTGTTCTGAAACCGAGTTGTTTCCGGCGATGTATATGTATAAACAAAATAAAAATCGACTTTAAATTTAGTATACAATCTGTCGTTAAGTTTTGTGTCTGATTTCATTCCGATTTATTTTGGCATTTTCTTCTTGTTTTTGACATGCCCGCTTGTAAAATTTACATGCACGACATGATTTTTACTAACTGCGGGCTCCAAAAACCCAAAGAATGCATAATCGAATACACCAAAATAAACTCTACTCAAAACTGAAAACATCAAACATGTGCGTCATAATTATTTTAAATGTCATCCATGCCTAACAGCACCTTTTTAAGAGAGCACTGAAATAGCCCGCTTAACAGCTTCTTGCAATTTTTTTCTTTCGGTCTGTTTTTTTTCCATAGCATAGAAAAGGTCTGAAATGTGCGATCAGAAGTCATTTCCACTCTGAAAGGTTGCCTCCTAAAACTCAATTTATATAAAGCCGCTATATTATGCAATTATTTTTTTAATGCGACACGACATAATGACGTCATGTGACATGACGTCACGCCACATGCTGTTCTAATTTTAACGTCATCTTACTATGACATCAAAATACCATAGCAACCAGTACTTAAACGGGACATTAGTGATAGCAAACTGTCAATATAAGGAAACAGTGCTAAGGCAAACTCAAGAAGTACATCAATGGTTAGTTTTTAAATGCCATAAAGCCCAACTCAAAATTAGAAAATCCTACTAAAATTGCATATACCGACCGCAAGTCACATGGGATCTTGAGATATCGCAAGTTACATATCTCACGATAAGTTGCGATACATCTTGAGAAATTGTAAAATATATCTCAATTTATTTTGAGATATCAATGACACAAGACTCATTGAGAGATCTGAAGATAATTATCTCAAAACAACTTAATATATCTCAACAGTTATCTCAAGATAAATTGAGATATACACTGAGATTTATGGGGATTAATTGAGATATCTGAATACAAATATCTCAATGTCAATGTAAATTGAGATATCTCACGATAAAATGTGATATCTCAACATGGAGCATCTCCAGATAAATTGGACATATATTGAGATATCTCAAGATGTGGTGTAAAAATTTGGAAAAATACACTCTCGCTGCAGGACTAGTGGAACCAAAAAGCTACTCGCCCTTACCAATTTACCTCTTGCCCTGCAGCATATAACCTGAACATTATTTTCACCACTATACAACAAGTACATTTGTGTACTCACAGACACTGTAGTAGCTGACAGGCAGTATGTGGAGATTTAATTGTTATTCAAATAAAGAAAGTGCCATATTATCTAACAACACATTTAATATTATGGTCTGCAATTATCCTCGTACACTTTCATTAAGATTTATTCCCTTCCACGCAGACATTCGTCGGGGAGTGGGCAAAAAAAATAAGCGCGGAAAATTAACTTCTACAACAACAACAAACAAGAGGTCAATGACATTGAAGCTCTACTGATTGATTTTGATTTCAGGAAGTAGTCGCTACACTCGTTTTTTGAAAATGTATTTTAAGCCGTGGCGGCCATCTTGAATTTCCAGCCGACCTGAAATTTTGCTAAGATCAATAAGACATCAAGAGCAACATTCCTGTGAAGTTTCATGAAAATCTGTCAACTAGTTTCAGAGGAATAGTCGCTACAAGTTTTCATTATATAACTCTATGTAAACAAAGATGGCCACTGACAGCCATCTTTAACATCGAATAAAAACAATTTTTGACAAGGACCAACATCATGTCATGCTGACCATTTTCGAAAAAGTCCCATATCAATATCACATAGTTTTTTCAAGAAGTAATCGCTACAAACTT
This sequence comes from Cyrtodaria siliqua, assembly GCA_037043455.1. Classification (NCBI taxonomy): domain Eukaryota; kingdom Metazoa; phylum Mollusca; class Bivalvia; order Adapedonta; family Hiatellidae; genus Cyrtodaria; species Cyrtodaria siliqua. Next base: position 280,230 of record JAWPHD010001345.1, read on the forward strand.
GTATTTTGAAAATCTATTTTTAGCCATGGCGGCCATCTTGAATTTCCGGCCTACCTGAAATTTTGCTAGGATCAATAAGACCTCAAGAGCAACATTCCTGTGAAGTTTCATGAAAATCAGTCAAGTAGTTTCAGAGGAGTAGTCGCTACAAGCTTTCATTATATAACTCTATGTAAACAAAGATGGCCACTGGCAGCAATGTTTAACGTCGAATCAAAATAATGTTCGACTCGGATAACCATCATGTCATGCTGATCATTTTAGAAAAAGTCCCATATCAATATCACTTTTAGTTTTCAAGAAATAGTCGCTACAACCTTATTTTTTAACAAGAGGTCAATGACCTTGAAGCTCTACTGATTGATTTTGATTTCAGGAAGTACAGACTTTTTTTTTGAAAAATTATTTTTAGCCGTGGCGGCCATCTTGAATTTTTCTAGGATCAATAAGACATCAAGAGCAACATTCCTGTGAAGTTTCATGAAAATCCGTCAAGTAGTTTCAGAGGAGTAGTCGCTATAAGTTTTCATTATATAATTCTATGTAAACAAAGATGGCCACTGGCAGCCATGTTTAACGTTGAATCAAAATAATGTTTGACTCTGATAACCATCATGTCATGCTGATCATTTTACAGAAAGTCCCATATCAATATCACTTATAGTTTTCAAGATGTAGTCGCTACAAACTTCTTTTTTAAAAATCTATTTTTAGCTCTGACGGCCATCTTGAATTTCTGGCCGATCTGAAATTTTGCTAGGATCAATTAGACATTAAGAGCAACATTCCTGTAAAGTGTCATGAAAATCCGCCAAGTAGTTTCAAAGGAGTAGTCGCTACAAGTTTTTACTATATAACTCTATGTAAACAAAGATGGCCGCTGGCAGCAATGTTTAACTTGAATCAAAACAATTTTTGACAAGAACCAACATCATGTCATGCTGATCATTTTAGAAAAAGTCCCATATCAATATGACTTATAGTTTTCAAGAAGAAGTCGCTACAAACTTGTATTTTGAAAATATATTTTTAGCCGTGGCGGCCATCTTGAATTTCCGGCCGACCTAAAATTTTGCTAGGATCAATTAGACATCAAAAGCAACATTCCTGTGAAGTTTCATGAAAATCCGTCAAGTAGTTTCAGAGGAGTAGTCGCTACAAGTTTTCATTATATAATTCTATGTAAACAAAGATGGCCGCTGGCAGCCATGTTTAACGTCGAATCAAAACGATTTTTGACAAGGACCAACATCATGTCATGCTGATCATTTTAGAAAAAGTCCCATATCTATATCACTTATAGTTTTCAAGAAGTAGTTGCTACAAACTTGTTTTTTAAAAACCTATTTTTATATTTGGTGGCCATCTTGGATTTCACATCAACATAATTTTTTGCTAGGATCAACTAGACTTCATGGGCAACATTTCTGTAAAGTTTCATGAAAATCCATTTAGTATTTTCAGAGGAGTAGTCGCTACAAAAAAGGACAGACGGACGGACAGACGCCGCACCACGGCATAAGTTCTGCTGATCTCTGATCAGTCGAACTAAAAAAACAATATTCTGCTGAACTTCTCTTCAGTATTTTGCCTCCATTGGACCAATAATAGACACCATAACTAATTAATAGCGGTTGGGAACTACGCTTGTTGTTCAGCCATACCCTTTCAGATTTGCCGAATCCGCTTGCAGGGTCGCGGACGCAGACTTTCCGAACAGCGACCTGATGTCTGTTCGTTTACCCGCCATGTTTACGGTGTCGATATAAAAAAGACACAGTCTGACTGCTTAGCGATATTTTGCATCACACTCCAATCGATTTTAGCGTGAATTGAATCACAGGGATCACTCTAGGCCGCGATTCCGCGATATTCTCGCATTAAATTCTCAAAATTCGCATGAAAAAGACAAATGGAACAAAGTGTTGCACCGAAGTCGGAGAAATCCATTTTCACCATTTCGGTTTGTAATGAAAACATATTTATTTACATTTGAGTTAAAATCTCCAGTAAATTTGCTCAGATCCATTTATTCGCGATAAAAATATATAAAATGAATAAATATCAAATTATTCGAAAACCACATGAAAAACGAGATTATGTCGGTAAACTTCCGGTTCGCCTTTGCTTTGCATAAGCAGGGGTGTCAAAGAAAATTGATTGATTCTGAATAAACATGGCCATTTTTATAATAATTCATCAACTTCTAGTCATAACTGAACATTATCCCCCAATCTGTAATGATTTGACGCGATGAACTATGTACTGGAGCGGGGCAAGCAATTATAACCTTATGTTAGCATAAAAAAAAGGGGATAAAAATATCGGACAGGGAAAGCAGCATTCAAGGACGACAGTCAACCACAAAACACAAAAACAAACACGCAAACAGACAAACGAAAAGGCAAAAGTAATAAAAAATGCAATGACATCACAAACACAAAAGGGTTGACAATAGGGCTACCGCCTTGGAACGGTCAGTGGCAAAGTAGGCCACTGGGGGCTTAAACCGGTGCTAGGGTGCACCAAACCTCACACTTACCCTACTGTTATCCCATCAAAACAGGACAGTGTAAATAAAGAAATCCCTGCCATGATCTAATCTCTAACCAACAAGGCAGCATCAATAGGCAATATAAGTAAAACACAAATATGCTCGTGTAAATATAAGTTGACGTAAATTCGGACACGCTTTATTTCAGATGCTTTAACAACTTCTACTTTCACTATTGGGAATGAGCAAGAATGCAGGAAATCACATCTAAATTTAAAAATGTTCTGGGGGTCATGCCCCCAAACCTGCCTAGCAGCCTCCAGGGACACATGCGGTTGACAAACAACCACTGGTCGTTCGGCTTCGCATCCGAAATGGATCATGATATGGTGAAAGACTCATTAAAATCAAGCAAATGGGACATTTTGTCTCATTGAAATTCACTCCTAGCGTGATCCCTGGAATCACAGTCTATATGACGCGTAAGTTACCTGGTAACAAACAAACACCTGTTAATCTGGGTCCTGCAAACGGCAATACGAACAAAATTACGCGTCGAAAATGATCCTGATATGAAATCTTGCAAATATTGCAGCATCGTGTTTGAACGATAGTTTAACTTAATTTTTATAGTGCAAAAAGTCACTCGCCCTGTCGGACGACCATACGCCGAAAATTACTCGTCCGCAGGCAGCTTGCACTCGCCAATGCGAGCGGGCGAGTGGAATTTAACACCAAACACATCGAATCATTGAACGGTAGTTGCTCATAACTGCGATAATGTTGTCTCCGCGATAGTATAGAATGATAGAGAAAGAGATCGTCTTAAAGGGTTTGCTATCTGAAATACCACTTGAGCTGTAAAATCAGGTTCTTCGTGCGCTTTAAAATGTGAGCATGGCCATGTAAACGCTTGTTGTTCGAAACAGGGTGAGAAAGATCTCGAAAAGCCATGGATTGACGTGTATGATACTGGAAATATTGTCTGATCTCGTGTATGTTTAACTTCTTTGCGTTTGTGGAGAAAGCCTGTATTATACGATACTGTGTTTCCTTGTCTTTGCAGTGATCTGCTTCAGCCTGCAAGTGCCAGGCGATTGTGAATTTTGCAGCCTGTTTGCATTTTGGCGCCCTTTGCTTTCTATTAAGGTATGTCCTGATGGTAGTGGCTGTGGACCTTATATGTTATAGTGCATTTCATGTGTGATAGTGTCTTGGGTAAACCGCCATGACCGAGATGGCATATTGAACGTTTTACAGCTGCATTGTTGAAGTGGCATGACCCAGATGGCATATTGAACGGTTTGCAGCTTTGTTGGTTGAACTGGTATGACCCAGATGGGAAAGGCACAGCATGTCTAATGTTAAAACTGTAGACGTGAAGTGTTTTTGGTCAAAAGTTAGGTGCAACATTTAGGTTTCGTTGAGTGTTGTTTTGGTGAAAAAGTAAGTGCATCATTACATTTATTGTAGTGTTGTGAAAATATGGCATTTAAGTCGAAAAGTAGTTTTCGCTTTACGAGACTGGTCGCAATTTGATGAATCTGTGCAAAGGCATATGCATGGTACTTTCATATCACGAACAATTGATATCACATATTATGAGCGGATAGGTGGCAGGGCCTGCCCTGGGTATTTTTTCTTTCGCAACTACTCGCAAAATGAGAAAAAGGGAGCCACATTTGAGAAATAAGAGCCGAAGCCATGAAGGTTGGAGCCACTTTTTCACCATATAACGAAGTCATTTTGAAAATAAGCGGCATATATGCATTGATTCATTTTGGTGTAGCAGACAAATTTTGGCAAATTTAGAAGGTGGAGTCAAAGAAGAATCTGAATTTAGTGAACGTTTACAAGCTGTTTCTGCTGTTACAGTATTGGCAATGTTTTACATCTTGACATAAGTTATATAGGAAACGTACGTCGAGGGTAATCAAATAAGACCATTGTTCTGATCTCACCTTTTATTTTAATAGTATTTATTTCTAGAAATAGCAAGTAATCACTTTCGATTTCTTTAATTTTCAACGCCCGACAAAGTTTGCTACACTCATTAACAAACATCAACCATAGTTTCCCTTTGTCGTTGTTAGATAGTCCGCCACGCTCGCCGATGTTTGTATAAGACCTTAAAACCCGATATCAAGCTGTGTGGTCTTCATCCTATTATGACTTAATTGCATCCACCTTCTTAGACAGTGTCAGAAAGTTTGTTTACAAAATGTTATTTGCAAGCATCAATGACCCACAATATACACGCGTGATCAATCGATTGGTTATGATAATTTTATCTGTTTTTATAATCAGCTAGCGAACGTTATTCATTCAGTTTAGTGAACCAGTCCACTTTTCTTTTAGACTGTTACACTGCGCATGTCCACCAGGAACGCTGTGTAGCAGTCTATTTCCTATATCCGCTTACAGCATTGAAAATATGTACATATTAGCTTTTATTTTCCATTCGCAAATCATTTTCGCAAAAGCTAAAAAAAGTCCCAAATGTTTCTTTTGGTGTAGCAGAAAAATGTTGGCAAATTTATAATGGCTCCAACTTTCATGACTGGCTCTTATTTCTCAAATGTGGCTCCCCTTTACTCATTTTGCGAGTAGTTGCGGAATTAATAAATACCCAGGGCAGGTCCTGCCACCTATCTCCTCATATCAATTGTTCGTGAAATAAAAGTACCATGCATGTGCCTTTGCACAGATTCGTCAATTGCGACCAGTCGCGTAAAGCGAAAACTACTTTTCGACTTAAATGCCATATTTTCACAACACTACAATAACTGTAATGATGCACTTACTTGTTGACCAAAACAACACTCAACGAAACCTAAATGGTGCACGTAACTTTTGACCAAAAACACTTCACGTCTAGTTTTAACATTAGACATGCTGTGCCTTTCCCATCTGGGTCATACCAGTTCAACCAACAAAGCTGCAAACCGTTCAATATGCCATCTGGGTCATGCCACTTCAACAACGCAGCTGTAAGACGTTCAGTATGCCATTTCGGTCATGGCGGTTTACCCAAAACAATATCACACATGCAATGCACTATAACATATAAATTTCACAGCGACTACCATCAGGACATACCTTAATAGAAAGCAAAGGGCGCCAAAATGCAAACAGGCTGCAAAATCCACAATTGCCTCGAACCTGCCAGCTGAAGCAGATCACTGCAAAGACAAGGAAACACAGTATCGTATAATACAGGCTTTCTCTACAAACGCAAAGAAGATAAACATACACGAGATCAGACAATATTTCCAGTATCATACACGTCAATCCATGGCTTTTCGAGACCTTTCTCACCCTGTTGCGAACAACAAGCGTTTACATGGCCATCCTAACATTTTAAAGCGCACGAAGATACTGACTTTAAAGCTCAAGTGGTATTTCAGACAGCAAACCCTTTAAGACGATCTCTTTCTCTCTCTATCATTCTATACTATCGCGGAGACAACATTATCGCAGTTAAGAGCAACTATGGTTCAATGCTTCGATGTGTTTGCTCTGTGATCTGTCTCTGTGTCACTTTTGGTCAATGACATTTCAACGTTACCAGGTTGACTTTCCAAAATGCGCAGCAACCCTTTACTTTGCCTTTTCATCCATAAGCATCGGGAGGTGTACAGTACTGGTTTTACCCAGGAAAACTGGTGGTCCGTCTCCACCACAAAATAAATCGACCGTCAGATATAATCTTACTTGTGTTGACAATGATGTAAACTACCATACCAAAACAAAAAATCAATTTCGACATGGCTGGGAAGAGATTGACAGCAGTCTCTCACGAGGAAAACACCCATCAAGGTCTGTGGCGTGCGGAAATCTGTTTAACTTCAGCTTGGACAAAAACATAATTTCTTCACTTATTGTGCAAGACGTAATAATGCTCTTGAAAGGTATTTCGAACCATCTATGCGAGCAAACGAATGAACAAGAAACTTTCCTGCCAAAAGTTTTCCTCGGAAAAACAAAACGACAGCTATTCAGTTAACGAATCATAGTTACGTCACCTGCACACTAAATGAATGTTACATCTACCCACCTGCCCTTTCAAGTGAACTCTTCACCAACACTTCCTGCTTGAACTAAAACTTACATGCAAAAAAAACAAATTTTCAAGATGGCTGTGACAGTGACAGAGCGATCCTAACTTATGCGCATGCGCAAACAATAACAACCATAAAAACCAATAACATTGACCCACATTTATAGGCCAACTTTTTCTCACTCAACATAATCTTATAAATCCATATACATGTAGATACTCCACAACATCCCTATCAAATAAGCCCCGTCATGGTGTATGACAAGTTCTCAACACTGCCCACAGCCATAGCCACACAGTCATGAACTTGTGGACAGCCCCGTGAAGCATGACCTACTTCTCCACCACAACCATAATATGCCATATTACCTACCAAAACTTATCTACGGTACTTACCTTCGCCCAAATATATTTTCGCCCACGATTTTGCAATGATTACAATGGCTTGAAATGTCCAATGTAACGTATAACGTCGACCTACTGTACACCAGGATCCGTCTATGTACACCAAAGCAAAATAGCGTTCGTATAGCCTGCTGCGCATGTGCGTCGGAAATAAACCGGAACTCAACAGTGGTTTTATTATTACCAAAAATATACAGACGTTAATGGAGCTACTTATGTAATGGCCAACTATTACGTCTCGTTCATGTATCTACATCCATTACGGATTTTCCGTACTAGAAAAACACAGAGACAAATGGTCCTATAGAATTCACAGGACGCTATGGCATCGTAGATCCGTACTGTACCACAAACAAAGAGCAAATTAACTATACAATGAAAAGGACAATTCACAACACAAAAGGTGGTGAAGACAGGGTTACCGACTTGGAACGGTCAGTAGGCAATATGGCCCACTTGTTGGCTAAAATCGATTTTAAGTGTACACACACTCGCTATTATCCTGTCGTCAGCGCTCAAATGTATCCAGAATTGTACTGGACAACTACCGCAGTTCCAGCCAAAGAGAAAACCAATCTAAAACTTATGTTTTATAAGGCATGATGGGATTTATATTGCAAAATATCGATTACGTCGCTTAGATAATTACGCTTGTGAGCAAAGCATTACAGTTTAACGTTCATTTCAGTTTACCCTCAGGCTTACAATATCTTCTCATCTGATAGCCCATCCGTTCAGTCTGCTTAATTTTAAAATGGATTCATTCTATTGCAGGTACATGTACTATCAAGCAAAGCATCAAACTAGACATTTAAATTAAAATGGAAACTTGAAGTTTGTTTGAATATGTTTATAAAAACGTTGCATGCGTTTTAATAATGTTATCGTTCAAGTTCGTTTCAGAGCCCCATATGCAGTAATACTTGTTATTTATATATTTAAAACTCCGTCGAGTCCTTAAGTTTTCCAAACAAAACAATAATTAAACCGGACTGAATATGAGGCCCAACTAAGTGCAGTTGCACCTTTACAATCAAAGTCCATTATTATGGTTTCATTTATAATTGAAAATACTGTCACAATTCTTCCAGATCCCTTCAAGGCAAATAAGCGACGATATGTACGTTGCATTGAATGTCTAGGAGGTAGTTTTGTCCTCTCTACGTCTCTATGGAGAGATTTTCATTTCTTCCGTTTTTTTTAAAAAATATGAACACACACGTAGATATAAAATTCGAACAGGAAATGCAGCATTCAAGGCCCTCAGCCAGCCAAAAACCATTTATACAAATCGAATAGAACATGGTAAAACCTAATACAAATATAATACATGTATCTTCCTGACGCGACATTATTAGACAAAAATGTTATGTTTGAAGGATAAATGTGTTTAACTCAAACACTGAACATATTCTGTGTATCAATTTCTTTATTGCGATTTTGGCCTCCGGCCCATAACACAATGCATTTTATATACAAACAAACAAATATGTAACTGGTGCACCCAAAATATATACATAGATTTAATATACAAAACCACCAATATTGTAGGCAATCAACGTGAAAAACTATATATTCACAAAGTCTCTTAAAAACATGTTCTTTTGTGAAAAGCATGAAATATAAACATGGCTAAATGTTTTATAATTAATAGATTTTCATTTGAAAACAATGATGTAAATGTCTACAGAGAATGATTATGTGTAAATTGTATTGGTAAGTATTTCAGTCTTAAATCATCATACAGTTTGCATTCAAATATAAAGTGATATTCATTTTCTACGGTGTTTCGGCAATGTTTGCATACCCTTTCATTCCTAGGAATACCTCTGTATCTCCCTTTTTCTATTTCGAGGTCATGCGAGGAGGTTCGAAAAGATGATAGTGCATGCCTGAATTTTCGTATTGTAAGACAATTTAAATATTTTTCAAACTTGAAATCTGTTTTAAAATTTCGGTATAATTCTAATTTTTGGTTAGTGTTGATGTTTTCGGACCATGTTTGATGGAACTGGTCTTTTAGCCTTCTTACATACACTTTAAGGAAAAGAGATTCATTTTCGACAGTTTGGTTTACCCATACGTATCCAAAACCGTTCATGTAAAGATTAATTCTTAACTGTTTTACCCAGTTGCTATGACCATACGTATCAAAATAAACTAACATGTTATAAGCTTTCTTCACATATCTATGACTTGGCATTTTTAGAAGTCGTAACCAGTATTTTATACATTTTTTATAACTTTCTATCCATAGTGGATATCTGCCGCAGTCACCAAGAACGGCACTATTACTTGCCTTGTTGTGGACGTACATAAATCTTTTGCACGCATAATATTGTATACGTTCAATACTGTTATATTGTTTTAGACCCCATATCTCAGAGCCATATAAAACTATTTGTTTAATTTTTGTGTCAAACAATTTAAAAAACATATCTGATTGTAAAGGACCAAATTAATATAAGCCATTTAAAAGAGCAATAAGAACACGTTTGCTTTTAAAAGCAATTTCCTCTGCCATTCGATTAAGAGACATTTGACTTGAAAATAACAGACCTACATATGTATATTCTTTTGCAACATTAACCTTTTCACCACCAAGTGTCCATTTCTCGTGTTTGCTTAAAGGGCCCCCATTTCGAAAAACAACAACCTTTGTTTTATCAAGATTAACTGTTAACTCCCAATGTGTACAATATTGATGAAGAATGTTTAATTGTCTCTGCAAACCTATCACTGTGTCTGAAATAAGACCAATGTCATCTGCAAACATTAACATAAATAATTCAACAATATCCGGTGATAACTGGATTCCGGTCAGACCACTGTTTGCAATTTCATATTGAAGTTCATCAATAAATATGGAAAATAGAATTGGGCTTAAAATACAACCTTGTCTAACACCCTGAGTACAATGAAAATAATCACTCAAACTGGTTTTGTTTCTTACACATGCTTTAACACTTTTATATATACTATATAACATTTTAAACAGTTTACCTTTAACACCGGCTTTTTTTAAAATAAACCACAACTTTGCTCTATTCACAGTATCAAACGCCTTTTTTAAATCTACAAATGCTACAAATAATTTGATACCTTTTTTGGACAAGTATCTATCAATAACTGCCCTTAAGACATCTCATTTTTGGGGATCTCCTAAAAATGCTCTGCTATATCTTCTTCGCTTAATTCATTGTCATGAAATGTATAGTTTGAGTTATCAATGCCGTCAAATAAGGTTTTGAAGTATTCGTACCATCGCTTAGTGTTAATATAACTTTCACGTGGTTGATTGCTTTGACCAGTTAACCTTTTAAAGAGCTTCCAAAATGTTTTCGAATCGTTTGCACCATCCACTAGTGAATCTAGATTTCGTGTATTTTTATCTTCTTGCTTTTTTTTGCATGTAATTTTTGCATGTAATTTTAAATGTTGTCCTTGTCGTAATATAATTGTCGAGGTTTTGTTTTGTCCTATTGTGTCGATATTTATGCAACAGTTTATACTTTTCCTTTTTCAGGATTTTGCATTCATTATCAAACCAATCCGGTTGGCTATGTTTATGTTTATGTTTGTTAACTTTATTGACTACTTTGCATGTATCAATCGACTTATATATCATGTCTGTGAACCTGGTTAAAATATTGTTTATGGGTATGTTATGGTTACTAATATCGTTTTCTAAATCTAGCTAGTCGTCGCAATTCATATATGTATCCATATTAGTTAGATGACTAACCAATTTTGGTTTACCATCCGAAAGGTAATTAATTTCTCGAAATCATATTTAAATTATGTATTTTATTGGGACATTTACAATTAAGAAACGCTATAAACGTACAGTAAAAGGTGGGAAAAAAAAGAAACGACGTAATTGGGTAAATAATATGTTACTTCTTTTTTCTAAATGATATAACAATTATATCAAATATAGGGCTCATCGAGACGAACAGTTTCATATAATAGTAAATTTACTGTGAGCAGCCTAAAACTCAGCCTTGCCAATAAACATTAATACTTGAGTAGGACACTATTTGTACAAAAGAAACAAACAAAAAACCGTCAAACATTAATAGTAACGTTATTATTAAACCTTTGTTTATTTGACGGCAAAAGTAATTGCAAATTAAATCGGAAATGTCTTCAAACACAAATTCCGCATTCCGATTGATTGACGATAAAAGATGTGTGACCAGTAAATAATGCGTAACTACTACCTTCCATACGGTCCAGGCGTGTCCAAATCTCTTTCCGAAACTGTGGCAAATCTGCTCGCCATATTTGTCCAAACGATAATTGTCGCTTGGTAAAACCAAGCGTTTTACGATTGATAGAACGTCAACAATATTTTAATAAGCGTTCACCGAATTTCATTTGCGCATAGTGTGTTGATCATGGAAAAGATATCTAATTATATACTTTCTCTGACGTCACAATCTTGAAGCAGTACTTTAATTGTTGACTGCTCCGCGTCATAATCGGGCAACAGTATAACATATTTCACTCTAGGGTATATGCATTTTATACAGGAAGGCGAACGTGAGGTATAATAATAGTACATGTTTCCAATTAAATATGGAAATTCAAAACCTTTAAATAATACACACTTTGTGTTGTCTTGTTTTGGGAGGATCCCAATGGAAACCGCGTCTATGGGCAACAACTGTGACTTCGCACGTCTGTATTTTCAAGTATAGACGTGCAAATGTATATGTGTCAGGGTAGCGCAACCTCTTCCATCAATGCAGCACGGGTTCGATTAACTGGCTCAGCGTTGTGAAAGAGTACGGTGGTTGCCCGGACAGACACAAAGGTTTTCCCCGGGTTCTCCGGTATCATTCCATATGAAAACTACGCCAACGATATGTAATCTGCGCTATTGTGAAAAATTAGTTTAATCTCTGCAGTAAAATAAATAAAGTGTATGCGTTTATATGTATAATTCTATTCGAGTAGAAGAATCCAATTTGTTTTCATGTGTTAATTTTCATCCGCCTGTCGTACGTATGTTTTACAATATGTGTTACTCTTTTGCAGGGTGTTTATTAGTCAGCATTCATTCCACCGATGTCAGCGTGCATGTTGGCAATGACGTAGTTATCTCCTGCCCATTGCCTGGCAACTACACATTCCCAGAATGGTTCGGGCCACCCGGTCGAACAACCCTCACGTCAAACGGAACGTTTACACAAGCAGGAATGGCGTATAAAGATCAGAAGAACTTAGCGCTTAGCGACGCCAAAACGACACACGGTGGTGAATACATATGCCGAATCAACAATAGAGAGGATTCTGTTTCATTGACTGTTCGTAGTAAGTAGAATATGTATACAGCGAACATTCGTGTTAACATACCATATTTATTATATCCGCACTTTTCGAATGCTGCGGTTTTATATTTGGGATAGTGGTTGCCTATGATGTGTGGATGACAACGAATTTTGCGAATCCAGAGTCTGATCCAAGGGGCCAGAGGTCAAGGTCGAATTTAAATTCACCATTTGAACATTTAAATCGCAATTTTCAATACCTTTTAATGAAATGTCTTTGATATAAGTAATGAAATGTGCATACAATAATCAACGGGTTTTGAAATTTGATGTACAGATCCTTCTTCGTTGGGGAGAGGACATATGGAGTCAGCAAGCGTTTGTAGTGTTTCCTCGTAGCCTACTCCTACTTCAGTTGAAGGATGGTGCTTATATTTACCACAGTGGTTGCCTACGATGTATAGATGACATGAAAGGTTTCGAATCCTGGGTCCATAGTTCAAGGTCAAAAAGTCAAATTCGTCAAAACGAATATTACAGCTAATGTTTTCAAAATTGGTTATGGCATTTTGTTTGCATTCTTATTGTTTCCTAGTAACCTGAATTACTCTACACGTTTATAGTCGACACCGTGGTTGACAATATGTGTACATGACAGCAAACCATCCTCCACACACACACTTTGACTTTGTATAGTTTTCTCTTCTAATTCTAATAGTGGTATCTTATAATAAACATATACCACTATATATTCCAAGTTCAATATATTCAGCAGGAAATTAATAACACCAACTACAATAACCAGCTGACAGTCTAATCACGTTGTCGAATTAATTAAACACACTTCATAACGTTTAAAAAGTTCAACGAACTTGAATATAAAGGGGTGTTACATTAAGTTTCACGTCAGTGCTATTTGGTTAAGCATGTACAATTATTATTGTGTAATAAGATTCATAGTAAATCAATACAGTAAGCTAAAACAATGACGGTTACTCACCTTCATCCTCAAGCAGAAGGAGAACATTTAAGCTAGATTCCTCTAGACAAACCCAGGTAGGATACGGCTATTTGAATGCATCGTGTAGGTTATATGTTTATTTACATATTTTTAAAATCAAAATAGAGAATAAAGTGTAAAATCAGACATTATGTCAAGGTTGCTCTACGCCTTATTTAACTATAACACCAATTGAATTTACTTATAATTTCAAGGTAGAGAATTATATTTGTATACAATTTGAATCACAGCTGGAGTATCGCGTTTTACATTTCAGAGAGTCTGAAGATGCGAAAGAAAATAAACAAAAGCAATTTTAAATGGTTACTGTCAGATTGTATGTATAGGCGCACAAAGTGAACTTATTGTCATAACTTACTACACCATAAACACGCGATGGTAATCGCCATATGTATCTGAATTGTCTAATTCCTACTAATTAACCATTTACGACCAATTAAAATCGTTGATAAAATGCACGGTGTTCTTTGAATATGTCATTATTTCATAATTAGTCGTGTCTCTTCAATTTTGTTTTGTTATTCGTTTTAGCCACTCCACAACTATATATATTTGATGGCGTGGTATGGTTTTCCCCAACAAGAACCTCCCGGAACTTTACATGCACGTCTTTAAAAGGAGCCAATGAATCATCAGTGACGTGGACATTCAGTAATATATCGTCGAAAACGTATACAACTTCAATATTACCAACGAAATGTACACAGGTATATAACAATTGTTTTGATTATGTTTCTCTTGGGACCATTATCTGCTTGTGTTTTAAGGTTGTCGTGGCCCAGTGGATAACACGTAGAACTTGAAACCGGAGGACCCGTGTTAAAATTTCACCGGCGTCACAGCGAGTTTGGGAAAAAATATTTCCCTTATCCTCGTCCGTCCGATGGGGCTGTAAGTCGGACGGTCCCGTGGTGTATCTTAGTCTATCCTCCGAGCAAATGAAAAACTATATGTTAGTAAGAGTTTTGCAGGTTCCAGGATTCCTATGTTGCCTTCCATCCCTCTCTGGGGCTGCTCTAAGTAATATAAACTGTGTTGATTGTCCGTTATACAACATTCAATTCAACATTCAGTTCTCTTAAGGACTAGTATCTGGTTGCGTTTTAGTGTGGTTTATAGTATATGTATCTCTTTAGGATCAGTACCTGGTCGTGTGTTAGTGTATATGTATCTCTTTAAGACCATTATCTGGTGGTTGTTTTAGTGTAAATCTATCACTTTAGGACCATTATCTGGCCTTGTTTTAGTGTATATTTCTCTCTTTAGAACCATTATCTGGTGATGTATTAATGTATATCTATCACTTTAGGACTATTATCTGGCCTAATTTTAGTGTATATATGTCTCTTTAGAGCCATTATCTGGTGTATTATTGTATATCTGTCACTTTAGAACCATTATCTGGCCTTGTTTTAGTGTATATTTATCTCTTTAGAACCATTATCTGGCCGAGTCTTAGTGTATATTTATCTCATTAGGAGCATTATCTGGTCGTATTTTAGTGTATACATGTATTTATTATATACTTTCCAGAGAAACAGTGGATTTCATGATTAAAATAAAACCTTATATTTTCATTGGTTATATTTCACATGTAAAATGCCGAAAATGACGTAATGCCGATATTGCCGCTGTTGACGTTGTTGACTTATTGACGTCATTGTTTTGGGGCATAATGTTTTTTCTGCATAAGTTTCTATATTCACTCCAAACAAAACAAATACATATCCTCTATTTCCGTAGGACTATTATTTAGTCGTGTTTGAGTGTATATTCATCCCTTTCGGACCATTATCTTACAGTGTCTTCTGTATCTGCTGAATATATTTCTCTTTGATCAGGTTATGTGATACAGTGGTGTATACTATGGAAAAGTAGTAGGTGGTTAGAGTAAAGGCATGGAAATGCTTACACCGTAGTTTTACATAACCTTTTCGAATTGTTTGTTCGACCAAAACAGATTGGTTTCAGAAAGGCAACACTATTTTATAAAATATAAAATATTCTTTAATCGCGGCAAGCCTTCAGTTCAAAGAATGAGGTTTGGTTCAGCCTAGAACCTGGTTTTAACCCCCAGTGACCTTTTCTTGCCACTGACCTGGTTGATAGTGGTCTTTGAATGCTACATTTCCTGTTCGACCTTTATATCTACTTTTAAGTAAAAGTGTTTACAAATCGCATTTAGAATAAAACCGTTAACTAAAGCCACAAAGGAGATCACTGTATTGTCAACACCTGGCACAAAATGGCATTTTAATGTTAAACTGTTCATGTTTTGGTGTTTGTAATACAAATTTGCACTTTTAATTATCAAAAGCTACTGGTTTAAATATATTTTATTCAATTTGTTTTTACATAGTTTGCAAACACTACTATCAAGAAAACCATATTATTTTTGTAGCACCAGTACGCCAGACATAGTTTTTAGAGTATACCGTGATCACCAACTTGTTGGTATCCCTATGGGTACAAACTGTGCAGTTCTTGTCGCAGATTTGTTCTTGTATTGCTATGAAAGAGATTACATGTTGAGTCTTTCATCCCATACTCAGGCAGATGTAATTGAAGCTTTAAAGACACATCTCGGTATCTGGATGACATATTGAACACTGACAATCCTTTCTTTTCTACTATCGTTGATACTATCTATCCTAAAGAACTTCATTTCAACAAAACTAACATTTCTGATACTGTCTTTTTTTGATTTACATCTTTCTATTGAAAATAGCAAAATAGTCAGTAAAATCTATAACAAAAGAGATCTCATTAATTTTGATATTGTTAATTATCCCCATTTGTTAATTATCCCCTGCTGATTTCTACTACATTTGTATATGCAAATATTACAATGTAATATCTCATGCTTTTCAGTGTTTCAAGTCGCAAAATACCTTTATATTTGGTCTAGGACAATTACTAGTAGTTTAAACATCAGGGAGTTAGTAGGAGCGTGGTTAAAGTAAAACATTATATTAAGCTGTTCACTATTAGATTCCATAAGTAAAAGTCGACGTTTGAAACAATGGCCGGTACTGGAATATGACTGGGTCATATCATAAAACGCATACACTACGCATTCTTAATTTTAAATGCATGTTCTGTGTTATTAGGCGCAAAATCAGTTATACGAGTGCTTCTCAACTCTGACCATATCCAACGTCACGAGGGAAGATACAGGATTAGTGATATCGTGCGACATTGAAGTCGGTGGAGTCTCTTACAACACACACAGCTGGGATCCAGTCATCGTTCACTGTAAGTATGCTGTACTCATCATTACGTAGTCCCGCGTTAATTCCATTAAGCGATGGGAAAGCTTATATTAGCAGGATTTTATTATGGATATTTCGAGAATAAAACACGTTTGAAACATTGTTTTATGAAAAAATGCGATAACCTGTTTAAAATAACCTATTAAATGTTTCAGTTTTACAATACGAAAAAGTTTAAAGCCGAAATTAAGGTTTTATTTCATACCCCAGCTAACCCCGTTCTTGGAGAAGGGGTTGGATGGCGTATGAAAGTTAATACTCGGACCACGTAATGTTTATTTCGGTATGTTAACTAATATGTATATAGAGGATTTGTGCTGGTTTGGAGTGAAATAAGATTTATTTTTATCGAGAAGAGAGAACATATTTGAGTTTTTTGACTAAGAGATGAAAATAAATCCCATATTCACCCCAAACCAACAAATATTCTTTTTATTATATACTCGAAACACAGAAACTAATGTGGAACAAATGTATTTTTGGCGACGTCACTGACTCAGTATGGTGAAATTTCTATTTTAACTCGCTACAAATTTTATAATACTCGACCTATTTCTATAAACTACGAACTATTATTTTAGTTAAGTGATTTCCAATCTAATGATATAACATTCATACCAACCTTCTGAAAAAAATTGTCTTTGAAAAAGAAATTGAACCGGAAAACTGAAAGGTCTACATGACATTGACTAATTTTCTTAGTTATACCATTTCCAAGCCAGTAAAATACATTTAATACTTATTTTCTAAGAAAAGAGTTGTTTTGAAATTTAAAAAAAAAAAAGCCAGATATGGCTTACATGTGAAATATAAACAATGAAAATATAAGGTTTTATTTTAATCACAAAATCCACTATTTTGCTAGAAAGTATCTAGTAAAAGCTCATATCTCTGAACACAACTTGAAAACAAAATTCATGTAATCAAAATGCATTGATGTTAGAAATTACAACTGTGCACCATTCATATTTTTATGTAAATAAATGTAATAGAATACATTTTAAGAAATCAAGATCGACCAACGGGTCGCTATCTACGTCATGAGCGATTGCATCAAACAAAACTCTAAACGAATGCATGAAACATAACTCTAGATATTTAATATTAAACATTCATCTTTGTGGCTTTAAAGTATAATACCGCTTTAAAAGATAATAGTGGGCGTGAGAGGTGTTGCATATATATTAACTCTCATGAACAGGACTCTCTTGTTTGTGTTAGTTGTTCCAAAGGATCCCTTTTTCAGTCTTTATAATACCCACATTTTTTTGAGGAAAGGGGTTTATTAATATCGCCTACTTTTGTCAGTCTGTCCGTCCTGAAATGTTATGATTATGAGATTACACTGTATACATTTGCTTCCTCCTACGTCATCGGTGGGGCCTGGGGGAAGCAGCTTCAAATGCCCTAATAATTCAATTACAGTGTCATTTTCCCATAGTTTTGCGCATTAATTGGTATAAATAGTCGTCTATGAAAGAGATACACAGCATTTCAAATGATTTATTATTTAAAACTCGGACGTCTTCCCTGGGGTAGGGGTGGAGGAGTGGATGGTATTCAAGTATACTCTGTAAATACAAAGCATTTCAAACCATTTCAGTGTATACACCTTTTAGGTGTGTCCAGGGGTTGATTGGACTGTTTGTGTGGGGTGGAGGGGTGGGGATGGGTGTGGGGGTGAGTGTGTATGGTGGGGGGAAGAGGTACATTGGGTCAAATATCTTTTTGCTCCATGGTCACCATGGGACTCTGGGATAGAGGTATAAAGTTCCAATACACAAATACCCTAAACATTTTTTATTCATTTTCAGTGTCGTACTGTGTGGCGGCTGTTAAAAGTCGCCCAGACTACAAATCAGTAGTGTTATTGCTTTCTGGAGCTTTGGTATCATCAAGTTCATTATATATGGCTTTGAAGTAGAATATCGTTTAAAAAGGGGCGTTGCATTTTATATTACTCATATATTCTCATCCAGAGATTCTCATCCGGTCTGGCGGCATTACAGTTGACATGACCGGAATGTGTTTAACATAACTTACGAAATGTGTCGGATTTTGGGGAATCAGGCTTTCTAATTTCGTGAAGTTGTCTATCAATTTGAAACCTGTTTTTATTCAAATGAAGTCGGTATCAAGCTAAAACCTGTATTGATATTACACAATTAATGGCGAAAATGGATATTTTTCATGAAAAGAACTTAATTTCAGCATGTGCAATATGTTTCCAGCATATGAAGTTGAAGATTTTCCCTGCTATGT
This sequence comes from Cyrtodaria siliqua, assembly GCA_037043455.1. Taxonomy (NCBI): domain Eukaryota; kingdom Metazoa; phylum Mollusca; class Bivalvia; order Adapedonta; family Hiatellidae; genus Cyrtodaria; species Cyrtodaria siliqua. The sequence goes on from JAWPHD010001345.1 coordinate 299,020, forward strand.
GTGCTATACGTATACATTTGCGTTCCTAGTTTTTAAAATATATTATTTAATATCGAGATATAAAGAACAGCGTTCAACAAATATAGTTTTATTATTGTTTTAATGCGAATGTTAATAACGTTTTCGAAAACAATGCAATGTACTAGAAACCGGTTGATCAGTATCGTAAATTTTCGAAAATAAATAAGGTGGTTAACGATCACAAGTTATGTTAAAAGGCTCCGCATACGTGCACGTAAAGTTCAAAATTCAGATAAATTTTTATTGAAGGCAGCATTATTAAATCAGTAGGATAATTTAGAGCTGACATAATTGTAATTGCGGGAAAAGCTACACATATACCTTAGCTTATATATTTGACTCCCCAGTACCAGTGCATCAGTGCAATATAACTAATAGAGCATGGTGTTGATGACCAAACGCACATTTATAGACTTAATAGTCCGACTAGAAAAGATATATGGACCGGTTCATAAACTTGCGTATGATTCGAATCAACATGTAGTATTTGTCATACCGAATCTATTTCATCAAACAGCACGCACTGCGTATGCCTGCATACACCAACCAGGGGAATATCATCACTGCGCATGTTTTATAAACGAGACCGCGTTATAGCGCTCTGTATATAAAATATTGACAATTTGGTAAGAATCTTAACTTTTCAACCACGTACACAATAAATTAGATAGAAAAGGGATGAAAGAGAAATTTTGGAAATCGAGGAACACAGTACATGTACATACGAAAAATACTGCAGTCTCGGTTTGATTGAGACTGTACTATTGATGAATATTGAGTCCTGCTCAACCCAGGGCTAAGGGCGTGAACGGTAGCAAGCACATCTCACTACAGTTCATTAACAGTCTCAATCAAACCGAGACTGCACTATTTCGTATTTATCGTGTTCGGTCGTTTCCAAAGGTCCACTCTCATATTCTTTTATCCTTCGGATGGAAAAGCATCTGTTTCAGGGTCCGGTGTGGTTTAAAACAAACATTGATCTTGTGCGCCTGGAAGATGCGCTTTAGGCACTCGGAGGTCCCTTTCACGTAGGGTAAGACAATTCTGCCTTTACAGTCTGCTCTCCAAGCTGTCATCACATCTACATGTCTGTTTTCCCAACTAAAGGTGACACAATATTAGCCAAATATTTTGCAAAACTCTAAGTTACAGAAACCACACTACTGACTATCGGTCGCAATAGCATGTTTTGCTTATGGACTTTTAGCAATCCATAGAATGTAGGAGGAGTTTTAGTGGTTGGATATAATTGTTTACTAAGCGACCAGTCAATTACCTTCTCTCTCTTTCCCGTAAATCTCTGATGTACTCTGAGAGTTCCTTCTTGTATTTAGTAGTGGGGTCGCGTGTTATGTGTTGAAGTCTTAAAGAATATTAATACATTTCCCTGTGTAAGCTGATTTGTCCATTACAACAGTGCACATACCCTCATCAGCAGAAATAATAATGTTGTCTTTGTCTATTTGCAAACTAGTCAGGGCACAACCTTCCGCACATCTGGGACAATAAGTTAATATCGCTCCATAATCCCTCGAGCGGTGTTAATGACCAGTAGCTTAATATCAGTCTGCTGAAGAAGTCCTAAGTACCAGGACAAAAGCTCCAAGTAAGCTTTCGAATGTATTGTATATGTGGTCGAAAAGTTAAGATTCTCATCAAATAATGAATCTACACAGTCAAATGTTCACCAAACTATTGACGTTATACAGCGCAACGAAAAAAATATAATATATACTATTATTGTTATCTTGTAGTTCCACCTACATCTGTCACACTCACTGGTAATACGCTAGTAACGTTAGATGATCAAGTACAGTATAACCTCTCATTAACCTGCACGACCGATCCTGCACATGACGGAAGGAAAAGTGGAGTTGTGTTTTATTGGTACAAAAGCGGAGAGCAAATGAACTCAACTGAACTTGGTACAGTTACATATACAGAGGTTCCAAGCGGAGAATATCAAGGATATAACGCTAGCCAGACAGTAACATTTGCCATCGACAGGGAAATGAATGGAGTAGACATCAAATGTACAGCATTCAATTTCTACAATTATTTTAAAAAATTGGAAGACACTGTTACCTTAGACGTCGATTGTAAGTGGTAAAACATTATTTTTTATACAATGAAATAATAGAGCGATTTAAAGTTATAATCATATTGAGAGAACATATCTACCATATATATTTATAATACTGTACAGTGTTTAATAAGTATATACTTAATCCATTTTTTTTTATATTATACTCTATATCATAAAACCAATGACTTAATCCAAACAATATATGGTTACTAAATTAAAGGGTAAACTATTGAAATTCCTCCATTTGCGGGATTTTAAATTTCTGAAATACACACTTTTCGACCGTTAAAAGAACCGAACATCTATATAAAAAATCGAACAGGAAAAGTAGCATTCAAGACGACAGTCAACCTTTAACACACACATAAACAAAGAACAACTTTAAAGATGAATAAAAAGCAAGATAAGACATCACAAACACAAAAGAGTTGGCAATAAGGCTACCGCCTTGGAACGGTGGCAAAAAAGGCCGCTGGGGGTTAAACCAAGTTCTAGGGTCACCAAACCTCACTCTTACACTATTGTCATCCCAATAAACGGAATAATATAAAGATCCGCCAGGTTATAATCTCTTAAAAACAAGGCATTAATAGGTAATATAAGTAAATACATAAATGATCACGTATATATAATATAAAAAACATAAGCCTAGAAAGGCACAAAGTAAGTACTCAATGACTTGGCAGAAGCCAGAGTAACAAGAGAACAAACCGTTAAGGGTATTACAAGACAACAGAAAAGACAAATATCAAATGCTTCCGTCCTATTAGAATTTAGGTATATTTCATCATGGGGTCCACAATCTGTCCGGTCATCGCACAATCAAAGAGGAAAGCATAGTGGCGAACTGTAAATGGGTCAACCACTAAACATGCAGTACGTTTCAAAATGATAGGGTCATAACCGCTTTTTATAAACTTTTTAACAATATGAACATTCAATAAAGAATAAAATGTTTATTTGGAGACGTTTGTGATGATGCAGGCACTAGAATTCGTACCTTTTATGGATTTTTATATAACTTAGAAATCCAGTACATAGTTGGCAGTTTGTTTTGCTTTTCGTCTACTCCAGCCTTGAAAGTAGTGCACCGAGTGATGTGTGTAGAAACAAAATAATCCTCAGTAGATTGAACTGGAGTATACAAATTACTGCTACCGAGTTCCTGAGATAAGAAATACCGTAATGTAGGCTTCAAACAATAATTACATTATTAGCTACTTTATCAGCAAGAATGTTATTATGAAAGTCTTGAATTTCCGATTTTTAACTACGAAACGAAAACCTAGGTCAACCTAAGTAAAGAGGGGTTAGCATTATAAAAATGAATACGTGTATCTAAAATTTCAGTTTTTCAGTTTTTCCAAATAGAAAGAGCGTTTGCGTCAGCATGTTCTCTATGAAACCATTTTATACTAAAGTCATCAATGGATTGGGCGATCTGAGCAAGACATGCCTTAAAATCAATAGTTGAAGGTAATCTATTTTTAGGAAATTTAGAAAACAGATGTTGAATACGTTTCAATATCAAACTTACCAGTGATGACATGACCTACTGGAGCATAGTAAAGTTTTGATGTATTACACTCACATTCCTTAAGAGTGTTATTTACTATATCAAGGTCAGAATCTATTTTGTTGCAGTTGAAAATAATATTTCTAATTGGTTTTTAATACTTATAACAAATTACAGGACTTTCGGAATGTTTGAAATATTTAGGGATAAAATCAACTACATGATTATCTCGAAAAATACTTGGCCTGTACATATAAATCAGAACTGACATAGTAACACGCGATTTACGTTTGATGTTACCATTACGCCTACGACCATGAGACCTAGACTTACGCTTTCGAATAGAAAATATTGAAAAAATGTCAATATCAGGATCTTTTGAAATATTTCCCTGTTGATAAATATTGTCATTACGGCCGAATGGAGATGGTGTCTGTAAGTTTTTCATCAGCTTTTATTTAAAAGATTTTAGTAGCATCATTATCATCAAATATATTCAACCGGTTGAATTGAACATTTCAACATTATTAACTGTATGGTTAGCATCTTTAAACTGAGTATCCATTATACTCATTGCCTTTGATTCATAACACTAGAGACAAGCGTACTAATATCTGATCTGACCGATTTAGTGACGAGTTCTTTATCCATGCGCACCTAGTATTTGCAGTTTATCCATACTAACTGTGACGTTGTTGTTGGAACAGGTGTCGCCGTGGTGTAACGGTTAGCGCGTCGGTTTAGTAATCCAGGGGTCGTGTGTTCTATGCCAGGACATCAGTTGAATTATTTCTCGAAAAACTTGAAAAATAGTTTTACACCTGACCAATCCTTCAGATAAGACTTAGCCATCTTGGGGATGGTTAAAATGTTGTGCTGTTGATTTAATGAATATTGAGTTCTGCTCAACCCGGGGCTAGAGGGCGTGAGCGGTAGCTAGCATATTTCACTACCACTCATGAACAGTCTCAATCAAACCGAGACTGCAATATTTCGTATGTGTCGTGCTCGGCCGTTTCCAAAGGTCCATTATCATACTCTTTTTTTTTATAGCACAGTGGCGTTGCTTGTGCAGTGTGGCGGCAGTAAAACGTCTCCCCGCGCTTGCAATCAGTACTGTTATTCATTCGATCTTTGGAGATCGCTGAGCCCATTACTTATAGTTAGTTATCGGTGGTACATTTTCAATTTCTTTTGTTTTCTTACTTAATTTTTGATTCGGTGGTTCCACTACTCCGGCCGATAAAAGGCTCTGGGTATTGTTTAACCACTCATAGGATATGTTGTCTGCTTTTTATACGCAGGCTTCATAACCGCTGCTCCCAACTAAATTCCATTATGTTTATTTCGCTCTTCGGGGCATTTCATTTTATTAGATACTGGGACCATACGCCGTACGACATGGGGAATACGTTAAAGAAGGATAACTCCATGTCCACCGCCATATGCATGCCATCTTGGGGATGGTTAAAATTTTGTGCTGTTGATTTTATGAATATTGAGTTCTGCTCAATCCGGGGCTAGAGGGCGTGAGCGGTAGCTAGCATATTTCACTACCACTCATGAACAGTCTCAATCAAACCGAGACTGCAATATTTCGTATGTGTCGTGCTCGGCCGTTTCCAAAGGTCCATTATCATACTCTTTTTTTTAAAACCGAGGTCTGAAAATGCGCATGGTCAACATATTGAACTATATCAATTAGTAAATCGGTCCTGATGAAATTGACGGCAATGCATACGATATTATTATATGTATAGTAGGCGAATCAGAATACAGAATGTATAATTATAATTAAAACAAGTAATGTCACCGGTAAGTGACACATGCCTCTGTAAAGCGATGTTTACTTGTTTGTCCTTTGAAGCAATGACCTTATTCTTTGCGCGCGACATAACTTTCCTATTGTGATTAACATTTGTGTGAAGTGTCATGGAATTGCCTTCAGTACCGTTAAAGGTATGACTGAGACACACTTGTTTTGAACGAAGAACGAACGGACGAACTGTTGAACTAACGTTCAAGGCTGGAATAGACGAAAAGCAAAACAGACTTCCAACGATGTACTGGATTCCCAAATTACACAAACAACCATATATAGCCCGTTTTATTACCAATTCTAATTCTTGCACCATACAAGTAACTCCAAACTTTTATCATCTTGTCTTACTGCCGTGCCATTTAAAGATCATGTTAAACAATATTGTGCTAAAGCTTATGAAAACTCTGGGATTAATTTATTTTGGTCTATTAAAAATTCAGGCGACGTTCTTGATAAAAATGTGCAATAAACGTCAAGATTCGTCTATAAGTACTTATGACTTTTCAACATTATATACAACTTTACCACATCACCTTATCAAAGACAAGCTTATTGCTCTCATTCAAAAAACGTTTGCTAGGTAAAATACTACATTTTTGGCCTGTAACAATATTAAAGCTTGTTTTACTAACGGCAGTTTGGACAATTACACTATGTGGTATCCGTATTGGTACGAATTATGCATCCCTTTGTCGTAGATTTGTTTTTAAATATAAAAGAGATTTTCACCATATACCTTGGTAGATGTTATTGAAAAGCCTTTAATGACACATCTCGATATCTGGATGACATACTGAGCATTGACAACCCTTTCTTTTCTATATACTATGGTTAATAATATATATCCTAAAGAACCTCAACTTAACAAAGCTAATATTTCTGATATTAACGTTACTTTTCTCGATTTACATCTGTCTAGTGAAAATGGTGAAATAATTAGAAAAATCTATGACAAGAGAGATGATTTTAATTTTGATATTGTTCATTATCACCATTTAGATGGGGATGTTCCCCGAGCAACTTCTTATGGGGTCTATGTGTCTCTACTTATTCGTTTATCTAGAGCTTTTACTCGAGGACTTTAATATTCGTAATCTTTGTATAACTAAAAAGCTACTTCATTAAGGCTACAGTTACCATAAACTTCGTAAAACCTTTGCAAAATTGTATTATCGTAACCCTGATCTTTTTTCCAAATATAAAGTAATTAAAGAACTCTTCTGCGACAAGGACTATCACAACCTGACTTTTATGGTGATGTGATTTATCGTCGTAAGATCCTTGTCATGATCACTTTCATACTATCTGTGTTAAACCTGTTAAACTGATTATCAAAACAGGTTATGACCCTAACACTTTGCAACGCAATGCATGGCTGGTGGTGGACCCTTTTACAGTTCGCCACTATGCTTTCGTCTTTAATTGTGCAATGACCGGAAAGGCTGTGGACCCTATGATGACGCCTACCTAAATCCCCAAAACGACGGTGACGTTTGATGTTTGTCTGCAGTCTTGTCTACTCGTGTCCTCACTGGTTTATTCTCTTGTTGCTCTGGCTTCCGTCAAGTCATTGAATACCTTCTTTATAGGCTATTGTTCTTTTTGTATTATATATACACGAGCATCTTTATGTTTTACTTATAGTGCCTGTTAATGCTGCCTTGTTGGTTAGAGAATAGTTCATGGTGGGGATTTCTTTATTTACACTATCGGAACAATAAAACGCTGGGATTATTTATTATTAATTTTGGGATGACAGTAGGGTAAGTGTGAGGTTGGGTGTACCCCAGCGGCCTTTTTTGCCACTGACCGTTCCAATGCTGTAGCCCTATTGTCAACCCTTTTTTGTGTTTGTGTCGTCATATGCCTTTATTCTTTGTTAACATTGCCATTCATGTTTGTCCTTTTGCGTGCTTTTGGGTTTACCGTGTTATGTGAAAGCTGCATTTCCTGTTCGACCTTTATACTTATATTTATATTGTTCTGTAAGAATGTATATCTCTTTTATTCCAAGAACGATCTTTTTTTTTTTTAGAGACAGGCTGCTTTATGCGCTATTATTATGTTTTTAGACTCTTAGTAACAATATACGACTGTACGACTACCAAACACGTGATCTAGGTAGTTATTAAGAAAAATCGGAGAGAGAGAGAGAGAGAGAGAGAGAGAGAGAGAGAGAGAGAGAGAGAGAAAGAGAGATGATATATAATCACATTTGAGGTATGTTTGTTCTGCATGTTATTCTCCCTTTATATAACTTTTATAAGGTGATATTTTGTATTTAAGATTCGCCTAAACTAAGAGAGCCCGCACTGAGCACGTATAGGGTATATGTCGGCGATACCGTTGTTATTCCTTGTTCTGCCGATAGCAAACCACCGGCAGAATTTAAGTGGACGTCTTATTCCAAATCTGCCCCACAGGACGAAGTTCACCTCCCCATTACTGAGGCCAATCTACTGGACAATCGAAATGACTTTAGAATCTACAATGCTTCGGTTACAGATTCATTGATGTATAGGTGCGAGGCATCGAACAATGTTAGACCAAACGATACCAAATCAGTGGAATTGGTTGTTCACAGTAAGTTCTTGTTGTTAGTTTATAAACGCTAGCTAAAAGTGTGTCTGGTGTTCTGTAATTCTATCCATTTCAGCTAGTATAAGCGCTAGTTAAGAGTTTTTATTATTTATTTTTTTTTATTTTTTTTTTATCTAAGACATTTGTTTTGCATATTTATCCACTTTAGCTAATATAAAAGCTAGTTTTTAGCTCTACTGATCAGAGATCAGCATAGCTTATGCCGTAATGCGGTGTCCGTCGTCCGTTCGTCTTTCTGTCCGTCCGTCCGTCCGTCCATCCGTCTGTATGTCTGTCCGTCCATAAACATTTGTTTGTAGCGACTACTCCTCTGAAACAACTTAATGGATTTTCATGAAACTTTACACAAATGTTGCCAATTAAGTCTAGTTGATCCTAGCAAAAATTCATGTTGATGTGAAATCCACGATGGCTGCCAAATCTAAAAATAGATTTTTTAAAAAACGAGATTGTAGCGACTACTTCTTGAAAACTCTTAGTGATATTGATATGGGACTTTTTCTAAAATGATCAACATGACATGATGTTGGTCCTTGTCGAAAATGGTTTTGATTTGACGTCAAACATGGCTGCCAGCGGCCATCTTTGTTTACATACAGTTATTTAGTAGACTTGTAGCGACTACTCCTCTGAAACTGCTTAACGGATTTCCCTGAAACTTTACAAGAATGTTGCTATTGATGTATAAATGGTCCTAGCAACATTTCAGGTCGGTCGAAAATTCAAGATGGCCGCCACAGCTAAAAATAGATTTTCAAAAAACAAGTTTGTAGCGAGTACTTCTTGAAAACTATAAGTGATATTGATATGGGACTTTTTCTAAAAGGATCAGTATGGAATGATGTTGATCATTGTCGATTATTATTTTGATGCGACGTTAAACATGGCCGCCAACGGTCATCTTTGTTTACATAGAGTTATTTAATTAAAACTTGTAGCGACTACTCCTTTGAAACTACTTGACGGATTTTCATGAAATTTCACAGGAATGTTGCTCTTAATGTCTAATTGATCTTAGCAAAATTTCAGGTCGGCCGGAAATTCAAGATGGCCGACACGGCTAAAAATATTTTTTCATAAAACAAGTTTGTAGCGACTACATCTTGAAAACTGTAAGTGATATTGAAATGCGTCTTTTCCTAAAATGATCAGTATGACATAATGTTGATCCTTGTCGAAAATTATTTTGATTCGATGTTAAACATGGCTGCCAGCGGACATCTTTGTTTACATAGAGTTATATAATGAAAATGTGTAGCGACTACTCCTCTGAAACTGCTTGACGGATTTTCATGATTTTCACACGAATGTTGCTCCTGGTGTCTAATTGATCCTAGCAACATTTCAGGTCGGCCGGAAATTCAAGATGGCCACCATGGCTAAAAATAGATTTTCAAAATACAAGATTGTAGCGACTACTTCTTGAAAACTATAAGTGATATTGATATGGAACTTTTTCTGAAATGATCAGTATGACATGATGTTGATCGTTGTCAAAACATATTTTGAAATGATGTTAAACATGGTCGCCAGTGGCCGTCTTTGTTTACAGAGTTATATAATGAAAACTTGTAGCGACTACTCCTCTGAAACTACTTGACGGATTTTCATGAAACTTCACAGGAATGCTGATCTAGCTATCAAATATCAATCAGTTGAGCTTCAAGGTCATTGACCTCTTGTTATTTTTCGTATTTTAATAAAAAAATAGTAGATAGTAGATATGAGTGTGTGTTTTTTGTATTTTTAATTGTTTAGTTATATCTAATAGTTTATATATATAAATCTTTATAATTCTTTATTTATACTTTCTGTCAAACGTACATGTATGCAAAAATAACTCAGGCATTGATTAATTTAAAGTTAGAGATAAGATATAAGAAAATGATACTACCAATGATATTGGCCACTCTAGTATAGCTTTCTTGAGTATGAACATCTACAAAATATGAATCCTTTGAAGTGTTCCATAAATGTTCTATATATTGCAGATGTCACTGCCGTAAGAACATAATAAAACCTTTTCCTTGCTATACTTTGTTAATTTATCGTTATTGACCGTCAAGCAGTGTTCGTCTACTAACATCAAAGACAAAGGAGGTCATTGTGTCCGCTGAGGCCAGCATGTTCATTGTGTCCGCTGAGGTCATTATGTTCTCCATATCGGTGTAGTAGTTCGGTCGTCCGCGGCGGCGTCCCGGACTCGATTCCATGCTTGGGATTATAGTTTTATCATCGATAAATAAAGAAAAAAGGTAAACAGAGAAAACGTTTCGAAAAAAGGGTTTCCACCACCAAATGCATATACACCTCCAAGGAAAGGGCCGTAACTAATGTTAGTGGAACTTGTGGCCCAATCAGTTTGCAGATTATATGGCAATAAAACATGTTTATATCAAACTCCTCCAAGGTGTAGTCGTATGTAGTTCCTAGTATAAAAAGGAAAGGAAAATAACCCATTTCTATTCGATTTTGTCGTTGTCTGTATAAGAAGTGTATTCAAAGGTTTTAATGGATTATTGATGAACATTTTCCAACTTTCGAATCTACGCATTAAATGTTAAATAAACAAACGAAAACTGCCGTACAAGACTTGAGACTTTCTGGTGATTTTTCAAGGCGATCTCTATTTTAAGCTCGACTATTTGAAGAATAAGAGACCTTATGTAATCACCGCGGCGTCGGCGTCGGCGTTGGCCTCGGCGTCGGCGTCCCACATTTGAGTGTAAGCTGTGTTTACAAGTCTATATCTCTTACATTTCTTATCCTAGCACAACCACATTTGGCCATGGGCTTCCTTATAGTATTATATTAAGGGCTGCATAAGCAATTTTGGTTCCTGTAACCCATGGGCTCCCATGGAACCCAAATTATGATAGTCCTTAAAATATGTCCTTTTGGTTCCTGTAACCCCTGGGCTCCCATGGAACCCAAATTCTGATGGCTCTTAAAATGTGTCTGTTTCACATCAAATTTTGCTTGTAAGCTGTGTTTACAGGTCTATATCTCTTACATTTCTTGTCCTAGCTGAACTAAATTTGGGAATCGGTTTCCTTATAGTATGTTGTAAAGGGTTGGGTAAGTAATTTTATCTTCTGCAAATTCTATGCTCCCATGGAACCCAAATGGTGATGGCCCATAAAATGAGCAATAAAAGCAGATCTAGGTTTGCATGTAAGCATGTATATATAATTTTGGTTTGGGATTTCTTATAGCATTATGCATCTTATTCATACTTCACCAATATTGGGGCATGGGCTCCCTCCTCCACCCCCACCCCCACTCCCTCCACCCCGCCCCACCCCCTTACATATTTCTTTGTTGTTTTAGTCAATTCTTACATATATATGTTGCCCACACACCCCCCCACCCCGCATCTCCCCCACACCCACACACACACACTTGAAACTCTATTTTATTTTGTTTACATATTTCTGTTTTGTTTTAGTCAATTCTTACACATAGCGTCTTACACATATTGTTGCCCCTCCCCGCGTCACCCCTCACCTCTCCCCCACTCTACCCACACCCCCACTCGAAATTTTACATATATTTGTTACATATTTCTGTGTTGTTTTGGTCAATTCTTACATATATATGTTGCCTCTCCCACCACGCCTCTCACCTTCACCCCCCACACCCCCCACTCCTACTTGAAACTTTATTTATTTTTTCATATTTCTCGAAACTCTTTTTTTTTTTTACAAATTTGGGTTGTTTTGTCAATACTTACATAGCTTCTTACACATCACCCGCCCCGCCTCCCCCCACCCCACCCCCTCCCTAACACAAACACTCGAAACTGGAATCTGGAATATTTTTATTTATTTTTTATTTATTTTTTTCATATTTCTGTGTTGCTTTTGTCAATTCTTACATAGCTTCTTACACATATTGTTGCCCCCACCCCACAAACACTCAAAACTGGCATATTTTTATTTTTTTACATATTTCTGTGTTGCTTTTGTCAATTCTTACATAGCTTCTTACACATATTGTTGCCCCCACCTCACAGACACTCAAAACTGGAATATTTAATTTAATTTTTATTTTTATACATATTTCTGTGTTGTTTTGGTCAATTCTTACACATAGCTATGTTGCCCCCGCCCACACCCCAGACCCCCCCCCCCCTCCCATCCCCCACACACACTCGAAACTTGAATATTTTTATTTATTTTTTTATTTTTTTACATATTTTTGTGTTGTTTTGGTCAATTCTTACACATAACTTCTTACACATATAAGTTGCCCCTCCCCCACCCCGCCTTTCCACCCAAACCACCCCTACACGAAACTCAATTTTTTGTAATTTGTTTTGGCATATTTCTGTGTTGTTTTGGTCAGTTCTTACACATATAGCTATTTTGCCCTCCCCACTCCACTCATCCCTACCCCACACCCCCTACAGCCACTCAATACTCACTTTTTTGTATTTTTTTACACATATATAGCTATGTTGAATATTGGATGCGCACCCTCCCCCCCCCCCCCCACCCCATTGGCTTATGGGCTCCTTTTACATGGAGGACAGAAGGGGGGGGGAGGGGGTTGTTTTCATTTATCTTCCATTATTTGGATATTAATATTTTCATTTTATCGCAATCATTTACATATAAAACAATTTAGATTAAATTGAGATACACAGATGAAATATCAATAAAAAAAATGAAATGAGGCCACAATAACAATTGCCAGATATCAGCTCCCTCCCCGAGTTGCCTTTCGACCACAGATGTCTCTAAAATGACAGCAATTTTGGATTAAAACATAAAAATAATAAAATTTCACATAGTTTTATATCGGCCCAAGTTTCTATACAAGCCCCATACCCCAACCCCACCCCACATTGTTTTAGCCTTGTTTCCTGATGGTATTTTCTAGCTATATAATTTATTATTCTTTGAAAAATGAATAGTCGAGCTGCGCTGTTCTTCGACAGCTCTTGTTCTATATGAAAATTACAGTTACATTATCCATACTTGATTGGAAGTCGAAGCGAATCATTAATGTGTGACATTTTAACATTGATTTCATTGGAGATAATAATTGGTGGTTGTATACCTATCAATTAAAATTGCCTTCCATACACATTGCTCAGACCGGTTATTATTGTGTGTTAAGGACTAGGCTATTGGTCAGTTATCTTTGAATCAAAAAGATAAACAATGGATGGGGTATGGCCAAGTGAAACTTCCAACAGACTGCATGATACTAGAAGGAATATTTATATGGAAGAAGGTGTGCCCTTCACATACGAAAAGTGTTGTACACTTTTACACAAAGTAGTTTTGTTCCTTACATGAATAAATTGGTCTATATCATAGTCCACGTATCCATTAAAGCACACGAGACATAATTTCTAACTAAAATTAGCCATGTTATCACATCATTCAAATTTCGAAGTAATCGCTTGTTTTTATATGCCATAAGTGCCTTCAATACACACATCATACACATGAAAAGCGTGCACTGGAATTGTAAATTACTTGTGCATTACTTTTTTTATTATTATTAATAAATTTTTATTGTTTAAATTTTTATTTTTTTATTTTGATTTCATTTTTATTAGCTCGACTGATCAGAGATCAGCAGAGCTTATGCCGTGGTGCGGCGTCTGTCGTCCGTCCGTCTGTCCGTCTGTCCGTAAACTTTTATTTGCAGCGACAACTCCCCTGAAACTACTGGATGGATATTCATGAAACTTTACAGAAATGTTGCCCATAAAGTCTAGTTGATCCTAGCAAAAATTCATGTTTATGTGAAATCCAAGATGGCCGCCAAAGCTAAAAATAGAGTTTTAAAATACAAGATTGTAGCGACTACTTCTTGAAAACTATAAGTGATATTGATATGGGACTTTTTCTAAAATGATCAGCATGACATGATGTTGATCCTAGTCAAAAATCGTTTTGATTCAACGTTAAACATGGCTGCCAGCGGCCATCTTTGTTTACATAGAGTTATATAGTAAAAACTTGTAGCGACTACTTCTCTGAAACTACTTGGCGGATTGTCATGAAACTTCATAGGAATGTTGCTCTTGATGTCTAATTGATCCTAGCAAAATTTCAGATCTGCCAGAAATTCAAGATGGCCGTCACAGCTAAAAATAGATTTTTAAAAAATAAGTTTGTAGCGGCTACTTCTTGAAAACTATAAGTGATATTGATATGGGACTTTTTCTAAAATGATCAGCATGACATGATGTTGATCATTGTCGAAAATTATTTTGATTCGACGTTAAACATGGCTACCAGTGGCCATCTTTGGTTACATAGAGTTATATAGTAAAAACTTGTAGCGACTACTTCTCTTAAACTACTTGACGGATGTTCATAAAACTTCACAGGAATGTTGCTCTTGATGTCTAGTTGATCCTAGAAAAAATTCAGGTCGGCCGGAAATTCAAGATGGCCGCCACAGCTAAAAATAGATTTAAAATAAATAAGTTTGTAGCGACTACTTCTTTAAAACTATAAGAGATATTGATATGGGACTTTTTCTAAAATGATCAGTATGACATGATGTTGGTTCTTGTCGAACATCGTTTTGATTTGACGTTAAACATGGCTGCCAGCGGCCATCTTTGTTTACATAGAGTTATATAATGAAAATTTGTAGCGACTACTCCTCTGAAACTACTTGACGGATTTTCATGAAACTTCACAGGAATGTTGCTCTTAATGTCTAATTGATTCTAGCAAAATTCAGGTCGGCCGGAAATTCAAGATGGCCGCCACGGTTAAAAATAGATTTTCAAAAAACAAGTCTGTAGCGACTTCTTCCTGAAATCAAAATCAATCAGTAGAGCTTCAAGGTCATTGACCTCTTGTTATCTTTTATTTTATTTTATTTATTTATTATTTTGTTTCATTTTTTTCTTGTTTTTAATTACTTCTTTTGATAACGCCGTGTTGGGTTTGACGAAACTTAGCAGAAACTTAGCATTGCTATGATTTCTGATTGTGCCTATTGCGTTTTTTCCGGTTCGATGATTTTTGATGGAGTTGATATTTCTTGTCGGCGCTATTCCTCCTAAACGCCATATTGGATTTCAACGAAACTTGGCAGGAATCATCGGTAAGATGTCTATTTGTGCATATCGCGCTTTTGTTCAGTTCGCTGATTTTTGACGGAGTTATGGCCCTTTGACATTTTTACCTTAAATTTCTTGTCGGCGCTACTCCTCCTAAATGGCTTATTGTATTTCTATGAAATTTGTCAGGAAGCCTCAGTATGATGTCTAGTTGTGCAAAGCACGGTATATCAATGAAATCTTGGACAGGTTCGAAAAACAGCTATATATTGTTAGTAACGACAGAGTTATGGCCCTTGATTTGCTGAAAAATGCTATATTGCATTTTCCTTTGTTAAATCTGTAGTTAATTCTTTTTTTATCTGATCTTTACCATTATTTGTTTAGAATGTTAATATAAATCCCCCCAACCATTTCTATAATATTTCATTCGTAGAATGAAGTGGGACGCATTAAAAATACCCATGCCAGACTAGACACCACAGACTTATTGCCCATGCTTACCCGGTGAGCGATCTAAGGCCATCCTAGCCCTGTTGTTTTTCCAATGTTTTAAAAGAAGTACTAAAGGGAATTTTATGTCGACAACCCTTGGTATAAGAGCCGTGCGTCCACAGGCCCTCTTTGGCCTCTTGTTCTAATAATTTCATGCCTAATGATCAATTGTTTTTGATTTGAAATGTTTCTAGGCAAAATAGTCACTCTATTTTGTTTAACATATCCAAAAATATAGTTTCCAGTTATTTATTTTGACATCTAGAAAGTCCGTCAATGTTACCGTACTAGCTTTGGGATAATTTTAAATCACGTGTCATTGACAGCATATCGTTGTACTTTTACAGCTGTGTACTTTGAAATATGGATTATGTGATAACATGGCTTATTTTATTTAGAAATGATGTTTCTTGTGCTTTTTTTCTGGTCGTTTGGGATAAACGAGCCCACTATAGGCGACTTTGAAGTAGAATACCGGTTAATCCGGTGCTAGGGGCCTGAGAGGTGTTGCGTCTAGCAATACCTCTCATGAACAGACTCAGTAAAACCGAGTCTGCGGCTTGATTCTCCCTGATTCTTCTTGATTTTTCTTGATTGAATTTCTGCCTTATCAGTTTTCTTTCTGATATTATATTCACATCAGTAATGTTGAATTACTGTCATGTACTGAAGCATAAAGATGCATTTCATTATCTGCAATAATAATAAAAAATGTATCACGTTTTCGCTTATTGAACAGTCATAGTCTTTTTTGCGTAAAAAAAGAAAGATATAAAAATCGGACAGGGAAAGTAGCATTCAATGACGACAGTCAACCACAAAACACAAAAACAAATACGCAAACAGACAAACGAGAAGGCAAAGGTAATAAAAAATGCAAACGACATCACAAACACAAAAGGGGTGGCAATAGGGCTTCCGCCTTGTAACGGTCAGTGGACAAAAAGGCCACTGGCAGTTTAAACCAGGTTCTAGGGTGCACCAAACCTCAAACTTACCCTACTGTCATCCCAATTAAACGGGACAGTGTAAATAAAAAAATCCCCGCCATGAAATATTCTCTAACCAACAAGGCAGCGTTAAAGGCAATATAAGTAAAACACCTATTTGCTCGTGTATATATAAATACAAAAAAAACACAAAAGCCTAGAAAGCCACAATGAAGGTACTCGATGACTTGCCAGAAGCCAGAGCAACAAAAGAATAAACCATTGAGGGCACGACAAGACAAGACCGCGGACTATACGATATTACGTTTATGTATTTTATCAACATTTCAGCTAAACCCATACCACCACGAATAATCGACGCCTCTGACCGGACAACATCAAGTCTACGTTTGAACATGCTTCTACCAGACCCTCCATCAAAACTTTATGTTGCGTATTATGGGCAATATCGCAGATACATGGATCCTCCCGGAATATGGCTTGAATTAACGGCACCAGTATCCATCCCTGTTAACGAACGGAACGGTGAAGTAGCCATTAGTGACTTAACACCATCAACAGAATATGAAGTAAGAATGAAGATGGTAGATGCGTACGGTTTGGAATCCTACTCTGCAGCTGCATATCGTTCTACGTTGGGTAAAACTGTCCTACTTTTGCATCCCCTTTACAGTATTTAATGTGAAAACCATCTATCTACCAGATACTATATGTACGGTTAATGCCGCCAAGTCTATATTTTCATAAATACACTTTAACATACTTGTATTATTAACAATGGCCTCATAGGTTCCCCAAATTGTATAGAAAGGGAAACTCTAAGAGCACAAATTATTTGACAAATTGGCCATGATCAAACCACGTGTAAAGAATACGCGGTATGTGTGTTTTCTTTTTAGATATTCACTTTTTTATGAACCGTCAAGTTTTATGTATTCCGAATAATCTCTAGCGAAAATGTAATTACAAACGAACTAACTCTCATAATAAGTTCGTTTTTACAATCTTACTTGTGTAAGTACGTTCTATATGTTTAATACATCAGTTAGTTCCAAGCCGAAGTTCAGCTGTGTTGTACGCTTTCTGATGTCCGTCGTTGATTTCACCAACTGCAATAATGACTCGATGTATCTTCTGTCAATCGGTTCAATGTAATTTAATAGAGCTAGCTTGTTATACAATCTTCTATATTTGGTTAACAATATCTTGATTTAAAAGAAAGTATAAAAGTCGAACAGGAAATGCAGCTTTCGCAGAAAAAAGTCAACCCCAAAACACGCAAACAAACATCAATGGCAATGATATCAAGGAATAAAGGCATATGACGTCACAAAACCAAAAAGGGTTGACCGCCTTGGAACGGTCAGTGGCAAAAAAATGCCGCTGGGGTTTAAAACAGGTTCTACGGTCACCAAACTTCAAACTTACGAAGCCTACTGTCATCCCAATAAAGAAATCCCCACCATGAGCTATTGTCTAACCAACAAGGCAGCATTAATAGGCAATATAAGTAAAACACAAAAATGTAAATGGATCCACCACCAATCATGCAGTCCGTTGCCAAATGATAGAGTCAACGGTTTTACGAAGTTTATGGTAACGGTAGGCCTGATCGAGTAGCGTTTTAGTTATACAAATATTACGAATATTAAAGTTCTCAACTCGATAACAAACTCTAGAAAAACGAAAAAAAAGGTTGAGACACATAGACCCAATAAGAAGTTGCTCGGGGAACATCCCCATCTAAATTGGGTTAATTAACAATAGCAAAATTAAAATAATCTCTCATGTCATAGATTTTGTTAATTATTTCACCATTTTCAATAGAGAGATGTAAATCGAGAAAAGAAGCATTAGTATCAGAAATATTAGCTTTGTTAAGTTGAAGTTCTTTAGGATATATACTACTTAACCATAGCAGAAAAGAAAGAGTTGTCAATGTTCAGTATGTCATCCAGATACCGAGAGGTGTCATTAAAGGCTTCAATAACATCTGCCTGGGTATCTGGTGAAAGACTCAACATGAAATCTCTTTCATAGCAATATAAAAACAAATCTGCGACAAGGGGTGCACATTTCGTACACATAGGGATACAAGCAATTTGTCTATAAACGGTAGTTCCATACCTACATGACAGAAATATTATCTAATCGAAAAAATAAGTGATTCACAAACATCATGGCAAGTCCACATAGTGTAATTGTCCAAACTGCTGTTAGTAAAAAACGCTTTAATATTGTTACAGGCCAAAAATGTAGTATTTTCCCTAGCAAATGGTTCTTGAATGAGAGCAATAAGCTTATCTTTGATAAGGTTGTGTGGTAAAGTTGTATATAATGTAGTAAAATCATAAGTACTTACAGATCAAGCTTGACGTTTATTGCACATTTTATCAAGAACGTCGCCTGAATTTTTAATAGACCAAAATAAATTAATCCCATAGTTTTCATAGGCTTTAGCACAATATTGTTTAACGTGATTTTTAACGACAGTCAGCCAAGATGTTAAACGTTTGGAGATATTTGTAGTGGTGCAAGAACTAGAATTGGAAATAAAACGGGCTTTATATGGTTGTTTGTGTAATTTGTGTAATACTTAAAACTTGTATATACACAAAGCAAGCAGTCGGAGTGACTCAGTAGATACCATTGTGTATTAGTGAATATCACACTGCGTGGACTTTGAATCCGGAGATTACGGATTTGAGTCTAACCGGCGGTAACTGGTTGTTTCTGGTGTTTCAATGAGCAAAGCACTTAATTTCTTAGTCGAACTTATCTGGTGGGGGCGTAAACTGAGCGATCCTGTGTTTCGGAATCTATCCTCAAAACACGTAAAGGAAGCTTATGAATGTATTCGATATTAAGAGTAGGGCAGGGTTCCGTGATTCCTGTATTTTCCTTTCTGTATTGTGCAGCCCTAAATAACCTAATATAATCTGTTAATCAGCCGTTAGACAACAATTAAATTAAATTCAGAAACAAAATCTATTTAACAACTATAGCACTGATCTGACCTCAGGAGTTATTGTTACATACTGGCTCTGATACCAAGCTGCCGTCTGCTGAGATTGAAAAAAAAAAACGTGTTTAACTAAAATATGGTACTAGTATAATTAGTAAGATTTCCTGTATACGAGAGTTTCCAAGTTGAAAACGGCACAGTATAATGTTACAATGACATCATACAACGTTTAGTAAATGTATTGGGTTGTACTAATATGTTCTAACTTTATTTATAGCTGAAGATAAAGAAACAATGGTAACAGAAACAGATCGTACAAACGCTATCCTGATTTCAGTGTTTGTTACAGCAGGTGTCTTCCTCATCATTCTGGTTATAGTGGTGTGTGCCATACGTAAAGGAAAATGTAAGTAATACGCAGAACTGTGTAATGAAATTTATACTTAAACCGCGGTTCTAGAATGTCTTTTCAAAACGTTAACTTGAAAGCGAATACCAATACTAAAAGGGTTAGCGCTAAAATATGAAAGATGATAAGTCTGAAACAGGTAACATACCGATACCGACGCCTTCTTTAACGTGAATTTAGTATTGCATAACATACTGTAAGGAAAACAACACGCATTATAATAATTTCCGCTATATATTTTATTTATAACATGCTGATGTTAATGGATTTGTACAAGGCTAGTTAAGGCCTTTACTTTCGGAACGATTCCAACAGCACATTACACACCCATGTTTACCCATTCAAAGGGTTATTATTGACAAAATGCGCGTTTGGCCCATGCAGGTGAGCAAAATTAGGCTGAAAAATGTTTCACTCTCTTAATATCAAATGCAGTACTGATATAGCTTTATATTTCAAAGCGTAATTGCAACAGTTATTCATTTCGTGCAATAAAGTGAATAGTACATGTGACAATTGGGCTCCACGACCGCGCATGTGCAGGAAATGACGTCATCAGATGATGAAATATTCCGAAATGGTTCAGATGCAATATTGTGAAATAGCCATGTTGTTGCCGATTGTGAAATGTTTTGAGATTTTAGAAATACACTCGTTCAGAAGTTCGTCTGTCTGTTCATTCTAAACATAGTTTTATTTCGCAACATCTTAAAACGTGCCTTGAAACATCATGTCCTGAAAATAGAAAAACATTTCACAATCGGCAGAAACATGGCTATTTCACAATATTGCATCTGAACCATTTCGCAATATTTCACCATCTGAAGACGTCATTTCCTGAGCATGCGCGGTCATGGAGCCCAAGGGTCCCATGTACTATTAAAGTGAACTGTGATTAAAATGTCTTCTAAAGCAACCTCTTAACATCTTTTGACGTTTCATATGAATGTCTACCTTAAAAGAAGAGCAGAATACCCAATGAATATGCGTATAACATTGTATATCAAAATGGGCATTTTCTTTACTTGGTACTATATAAGTCTATGTGATATACTTACTGAACATGTACGATGAAGACAATAGCAAACGTTATAAATGTCAACCCGGAGAATATGCACGTGAAATTATATTACAACTCTATAAGTGGTTTGAGGAGAAATTGTTTGACATGTCCTTTTTGGGTTAAACTGAAGCCATTAGTGACGATTAATCGACGGACCGTGGTAAGCAAAGAAAACACTTAAATTAAATATGGAAAGCTGTAACGGCGGGCGGTCACAAAAGAAGCACATATAAAAGGGTACCAAAAAGGAAAATGCACGTTTGCCAAAAACGAAATTCGATAATGCCAAGTTTTCTTAAAAACTGTTCAATGTTAGAAGATTTTCTTATATAATTCGACGTACCTTTCGGTCACTGTGTTACCAATCTAAAATAAGTGAGAGGGACAGAAAAAATACCCAAGAAACATTAGCATACGTACATGTTGAAAATGATGTTATTTCAACAGAATGAGCTGTTCCAGATAAAATTTCGTTCGACATGTCCTTCAAGTTGATCTAATTTAGTAGCGTCGGATATATTGAATGACGGGCGACAACAACAAAAACAAATCTGTCAGGGCATAACCCAAGAAAGAGTGTAACTAAATTTCAAAATCGGTTTCCGAGTTGTCATCTATTTGTATATGCTAACATACGACAAATGGCAGATGGAAAACGAACGACTGACAAAATACCATCGTACTATCTCGTCCGGCCTTTGAACATTTAAACACCACCCGAGTTAGTTAATATACCAAAAGTCGATAAAGACTTATTACTCAAGTCGTATAGGAAATGTCACATTTACAAACCACAGTCGACCAAATAAAACGCACTCAAACAGCAATTACATGGACGAATACAAGTTCGAGACACCAAAAACATAAAAGCGTTCACATCAGCGGTTCTAAATTTAGGTTATGGTTTGGGTATGTCATAACGATAGTTTACAAATACATATTATTGATAACTAGCATTAATAATAATTGTTTCTGTTATATTTACAGGTGGTTTTGGTTCCGCTAAAGGGTAAGTAATATTTAGGCGGTGGCATCCAATGTAACTGGCAAACCGACACAATGACAGACATAATAGATTATCCAGAACATAGTATCCCATAACCACAGTACATTATTTAGTCTTGCTTTTAACATAATTTATGTATACATATAGTGACATTACTGACAAAACAGTGGACACTGATGAAATGAAAGTGAGAACACAAGCAACATAGTTTACATGACGACGGTGAGAACCATGATAACATAGTTTATATTAATGATACTAGTAGTGAGGACGCTGACAACACAGTTTGCATTAACGATAGTGAGGACACTGACAACACAGTTTACATTGACAACACAGTTTACATTGACAATAGTGAGGACATTGACAACAAAGTTTACATTGACGATAATGAGAACACTGTCAACACAGTTTACATTGACGATAGTGAGAACACTGACAACACAGTTTACAATGACGATAGTGAGGAAATTGACAACACAGTTTACATTGACGATAGTGAGGCAATGGACAACTAAGTTTACATTGACAATAGGGAGGACACTTACAACACAGTTTACATTGACGATAGTCAGGAAACGGACAACTAAGTTTACATTGACGATAGTGAGGAAACTGACAACACAGTTTACATTGACGATAGGTAGGAAACGGACAACTAAGTGTACATTGACGATAGGGAGGAAACGGACAACTAAGTTTACATTCACGATAGTGTGGACACTGACAACACAGTTTATATTAATGATACTAGTGGTGAGAACGCTGACAACACAGTTTACATTGACGATAGTGAGGAAACTGACAGCACAGTTTACATTGACAATAGTGAGGAAAATGACAACATAGTTTATATTAATGATACTGGTAATGAGAACACTGACATCATAGTTAACATTGACAAAAGTGAGAACACTGACAACACAGTTTACATTGACGATAGTGAGGACACTGACAACACAGTTTACTTTGGCGATAGTGAGGAAACTGACAGCACAGTTTACATTGACAATAGTGAGGAAACTGACAACACAGTTTATGTTAATGATACTAGTAGTGAGAACGCTGACATCACAGTTTACAGTGACAATAGTGAGATCACTGACAACACAGTTTACATTGACGATAGTGAGGACACTGACAACACAGTTTACATTGGCGATAGTGAGGAAACTGAAAACACAGTTTACATTGACGATAGTGAGAACACTGACAAAACAGTTTACATTGGCGATCGTGAGAACACTGACAACACAGTTTATATTGACGATGGTGAGAACACTGACAAAACAGTTTACATTGGCGATGGTGAGAACACTGACAACCCAGTTTATATTGACGATGGTGAGAACACAGACAAAAAAGTTTACATTGGCGATGGTGAGAACACTGACAACACAGTTTATATTGACAATGCCGAGGACACTGACAATACAGATTACATTGACGATAGTGTGGAAACTGACAACACAGTTTATATTAATGATACTAGTAGTGAGAACGCTGACATCACAGTTTACATTGACAATAGTGAGAACACTAACAACACAGTTTACATTGACGATAGTGAAGACACTGACAACACAGTTTACATTGGCGATAGTGAGGAAACTGACAGCACAGTTTACATTGACAATAGTGAGGAAACTGACAACACAGTTTATATTAATGATACTAGTAGTGAGAACGCTGACATCACAGTTTACATTGACGATAGTGAGGACACTGACAACACAGTTTACATTGGCGATAGTGAGGAAACTGAAAACACAGATTATATTAATGATACTTGTAGTGGGAACACTGACATCCCAGTTTACATTGACAATAGTGAGAACACTGACAACACAGTTTACATTGACGATAGTCAGGACACTGACAACACAGTTAACATTGGCGATAGTGAGGAAACTGAAAACACAGATTATATTAATGACACTTGTAGTGAGAACACTGACATCACAGTTTACATTGACAATAGTGAGAACACTGACAACACAGTTTACATTGACGATAGTCAGGAAACTGACAACACAGTTTATATTAATGACACTAGTATTGAGAACGCTGACATCACAGTTTACATTGACAATAGTGAGAACACTGACAACACAGTTTACATTGGCGATAGTGAGGAAACTGACACCACAGTTTACATTGACAATAGTGAGGAAACTGACAAAACAGTTTATATTAATGATACTAGTAGTGAGAACGCTGACATCACAGTTTACATTGACAATAGTGAGAACACTGATAATACAGTTTACATTGACGATAGTGAGGACACTGACAACACAGTTTACATTGGCGATAGTGAGGAAACTGAAAACACAGTTTACATTGACGATAGTGATAACACTGACAAAACAGTTTACATTGGCGATCGTGAGAACACTGACAACACAGTTTATATTGACGATGGTGAAAACACTGACAAAACAGTTTAGATTGGCGATGGTGAGAACACTGACAACCCAGTTTTTATTGACGATGGTGAGAACACTGATAAAAAAGTTTACATTGGCGATTTTGAGAACACTGATAACACAGTTTACATTGACAATGCCGAGGACACTGACAATACAGTTTACATTGACGATAGTGAGGAAACTGACAACAGAGTTTATATTAATGATATTAGTAGTGAGAACGCTGACATCACAGTTTATATTGACAATAGGGAGAACACTGACAACACAGTTTACATTGACGATATAGAGGACACTGACAACACAGTTTACATTGACGATAGTGAGGAAACTGAAAACACAGTTTATATCAATGATACTAGTAGTGAGAACGCTGACAGCACAGTTTACATTGACAATAGCGAGAACACAGACAACACAGTTTACATTGACGATAGTGAGGAAACTGACAACACAGTTTATATTAATGATACTAGTAGTGAGAACGCTGACATCACAGTTTACATTGACAATAGTGAGAACACAGACAACACAGTTTATATTGACGATAGTGAGGAAACTGACAACACAGTTTATATTAATGATACTAGTAGTGAGAACGCTGACATCATAGTTTACATTGACAATAGTGAGAACACAGACAACACAGTTTACATTGACGATAGTGAGGAAACTGACAACAGTTTATATTAATGATACTAGTAGTTTGAACGCTTATAGGACAGTTTACATTGACGATAGTGAGGAAACTGACAACACAGTTAATATTAATGATACTAGTAGTTAGAACGCTGACATCACAGTTTACATTGACAATAGTGAGAACACTGACAACCCAGTTTACATTGACAATAGTGAGGAAAGTGACAACACAGTTTATATTAATGATACTAGTAGTGAGAACGCTGACATCACAGTTTACATTGACGATAGTGAGAACACTGACAACCCAGTTTACATTGACAATAGTGAGGAAAGTGACAACACAGTTTATATTAATGATACTAGTAGTGAGAACGCTGACATCACAGTTTACATTGACAATAGTGATAACACTGACAACCCAGTTTACATTGACAATAGTGAGGAAACTGACAACACAGTTTATATTAATGATACTAGTAGTGAGAACGCTGACATCACAGTTTACATTGACAATAGTGAGAACACTGACAACACAGTTCACATTGACGATAGGGAGGAAACTGACAACACAGATTATAATAATGATACTAGTAGTGAGAACGCTGACATCACAGTTTACATTGACAATAGTGACAACACTGACAACACAGTTTACATTGACGATAGTGCGGACACTGACAACACAGTTTACATAGGCGATAGTGAGGAAACTGAAAACACAGTTTACATTGACTCTAGTGAGAACACTGACAAAACAGTTTACATTGGCGATGGTGAGAACACTGACAACCCAGTTTATATTGACGTTGGTGAGAACACTGACAAAACAGTTTACATTGGCGATGGTGAGAACACTGACAACCCAGTTTACATTGACGATGGTGAGAACACTGACAACACAGTTTATATTGACAATGCCGAGGACACTGACAACCCAGTTTACATTTGCGATGTTGAGAACACTGACAACACAGTTTATATTGACAATGGCGAGGACACTGAAAACACAGTTTACATTGGCGACGGTGAGAACACTGACAACACAGTTTATATTGAGGATGGTGAGGAAACTGACAACACAGTTTACATTGGCGATGTTGAGAACACTGACAACACAGTTTATATTGACAATGCCGATGACACTGACAACACAGTTTATATTGACGATGGTGAGAACATTGACAACACAGTTTACATTGACGATAGTGAGAACACTTCTGTTACAGAACGATTTGACATATTCACAGAAGTTGTTTTTTTACTCTAAAAATGATCCTTATAGCGAAGACTCAAGTGTTTCCTAATAAAGTCAGATGGATTCAAATGGTTCCGTTGCCATGGTCCTGATAGCGAAGACTAGTGTTTCCTAAAAAAGTCAGATGGATTAAAATGGCCCTGTGCCATGGTCCTGATAGCGAAGACTCTAGTGTTTCCTAACAAAGTCAGATGGATTAAAATGGCCCGTTGCCATTTGGATCAGAGATGTGTATAAAACACGTCTTCTAAAGAACTATTTATTTGTATTTAATATTCTAATAATGTACTATAATATGAATAAGAAATTGAAGATATACTATGAATATTTGTGCTTATGTTATAATTGTATACGGCACATATTGCGAGACATATGTAAACACATGTACAATGGTATCACACTGAATTAAGACGTATATGTTTAATAACGTACAATGTATTTTTTCTTGTTTAGAATAGACCTTCCGATGAGATAGTGCATCTTACTGAATCATAGATGTCTTATGAAGTGATGTTATGATGAGATTAAAGAAAGCATCCGTACACACTCGTGACAATTTGATGTGGAGGATACCAAATGAGATATTTTTAAGTGTTTTGTCACTCTTGCCATTTATCAACTTTAAGTTAGTTTTTAATGTCAAATAAGAAATTTTCTGTACGATTATATCAGTTTAGGAGGAATCTTGACAAGTTTTTGAGTTTGGGTATATTATTTATGTTTTCTTGTTGTTTTCTTTTTATGTGTTCATTTGTATGTATTTTCACGCTCGCTTATATCACTATTTAAAATGAGGTATTGATTCATTGGACAGAATGTATGCATTAATAACTACCTGCAATATATGTTTGTATATACACATGTTACTGTAATAAAGAATAACTTAATTATACAAGAACAGCATCATCATGGCCCTGTATACAATGGTTTTGAGAAACATACACTGTATATAAGTATTTAACATTTTCTAGAGGATTGCCCAATGAGATATTGTGCGTATATTTATCATCATTCTATGTGTCACCATCCTGTACCTGTGTGGTTACCGGGCAATAATAGGACCACTGCTTATCCAGAAAGAGAGTTCACATCTCCCCGAATTCCTGTTCATTTTTCATTTGTGTTGTCAATTCAGTAGACGTCTTCATCAGCATTCCTGTAATGTTTCAGTTGCTACTTGAAGGGTGGCAGAAACAATGATCATGGCTCAAGTGAAAAATGATGTTTTTATCACAGAATGTGCAGCAAATCTGCAGTTCTACTGGTGAGAGTGTTCTAGGCCCATTATGCATGTTAATAGAGAGGGCTTTGAATGTCCATTCATGTTGGCGCATATAACTGTGTTTATGTGTTGGTGTGTCGTAAAACCAAATTCAATTCAACTTTAACTTTTATACCTTTTTGCTATTTTGCTTTTTGCACTGACCTTAATTGTGTGCATTATTTATCGCTATTAAATGTATGTGTATATCGAGACGTGTTCATT
Organism: Cyrtodaria siliqua; assembly: GCA_037043455.1. NCBI lineage: Eukaryota > Metazoa > Mollusca > Bivalvia > Adapedonta > Hiatellidae > Cyrtodaria > Cyrtodaria siliqua. The sequence goes on from JAWPHD010001345.1 coordinate 326,814, forward strand.
AATTAATTTCCAAATAAATTTAATTCGATGGTACCTTGAACCTTTCAGAAATAGCATATTTAATAAATTTAAAAATGAGAAAAGTTGTCCTATAGAAACAATGGCACCCAATTGTTACCCAATTTATAAAACATAGAATTGCATACACCCATATCTATAGTTTCAAATTTAAAGACATCAACGTCATGTCGTAATATAAGAATAATAAACAAGAGGCCAAAGAGGATCTGTATCGCTCTACTGGTTTAAGACTGTAGGATAAATGTTGATAGACATCCTCTTGTCAAATTTGTTCGAAATCAAGTTAAAGATAAGATTCCATTCTCTACAATATTGACAGGGGGTGGGGTGGGATGGAGTGACAGATATAGCTGGCTTTCAGAGCTTTTATACATCTTAACACTCTGAACAAGTTTAGCAAAGACTGGATGAATAAATGAAGGATCTAGAGTGTTAATTAAGCAATAAATAGCATTTTTCATTCAGTCAAAGCCCACAAAGCTGCTGTTTCGCCTCGACTTTGGCTAGTTATTGAACTTAATATAAATATAAGTATAAAAATCGAACAGGATATGAAAGGCATACACTCGGGTGTTAAAACAATATTAAAAAAAAAAAATGTTGTCACGGACGACCGTTTTTTCTTACATTCTTCCCGATTTTTACCATAAGCATTCCCATATTATCATGATGCCCATAGCTACTTCGAAATGTTACTTTTTGCAAATCTTAAGAAAATATAAAAACCGGTAAAAATAAGCTGATTAAAGTTTATAAAGACCTGAGCATTAAATAATTAATGCCTGCCACCATATGAAACAACTCTTTGAATACTCGTCTAACAGTGTATGCCCGAATGGGATATTTACTCCCATACTACATACACCAAGAAATGACATACATTTTAATGTAATGTTAATTTTAATATTTCTATACCCGTACAGAAAAGAAATCTCGCAGACTAAAATTGTATAATTTGGAAAGATCAAAGAATATATTAACTGCATACGTGTAGGTATGATAATTAGAGAAATGTTGCAGTCGGCTTTTCCAATTAGACACTTGCTGTGGCACATCATGCAACAGCTGATTGAATATTTACCGTGAGATTTGTAAAGAGTTTCTCACCAGGTGTTAAAAACAGTAGGTAATCGATTGGATGAGATCAATTTAAAAACTGACTATATATCGAGACGGACTTAGTTACGAAATGCAGTCGAATGTTTTCATTCTGATTGTCGGTTCTTAAAGTATTTAGGCACTCTTCGTTTTTTTGGCAAATACAACTAAAACAATAGTTATCAAATAATGTTCAGTGACATAATGCTTATTCTTTCAGAATAATTCATTGGGAACAGTCTGGTAAAAACCAGTTTAAGCACGTATTTTTGAAGTACAAATATATACTGTTAGAAGCTATTCTGTTTAATGAAAATCGGGTACAAACCCCGTGAATAGCAATAATAAACGGGTACGAACCCCGGAAAAACGGGTACGAACCCCGACTGACAGTAATATATGTACTTCCAAAATAACACTGCCACTTCAAACATTATATTGATAAACATTTAAACAGTTGACTTAATATAGTCTGGTACCAACCCAGCGTCAGCTTGCCTATTTAATATAGGCTATTAAATATAAAGGAGAGGCAATTTACTTTAATGTGGTTTAATGGCTGACTTAATATAGTCTGGTACCAACCCAGCGTCAAGCCTAAATATAACGTAACTTTAATGTGATTAACGACTGACTTAATATAGTCTGGTACCAACCCAGCGTCAGTCTTGCCTTTTTAGTATAGGCTATACTTAGGAAATGAAACAGTAACTAAAAAGAAGAGAAAGTTAATCTTAATGTGAATACACGGCTGACTTAATATAGTCTGGTACTAACCCAGCGTCAAGCCATATATAACGTAATTGTTTTGTGATTACGATTGACAATAAAATCGGGTACCAACCCAGATCTCAAACGTATAGAAACGGGATTTAGTTCCGTATAAACGACACATTAAATATCTCTCTTGCTAATAATATGCACAAGAAAGTGACATTTTTAGAGTATACAGTCAGTAAAATGTAACTACCACCTTGGTGCGTGAGTTACAAAGACACGAAAAATCCAATCCATATGACAATGATTTTTTAATCATTATCAATAATAAATTGAACTAAAAACGCTATAAAAGGAATAGGTTGAAGATTTTATAGCAACTGAAGAAGGCCCTCGGGCTGAAAACGTTTTTGCAGCAGGATATTGTTTTCCTGGTAAAATCGTTAACCTATACACAGTGCGTATAGACAGATAGAAATATACTTGCATTGTCTGTTATTTGGCAAAATAAATAAAAATTGAATATAAACCTAAGTGTGCATAATGCATAATCAAATAAATTCACACAACAGCGGCACACGTAAAACACTGGCTGTGAGACATACACCCGTGAGGAATCCCTAACTAGGCATGGGACCCTTACGAGACTTTCTGAAACGTCAACTTTGGTCGGACACCCGCACCCCCCCCCCCCCCCCCCCCCCCCCCATAACATTTGGCACCGAGTGAAGATAAGAAATAGTTTGCGGTATTTACAAGTCTGACATCTCGATGTATGGCAAGGGCCTGACTGTCCTGTGGTCTGAGTATTAGAGTCGATTTTCAACTTGGCTGCAACAAGGATGTCGCGGAGACTTTTAGGTCTCCTGTACGCAATAATGGGTTTTCTAGGCAGCATTTTGTTCCGACGTTCTGACTCCTCTATGTGTGACCAGTGTTTATTAATAATCTGTTTCACATTGGGAAGGTCAGGATGGTATGTAAGCACGAAAGGTAAAGTTAGCTCTGAACTGCTTGTCTTCGACTGGTATTCAAGGAGTTCTTTTTCGTTATTTTGTGTGGTCTTCAGTCGTCTTTTAGCCCTTGAAATGGCGTCTTTTCGTTCTGTCGTTTTGTCGTCTTTTCGCGCTGCATTTGTCGTCTTTTCGTTTTGTTGTCTTTTCGTTCTGTCGTCTTTTTGTTCTGTCGTTCTGTCATCTTTTCGTTCTGTCGTCTTTTCGCCTTCCGGTGGACATGCACGTTGCGGTCATTCAGGCCATTTCACGGTGACTACTAAAAGTCGGCGACGATTTTAAATTGTTGGGGAAATGGGTCAAAAAGACAGGATATGTGCATACCTTATGTCCAATCAATAATAAACGGAGGATTACTATTTCTTTTAAAGGTTTTGTTATAAACACAGAATGGTTCATTTAATATGAATATTAAAACATAATAATATAAAAATAATATTTTGACTTTGTAATTGTTCGGAGTAAACTTTATATTCTTATTATTTAAAATGGTATGTAACAATGTAGGATGGTTTAGCCGACCTAACTATGGATTTGTTTATGTAAAAATGTAATAAAATGACTTTGTATTTAATGAGATTTACTTTCCGGGCCCACTTAAAAATAGACACGATTGATTTTGGCTCATATTCTTCGATCTATTCAAACACAAGACAAGTAAAATATTGACTTTTAAATTTAACACTAACTTTCTGGGACCGTTCGTTGAAACCATCATATCACAATGATTATACCTTATATTTATCAATGTAGGATGGTATAGCAAACATAATTAAGAATGTGTTTCATATTATACGGAACTGTTAAACATGTACGTGAGTGTTAATTGTGCTAACATGATTGTTCATTTGGAAGTCAATAAATGCCATACCCTAATATTTGATTTTCTCTTAATATGTTATTTAAAATAGTTGTGTAACATATCAAGTAGATGGTAATACATTCATAGCTTAGAACTATATCTACAACATATGAAATATAATAATCAAGAAAGGAGGTAACACATATACACGTTCTTAATATTTAATATGTTAGCTCGACTCTGTCGAAAAAAAAGAGAAATTGTCATCACTTGATCGTCGTCTCCACTCGGTTGAAGTTTGTATGTACATGTAAGCTTGTATCTCCGAAACTGCTTTACATAATGGACTGTAACTTTATACATGTGTTTGGCATCATTATACAAGATCATACAGCCAGGTTATGGTCATAAACAACTATTAAATATGAACTAATTTAAGATCCTCTGTTCATATAATATATATATTGCAATTAAATCTTAACACTTTCAAAAAGAACTGATTAAGATAAAGCCAAACAAATAATTATCGCTTCAATATTCATTATTTAAGGTGTGAAAAAATAACTAATGAGTTACAGAATCAATACAATTCATTACTTTTATTCGACTTACTGTTATTCATTCGATCTTTGGAGATCGCTGAGCCCAATACTTATAGTTAGTTATCGGTGGTACATTTTCAATTTCTTTTGTTTTCTTACTTAATTTTTGATTCGGTGGTTCCACTACTTCGGCCGATAAAAGGCTCTGGGTATTGTTTAACCACTCATAGGATATAGTTGTCTGCTTTTTAATTTAGTCTTTTGGCTGTTACTTGTCATACGC